>JAGXJF010002667.1:0-199566 GCA_019208055.1 Stipa capillata
TTTCTGTGGGATCCCTGATCGGGGTTCGGCCGGCTAGAATGGGGAGGCAAATGCGTGGAAAAGCGGTGAAGTGGAGTCTAAGCGGCGGTGAGATGGATTCGAGATCGATGGCGATTTGGATTGGTTGCGCGGCGGCACTCTCAACTCAGAGTAGCGGGAAGACGAAAGGTTTCGGGTGCGCAGAAGAGACAAAGCGTGAAAAGGTGCCCAGTGTGAATGGACCGGGTTTAAAAGAGGAGATAGCCTGGCAAGGGCGAATTTTCCGCCCTTGCAAGGCGGCCTTTCCATTTGCACGACGTAACTCTTCCGCACTCACTGCGCGACTTTTCCGCTTCAACGGCACAAAACTTCCGTTTTCGGATCCCGCGCAATCAGGGTTTCGACGGTTAACTCCCCGGGGATAACGGCCATTTGAATACAGCCCCCGTAATGAGCGACTGTAACGTACCTTTAACGGGTCACTAGTCGGTTACCGAACAACTCGGGATCGAACGTTACGGTTTTGAAGGGTTTCATGGATTGGCCTCCAGGGGAACGCAATCACTTGAATACACCCGAGTGAAGGGCAGTTGTGGCGCGCCTTCAGCAGGCCGCTAGTCGGATACCGGGCAACTCGGAGCTACCGGTTTCTCCACCCAGATGTTCCGGGAACTTTACCCCGGAATCTCTGGGATCCGGAACATCCAGATTCAGTGGAACGTCCGGGTACTAGGCACCGCTACTCGGGACGTTCTGGTTCTGACATGAGTTTCGAGGGCATTCCCCCAAAGGGACACTAGCTGAACCCGAATCACTCGGGAAACCAGATGCCACTTGGGAATTCAGTCGGGATTCATGGTATGTCCCCCACTAGGCTATCAGTCGGTCTCCATCCGCTGGAAATGACTGGATACCACCAGAACTTACCCGTTATTAACTCAATCGCCATGATATTCCTGCCCTACGGGTGAATATTACTCGGCTTATTATCCCTCCTCTATAGGAGTTCTATGAGTTCCTCACAATCTTCCTGCAGACCACAATAGGGCGTGCTTAGGCGGATGCCACTCAGGAAGAAGGCAAAAGCACTCGGCTAGGACGCTACAACGACAAGTTACAGCCAGATCGTGAAGGACTCGGGGGCTACTGACGATGGCATAGCACCCGGGTATTGTCAAGGAGGACAAAGCCGACCCTCTGGACACAGGATGGGTCAGGCCGACTACTCAGAGTCTGACTTCTACACAGGGGCGCCTCATCGATTTGAAGTACAAGACAAGGATAAGGACCTGCCCGGCAATCCCGGATTCAGCTGTAACTGATTAGAAAATCAATCTGCAAGCCGATCCGGACTCTTGTAACCCTACCCCGGTCGCCTATATAAGGCCAGGTAGGGATCCCCCGGTCGGTAAGCCACAACATAGTCTAAGACGCTCATCAGTTCCCGTATTTTCATACACACATAGCCTTAGCGACCTAGAGATCTATTCTCGAGGTCTTGCGGCACTCGGGATACAAGCAATATCATCCACCAAACACAGGACGTAAGGTATTACCTCTTCTTGAGGGCCTGAACCTGTCTAAACTTTGTCTCCCGTGTGCACCCATCTAGATCTGCTATGCGTATGCTGCCCCGCATTCATTATTGACAGATTACAACACTGACAGGTGCCGACTAGAGGGGGGGGGTGAATAGGAGACTAGATAGAACATTAAAAACTTCTTCCTTTTAGATGCAAATGTTCTCAAATAGATAAGAGGAACTAGAGCTGTGTGACAGGTATACTACACAGGTAAGAAGCTACACAGATAATATAACGCAGCTGTCACACAGGTGATCTACACAAGTGTACTATCTAAGAGAAACAGGCATGTGTGAAGAGACTGTGACATAGATAGCTACCACCGGCGTACAGTAAAGATCACAGTTAGATTAGATATATATATATATTAGAGAATTGCACAAGCATGCAAGGAAATAAACTAGTAAGTGCAGAATGTAAACACACAGAGAGACAAGAGATTTTTCACCGAAGTTCCCACTCTTTTCAGAGAGTACGTCTTCGTTGGAGAAGCTACTCCTAAGAGATAGCTAGCACTGAAACGTGCTTATTCTCTGAGTACCTGAATCTTCAGGCATGCTCCTTTGCTTGTGGAAGTCCTTTTGCTTGGTAGCGGGTAGACTTCAAATCACACTCACAAATGTCTAGGCCAAACCACACAAGCTTAGGTGATCAACATCGACTCCTACACCTGTCTAGGAGTAGGCACTCCAAGAGTAACAGAATCTGCAGCAACAACACTTGGAGGAACCAATGCTCTTTGCTCAAAGCTCTAACTCTCTTGAACTAACACATGAGAAGTTTGGTTTTTGTTCAGGAGACGAGAGGCTTGCAACGGTTCAAAATAGCTGGTAAAGGTTGAGGTCTAAGACTTCCATGGTCCCCTATATATAGGGTCTGCAGGCACCTGACCGTTACACTTATGCCACGTAGGATTCAGTGAGTCGCCTGTGACAGGCACCGGTGACACAGCTAACCACAACGCACAACAGTAACAAGGCTTCAGGCAGACCGACACCTGTGTCACCGGTGGCTGACACAGGTGAAACCCTATGACGTAGACTCCCTAATCAGCCCGGTCTTGGCACATTACATACCCTCAGTGCACACAACAAACTCTGATGCATAACAGGAGAGAACCTCCAATAGTTTTCTGACGCAGCAGACAAACCATTGCAGTGCAGTTCCCTTAGCATTTTCAAGCTCTCCCCTGGCACAGAGGTGTACCTGACTCATAGAGCGGTTGTTCACTTGTGACACAGCTGTGCCACACAGGTAACTATGGCTCTAGGGTTTAGAAAACTAGCACAACAGTGTACTAGCACAACCTAGTTTCACACTTGTGCAAAACTGTTGTTACAGGGCCACTGACCTCAAGGCATCAGTGCCATTGTCCAACACTCTGAGCATTGAGCATAAGAACTTCCAAAAGTAATTGCAACTTCATCCCTCTTGGTAGTACAGGTGTTTCCTAAGAACTCAAGAAAACTAGCAAATCTAGGCTTTAGCTTCCACCAACTATAGTCAAGGCTCTTGACGCATCAAGCAACCATAACCTTGCTTGAAACTCCTAGCACAACACCGGCTTCTTCACAGCTGTTGCACAGCTGCCTAGCACAGCTATCTCCTTATCTTGGGAAAACACCTTTGTACTTTTAATGGTCATCATTTCATAGATAAAACCTCTTCCTGGAACCTAATCTTCTTGCTTACACTCAATGTAAATACTAGATCCCAATTTGGGTTGCCATTAGCCATCAAAACCATTTAGGGGCCTAGATGCTCTTTCACCTTGTTGACTCAATTTCACCTTACTTGACGTAGCGTGGGAGTCAGACCCAGAACCAGATGGGGACCCCACGGCGATGAATGAGGGGGACGACATCTTCAAATAAATTAATTAAAGTTAGCATATCATAACATAAAATTTTCCTCTACAGGCAATTATCACTAACACTAAGAAAGTTCGTATTAACATAATAAATTCCACATTATGGTTACATGCTATGATTTTTTCTAAGTACCAAAAAATCAAGAATATAAATAGCAAAAAAACTACATTATGATATATTGTAAAAACAACAAGTATATGAAAACCAAAATTCACAGACTTAACTCTAATTACAAGCATATAAACAACAAGCATATATAGCAAAGAATTATAAAATTACAATCACATGAAAATTATAGAATGAACTCCGATTATAGAACTCTAATTATAATCACATAATTTTTTTTTGCTATGTCGGGAGAGAGGAAGGAGGGAGGTGACCAACATTGGGTCATCGAGGAGCAGGCGACGCGTGGGGTCGTTGGCGAGTTGCTCGAGTGTCTAGGCGGAGGCGGTGCATGGGTCATCGGGGATGAGGCGACACGTAGGGTCAGCCGCGTGGAGGTGAGAAGCCAGCACCATGGGAGATTGGTGGAGGCGGACGAGACGGCGAAGGAGGATAAGGTGATGGCTGGTGTGGAGGAGGATGTTGAGGAGTGGCAGGCAGCTCGGACAGAGGAGAGCGAAGCAGTGCGGAAAGAGGAGAGCAAAGGTGAGGCTCGGGGGAGGTTTCTTTATTTCATTATTCTTGATAATAGGTATAGTAAAGATTGACTTAACTTAGCATTAATTAAATAACACAACTCCACACAAATAAAAATTTAAACATAATAGTATCACAAGTCCACACAAATATAAATTTAAACATAATATCATCCCATGTCCACACAAATACAAATTTAAACATAATATTCATTATTACTTTATTTTATAAAAAGTTAGCCTTTTATAAAAAGTTAGCCCTTCGTGATGATAGATGCATACAAACACCTCACATGGTTCTTCATCGACCCTTGTGTACTCTTCAAATTGATTGTATTCTTCCTTGTCCACAACATCTTCAACTCTAACGATGCTCCTTTTCAAATGCATATCTACATGACTCTTCTTATTTGAAGAGTCAATCACGAAAAAGACTTGGTTAACTTGGTTTGCGAGTACAAATGGTTCATCTTTGTATCCAGTACTTGCTAGGTCCATAGTAGTGAAGCGGTACTTGACCTTCACCTGCAAGAGATTTACCCAGCGGCACCGAAACAAGGGGATGTTGAATCTTACATAGTTGAGCTCCTAGATCTCCACTAGGTACCAATAGTATGAGCTCTTCCAGCTAGTTGCATCAAGTGCATTAATGCGGACACCACGGTTTTAGTTCATGCTCTTTATATCTTGAGCTGTCGTATGAAATGTGTACCCGTTTATATTGAGCCCTCCCCATGTCACTATATGCGGTGGCCCTTCTGCCAAACATGTCAGCGTAGCATCACCTAACGAGATCCCATGGGGTTGCTTACATAACCATCGGTTGAACTCATGGTTGTGCACTCGGGTCCTCCATGCATTTGTTTTATTCGAATTTTGTTGTCATACCTCGGCCTTGTGAAGGTTGATGTATGGAGCCACTACGGTCATGTGTTACAGGACCGTGAAATGTGCTAAATCAAGGTCGCTCTGATCAAGGTTGATTTCTCTCCTCCTGATGGTCCTGATACCCCTTAGCCTCCCCTCATGACAAGATTGAGGCACACATATTGGGTTGACAAAGTCCATGTGATCCACACAAAACTCAATGACCTCTTGAGTTGCATAACCTTCAATAATGATTCCCTCCCGCCTAGATCGATTCCGCACATAGTGCATCAGACTTCCCATGTACCTCTCGAATGGGTACATGCTACGTAGGAACACGGGACCACACCACTTTATCTCTCTCACAAGGTGAACAATGAGATGGAGCCACATACTCGCAGTTTGCACAAGTGTTGAAACCACATACTTGCGATATCATCCAAGAAGTTAGTACATGCTTTTCTCCTTTCATACTTTGGCCCAACAGGTTAGCAAGGGCAAGGTAATCATTGATTGTCAAGAACAGGAAGCATCATAGAGTGAAGTTCTCCTTTTTGTCAGCATTAAATGCCTTTGCCCCCAGGCTCCATAGTACTTGTAGATCATCCAACAATGGTTCTAGGAAAACATCAATATCATTCCCAGGTTGCTTCAACCCTGGCATCAGTCTTGATAGCATAAGGAACTTCTACTATGCACAACCAGGGAGGAAGGTGATATGTGTATCGATAGCATAAGAACTTCTGCTTCACTCATAAGAAACTTTCATTAATGTTATCTGTACTCATGCCAAATCATATGTTCTTCAGTTCCTTACCAAATTATTTGAATGTTCAATCGATGTTTCTTCACTGGATGCCATCTGCGTGGTGTCTCAACTTTCAATCTTTCTTACACTCCTCTGCGTGCTAGCAGAGTAGCTTTGCATACTTTGGGTTCACAAACAACCGCTTCAACCAGGGAATTATAGGCAAATACCACATAACCTTAGTAGAAGTCCCTTTCATCACCTTGTCACCCTCATCCTCATCTGATTGGTACTTACACTCGTACCAAGATGCCTTGCATAGTGGACATATATGCAGGTTTGCGTATTCTTTACGAAAAAGGACACAGTCGTTCGGACAAGCATGTATATATTCTCTGTATTTCCATTCCCAATAAAAATAACCTTCTTGGTTTTGTAGGTGGTTGTGAGCATTTCATTTCTCTTCGGAAGCATGTCCTTTAAGAGACCTAACAACGCCCTGAATATGGTCCGACCACCCGCTGCTTGCCTTCAGTTTTAACTGTTCAAGCATCGATGACAACTTTGTGTACCGCTCTTTGAAACCCCTTCGAATCAAGCGATCTTGGATCTACTGTGTATTGTTAAACATATGCACATTCAGGCAGTCTCTGCATAGACAGTGCATATATTCCTACCCCCTATTCAACTTATCTTCGTCTGCGGCTCTTATAAAATCAGTTACACCATTAAAACACTGTTTACTTAATCGGTTACCAACATACATCTAGCTTTGGTCCATCTACGTTGTGCATATAACAATAATTCATAAATTAACCATAAATCATGCTAGCAATAATTTATTATTCCACATGACAACATTTGTTGTCACTTTATACTTCTTGTTCACCTAAATTATAGCAAAATAAACTATAGCAACTTAATTAACTACAATATTATAATAATTAATCATTGCACATTAACTAAAATATAGCTAAATTGTTAATTCACACACATGAACTAAATTAGAGCACAATAAATAAATCATGAAACATTAAATAAATTAACGCATAATAACCAAATGAAAGCAAATACCTCTACCAATCTCGATATACATCGACCATTAAATTAAATTTCTAGCTATCTCTTGAACAAGCAAGGTTCACTAGTTAGTTACATGTTGAATACAGATGCTATTGCAACCAATTAATCGCCTTGAAATCAACAATAAGAAATTAATCTTTTTTGAACCAAACTCTAGATCCACATTCTCTCTCTTCACATAGCTAGATATACAAAATCATACCATTTTTTGAAACAATAGTTCAACTTTGATCACCAAGAGCAAGTGGATATTAAATATCTCCTCTGAATCCAAGATTTTATTGGATTAATTTGCCCCAAATCACCACCGAGCTAGACCTGCCGCCACCATTTACCATGAGATAGAATTTAAGACAAGACCCTAGGGTTGGGGAAAGTTGGTCGGCTGGTTATAAAGGAAGAAGATATCACAGAGAGCTCCCATAAAAAAGTAGTCTATGATGACCTCCCTATCGCAGAGGGATCCCATTAAAAAATGTCTATGATGACCTACCAATCGCTGACGGCTCTCACTGAATCCACATGCAATGCACATTTTTAATAATATATATTGCATGTAATATATACCCACATGCTCGAAAGAAAAGGACTGTGCATTAAGCATTAAGTTTTTCTGAATAAAGAAATAGCACATTAAAAAAATTTAAGCATGAAAAACTCATGTCGTTTATATTGATATAGATTTATATTCGGTACCTGCAAATTATATGTGTAGACTTGTTCATAAATTAGTACTTTGTCACATCTAAATTTTATTTAGTTTTAACATCTAAAGTAGTATTTTGTCACTATTACAGAACACACAATTACAACCGGCCAAAAATTGCTTTCTCAGCCGATTTACCTTCCGGCAGTAGAGAAAGGGTGCTAATAATATGAGTTATCTCAACCGGTTATAAAACCGACTGAGATAACAACACCTTAGTCGGTTATAAAAAAACCAACTAAGATATTATATTATCTCAGTCGGTTCTCATCAAAGAACCGACTGAGATAATAGCATATCTCAGTCGGTTTTCTAGCCAAACCGACTGAAGAGTAAACTATTCTAGTCGGTTTCCCCGGTTGAACAGGCAACGTACGATGATTATTATCTCAGCCAATTCCTGGGAAAGAACCAGCTGGGATATTCGTTCGTACAGGGCAGGTAGAATCTGGGTTTCTGCCTGCCCTGAAACAGAAAATGCATTTTATATACCTAGATTCCCATAATCCCCAGATCACATTTCACATCAAACTTGAATTCATAATAGAGATTCACATTGACATCATATTTCAATTCACAACTAAACACAAATGAAAGTATATAGAAATTCAATATTTACACCACAACATCCATCACATGTCTTGAGGAATTTGCAACAAATTGAAATGCAAGTGACAACTAAACATCGATCATTGGATTCAAAACAATTTTCTTAATCTTCAGATCCGTTGTAGTAGAACTCACCTTTTGGATCAGTGACGCTATCAAGAAGGAAAAAGCCAAGTCCTCTCGAATCCTACCTAGTTCCGTCTTTCACAATTCTGTCCGTGCAATAGTAGCAACCTGTCGATATGCAGATCATACTGATGCTAGATACAAGATGAATAAAAAAATCATAATGATAATTTGCATACTTCGGTAACTGTGTTTTTGTTCACGGAAGCTCGACACATGAGAAGGTTCATGTGGTGGCCAACATAGAAGCCACACAAATTGCTAAAATTGGGTTGCTAGTGGCACTGCAAAGATATATATAAACTCGGTATGTAGTTCTATAGAATTGATACCATGGAGTCTAAAAGTGTGCGACATGATACATACCGGAAAGGAGAAGTGGTGGTATAACTTATGAGGGGCCACGCATTATCCTTTTTCCCCACGCAATGACAAAATATTTGGTAAGCTCTGAATCGTGGAAGAAAAACCGCAATTATACCAATGACCTATTACCATAGAATTTCATGAGGTAATTTGTTTACCTGTTGATCATCATGCTAACTTTCTCGAAGTCGGTCATGTTTTCGAGGTATGAATCCATATAATACACCTTCTTGATAGGGAGTATGATAACAATGAGTATCCAATGGGAGCTAAGTGGTCATTAATCCCAAGTTAGTTGATGATGCGCTGAAGGTGCGAAATGAACAAGTTTGAGACATTAATAAGTTTATGGCGCTTACCTTTTGTTGAAGGGATAGATGATGAATTTCTTATACTAAATGATATCAGTACATGCAAATCATTCTAAGCATCTAAATCATCTAAATCATTATATATTCTTCTAAATCATCTAAATCAACTAAATCATTTAAATCATCTAAATCAACTAAATCATTCTCAATCAAACATAGCATTCTAAATTGTTCTCAATCATTTAAATCATCTAAATCAACTAAATCATTTAAATCATCTACATCAACTAAATCATTCTAAATTGTTCTAAATCATCTAAATCATTCTAAATCAACTAAATCATCTAAACATTCTAAATCAAACATAGCATCCACTCTAACCATCTACATTGTATGCTAGGGGTGCTAGGGGTGCTAGGGGTGCTAGGGGAGCTCGGCTGACAAACTAGGATTCCTAGGGATGCTCGGTCCGGGTGCTAGGGGTGCCCGGCCGGCGTACTAGGGCATCTTACCTGGTGTCCTGGACCAGGGAGGAGGTGGCGGCGGCTCGGGTGACGGAGGCACGGGTGGCGGCGGCTCGTGGACTTGGTCCGGCGCATCGGGGAGGCCATCTCGGAGGAGGCGCGGGGGTTGAGGCTGCTCGAGCAGCGGTGGTCCATGCACTGGAGAAGAAATTGGAGAGGTTCCAGAGGCGGGAGACGAAGTGATTTTTATTGAAACCAAGTCATCACAGCCGGTTAATTGAGAGAAACTGACTGAGAAACAATATCTCAGTCGGTTCGAGCGACAGAACTGACTGAGATAATACACTATCTCAGTCAGTTTGGGCGAGAGAACCGACTAAGATAATACACTATCTCAGTTAGTTCAGCAGAGAAAACCGACTGAGATAACATACTATCGCAGTCGGTTTGGACAAGGAAACAGACTGTAATATGCTTACGCAGTCGGTTCTCTAGAGAAACCGACTAGGATAGCAATACATCCTTTGTATTTAAGGTATTTTCTTCGTATTCAAGTTGTTTTCTGTGTACAAAAGTGATTTTCTTTGTATTTAAGCATTTTTTGTAGTTAAGTTATTTTATTTGTATTTTAAGTTATTTTCTTTATATTCAAGTTGTGTTCTGTGTACAAAAGTGACTATCTTTGTATTAAAGTTATTTTCTACCTATTAACGTCATAGAACCCGGTAACATGAAGTTTTCCTTTAGGTGCGCATCCCATACCTTTACACCTTCATCCCAAAAAGTTTGAAATCATCCACCAATCGGGCAAAGTACGCATCAATGTCGTTACCAAGTTGTTTCGAATCTTGGATAAGTATTACCATCATGATGTACTTCCTCTTCATACACAACCAAGGCGGAAGGTTATACATGCATACATTCACTGGCCAAGTGTTGTGTCGGCTACTCATGTTGCCGAAGGGGTTCATCCATCAGTGCTCAACCCGAACATAGCATACCTCCTGTCAATATTTCTCTACTGTAAAGAATCTGCTAGGCGTCTCAACATTCCATCATCTGTACGCTCATCTGCATGCCAACGCATCAGTTTGGACTCCTTAGGGTTCGCATATAAGCGCTTTAAACAGGAAATTATAGGCAAGTACCAGGAAACCTTAACAGGAGTCCCCTTCCTCACCTCTATGCTTTCCTCGACATCATCACCGTCATTCTTACGCTTGTATTGAGAAGCTTTGCACACCAGATATGCATGCAAATTCACATACTCTTTACGGTACAGGATACAGTCATTCCTACATGCATGTATTTTCTCTACTTTCATTTCCAAAGGGCAAAGAACCTTCTTAGCTCTGTATGTAGTTTTCAGCATGTGGTTTCACAGCTAGCTAAACCTCTTTACCTGTTAAGGCTAATGCTTGATAAAATGAAGTTGTTCTTTGAATTTGGCTAGCCTCCTATTCACCCCCCTAGTCGGCTCCTGCGATCCTTTCAATAAGGTCCAAATAAATAGTCTGTGGGCAGGTCTGACATAATGACGCTGAGTTCTTCTGAGGCTTCCAAATGCTTTGGCCTAATGTCATGAAATGGTGGGCCACCTGCGGGTACGTTGCACAGTGACGGGTCCCCATCACCTTAGAGAGTTGGAAGGAGGTGACTCTGGACCAATGCCATTTCCTGCTCAATGATATGCATAGTAGTTTCAATTTCAAGGATCGCATCCAAAAGGCTGCGATGAAAGTGTGTAACTTATCCTGGAAGGAATTAAAGAACCAACTTATAAAAAACTACATGCTAGTAGAAAAGGAGTCCTTAGAGGAGCACAAATGGATGGATAGGATGACGTGGCAACAATTTGTGGAGCAGAAGATGTCCAAAGAATTCAAGGCCAAATGTACCGGGGTTAAGGAGCTTGTGGCCAAGAGTGCTTGTTCACACAGACTCAACAGTGCTGGCTACACGACTAGACTCTCTGAATGGGAGGAGGAGGAGGAGACAATCCGGAATAGGCTAGCCCTGGCATTTCCCTCCATAATTGACAAGCACTACAAAAGGTGGTGTTTAGCGAGGAGGCCTACAGTTAGCACGTCTTTGGATGCCAGCTCGTACGCATCCTCCTGATGCCAGCCTAGCAAGAGGACTTGATCGGTTGTAGTAAGCTTTCTCTGTGAAGTATTATGAGGTTTATCGATCCTAAGGAAACGAGGTGTCGTGAAAACGGTCATGGCGTTGAGATCGTTCTCGAGAATTTCAATAAGTGCTGATGATTTCTTAGGGTGTCAATTCTTAGATGGCGTTGTTCCTAAAATCAATCGTGGGGACATGTCAGGGCCCAGAATCATACATGACTTATGGAATGATGTTCCATCAAAGACCGAGAAACCACATAACGAGGACACATGCTTACCTCACGTGTATTCGCCGTCAAGGGTCCGACACCAAACTAGCACCGCATACAAACTCCACCTGACCATCTGGTCGTATGTCTTGTTGCTGGTTCAGCTGGCCAGAAATGCACATCATTTGCCGAGTCAATTAAAATTCCAAACAGCCTATAGGGAGTTAGAACGTATCTCCTGTGATGAGAATTATAATCACTCATAGGAGCCCAACGTCAGTGTCCACACCCTACCTTAGCCGGCCAAAGCACAAGTAGTGGGTCACCCAAAGGCCCGACACTGATGTCCACACCCTGCCCAGCTGGCATACACATCTCAGCTGGCGGGTCACTCAACTTTGTGATCACAAGCCTCGCATAGAGGATTAATGCTAACTCTCTACCGTCAGCTCACACACTTCAAACATTCACGCACTGTGTATGAAGGACGTGGGAAACAACTTGATAAACATTACACAAGCTCTAAAGAGAGATTTACAGATAATTAAACGCATCCCTGATGGCCAGTGAGACCATCATCAAAGACCTGAAAATACCCCCAAGATCTTTTCGCTTGTGTGGTAAACGACGCAAACAGTAAACACAAAATTGGTTACACCAAGCTCACCAATGGAAATGGAATTCCTTGTGAGTACTTTCATACTCACAAGATGCTAAGCTTATTCCAATTAACATAAACAAGGCGTGGAATGCTAAATTATTTCACAAACAATTCATAACAACATAATTATAACATGGCATTGGCATGAACAGAAGCATGGCAATTGACATGAATGTAACCAGTTAAGCATTCATAATAAAGCAGTTATCCATAACATGAGGTATACTAATAGTAATTTAAACAGATTCAAAGGGGTACTAGTTCAACATGAGCATCACATGAATTCATTTAACTAGGAGAGTTTCATTAGATCATACGAACCTAGTTCGGATCTAATCTCAATCATCAGACTATATGAACCAAATTCAAGTCTGGAATCAATTTAATAGCCATCACCAAGTTTTGGTTTGTTATCATCAATTAATTCATATAGAGCCGCTGGTCGCTCCACAGCCCCACTGAGTGCGCTGGGGTTCCTCACATGGGGGTTGCAAGGCCCCATGCAAGCGACATCCACCTGGCCACACCCTTGGTCTTCTCACAACCAGCCCTCACGGTTTAAAGGAGCACCCTATTGGGTCACCGCTGTGACCTCCATGATAATAATCCCGATATCGGGTTCGGGTAGCCTATAACAATGTCATAGCCCGCCAACTAGCTGCGCTACCTTGTCACTCACGATACGGCTGATAGGTAGAGCCCTGTTGGGATGCTGTGGTGACCTTCGATGTCACAGCCCACCCAACTAGCCGTGCTACCTCGTCTCTTGCTCACATAATTAGGGTTCTAGTTGAATTAACATTGATTTAACAATTGAACATCCACAATGAAATAAATTGATAAAGCAATTTGAATTTTCAACAAACTGCATTGCTTGCCTGGGAGCTTGGTGAAGATGTGCAAAAGAGCCAAGTTTCTTCTGAAGAAATCCAAGGAATCAAAACATCGGCAATAAGCAAGGCAATCTCTAGAAGCGAGAAAGCAAGTCGAAGATGCTATGCCTAAAATAGTAAAGATGAATTATGTACAACTACGACGAATTAAGATGAAAGGATGGAACTAACCTAACCATGTTCCTATATGTTTGTTCTGGTTTAGTTGTGTTATAGGTTTGCATGGATGAACATAAGACATGGATGCATGTATAACGAGTGAGATGCAACTAATGAAGAGAAGACATCTTTATAATTACGGATGAATTTTACTTAGCTAGTGCATTTTAAATCTTTGATTGCAATGATAATGGCATGCTCGAGGTATATACATATGGCATTCTTAAAACGTCAGCTATGGTGGTATATGTTTCAAATAAAGGGTAGTTTGATTATGATGAGGTTTAGGATCCAACTTTTTTCATATGAATGGCATGCATGAGACTCATATGACACTTTAAAGCAAAATTTGTGATCTTGTATGTTCTAACAAGGCGTAACTTTTACTCAAATGGAATATGTGCCGTACATGAAAATCCTATGCTATAATGCCGTGATTACAACATGATTTGGTTCTCCGGGGTTCCATAACATGTGTGTGACAAGTTCATATCTGGTTCATAGTTTTAATTTTGTCATTAACATGACCGTTTATGTTGAACTAACTTGCATCTTCTGGATATAACAATTACTGGACAGTGAGAGAATTTAGGCCTTATCTCCTAAACGGCTTTGGATTAAAGCAAATAAATACTTGAATTGAAGCTATCGACGATGTCTACGAATGATATTTTAGCCTCAACTCATGATACCTAAAGGGAAGGCATGAAAACAGCCACAGAATGCTCAACGACTACACAACCCTACACTAGCAACTATCCAAACGGCGCTAAATCATCGCAAATCTTCGTACTACCACATGGGGATCATATCCACGAGAAGAAGAAAATTACCCTCGATGCGGGGACATGAACTAAAATGCGATGATGGCGGCGACATTGTTGTGGATCAGCTTTGGCTAGGATCTCATCTCCTATTTCCTCTCCCTCCATCTTCTTCTATTTCCATTCTCTTTTCCATCGTCCTAGGGCAGTGGCTCACCTTCTACCTCCATCATCTTCATCTCGGGATAGCGGCATAGAGGGGGAGGCACCTGGCTTGAGCGGCAAACATACGGTAGCTAGTGGCGCCGGCAACATGTGATTAAGGCACCATGGCAGCAGTAGCAGCGGTGTGGCAGCGGCATGCGGCGGAGGCAAAGGATGGCGCGATGGCAGGGAGCAGTTGGGAGACGGTGGTGGCGGTGGGCCGTGCAGCTGCAACGGTCGGTAGCACCAGCAGTGGCAGCGGACACGAGCTACCGCTGCAGCAGTGCCTTGGCCTAGAGTTGGCATGGGGGAAGGCGCATGGGGAGGAGGCTAGATGGTGGAGGAGGCAGCCGGTTCACTGGCTATGGTGTGTTGGAGGTGGCAGTGGCGAGACGAGGGTGAGGCGGCACAATGATGGGGAGGATGAGGCAAGGGGAATGGCGGAGGCGGACGGTCAGTGAGGGGTGAGGGAGGCGGAGCACCGGTCGGCCACCGACGATGGCACCGGAGGTGGTGGCGGTGGCACGGAATCCTCGGGCGGGACGGGCCCTAGGCGGCAATGGGGGGGGGTGAGGCACCAAGTTGAGGGGTGCACAACGATGGAGGACGCGACACCAGCGGCCTATCACGCAGGCGAGCGGCGCTGCCGGCGGCGACCCCGAGAGGCGGCGGCGGATTCAACAGGGCGACGGGGTGTGCAGGCTGGGGAGGCCGACTGCCCTAGCCCCTTTGTATTTTTATTATTTTATTTAATAGTATTATCATTTATGTTATTATTATTATTCCTGGATTAATCCTAACCATCAGTCCGTCGAAACCCCAGACCGAGCGTTTGGGCTCCAAAACAAGCAAGAGAGGACTCTATTTTGACTAGCTCAATGACCTGGATTAATCTAATCAGGCGTATGTCATTTCGATTTTTAAATTCCTCCTTCCCACGTGTATATTATCACATTAATATTTGCTTTCACAAGTTTTATTCAAATGGTTATGAGGTCAACATTCTAGGGTTTGCGATCAAGTTAAATATGGGATGAGCTATAGGCGTGCATGCGATGAGAAAGTCAGGGTCTTTCTTTTATGCAAAAGCTTACAATATTAGTTTTAACATTTTGGGATGTACAGGACATAACTATATGACTAATAATAAAAATAGAATTTAAAAATGCGTAAATTATATGAAGGTTGCTAATATAATGATGGATAGGCTTAGGAGTGAGTTTCACCTACAGATTAGAATATTATTACATGGATCAATAGCATAAATATAAGTGCACTGATAATTAAGATAAATGATCAAGTGGGCGACACGTCCGTAATTCACCTATGTTGACATCTGCCTACTCATGGGATCTATTGTCCAACCTCGGTACCGACATATGATAGGAAATAGATTAAAAGCATGGCCTCCCCCAAGTTTAGACTTTTGCAAGTCTAAAGCTTGAGTGCTTTACTGTTGCGGTGGTGGTGGTAGAAAGTAGTAGTTGGGAGCCCAAGCTTGGCTCCACTTATTGAAGTTCTACATGGTCGTCTCGGTGGTGTCCCTCATATTAATTGGCAAGTTGTAGATGTTGTCGATCGTCCCTGAGAGCATGTTAATTTTAGTGTACATGACATAGGGATCTTGTACCTCTTCCCCTACTGGTTCTTGCTCTTGTTCTAGTTCTAGTGGTACTTCTTCTGCAGTTCCTTCTAGCTCCCCCTCAAGCTCTTCATAAAGTTCATCATTTACATGCCCTTGCAAATCATTTCTAAGAAAAATATTGTTCTCTAGAGAGAACGCATTAGTAGCAAGTGCTCGCACAAGGTGATCCACCGAGGGCAAGCTGAAATAATAAACCTGATTTATAGTCTTCACGATACCAATTCTTCTCAATAAAGAAATATTGAGGTGGCGATTACCATCTAGGGGGCGTAGTTCTTCAAATCAGTCCCCAATCCTTGATGCTTGGATGGTGATCACTCCACCACAAGTATTGGCTCCTTGGTGCCAGTGAGACTATTTGTTGAGCTGTAGAAGTAGTGCTCCTAAGTTTGGTGTTCGATGCATTGGTCGGATACAAGGTTTGGTTGATGACCATCAAATCTTCTTTGGTAACTTTTCCAAGTTGCCCCCTTGCCTGTACAGTGTTAAGCCACAAAGTAGAAAAAATAATGGATTGATGGACATTGAATGCTTTTTGCTTTTCTACTAGATGAATCCTTATTAATCTGCTAAAAATATGATGCTAAATCTTGAGATAAATCAGTAGAGGCATAGTGGGCATGGTCATCACTATTAGCAAAATTAAATATATTATACCATTCATCGAGATTTATATCATATTCAACATTCAAAAGGCTAAACTTAATCATGTCAACATTAATTCCAGAATAATGATGCACAATGTGCGACAATGTAGGCAAACATTCATAAGTGATTCGACGATAAGTATATGTATCATGCGAAGAAAAATCTAGCAATACTGATATTATGGCATAATGTTTGAAAATCATTATATATACCAAGAGCTACCATTGTTGTGGATGATGACCACTTTGTCGACTTCACTAGATGCTTGTGAAGTTGTTTGAAGCGCTCCCTCTGCTCCCTGCTCATATTGATCCCTAGTTCATAAGACTTCTTTTGGAGGTGGGCAGTGTGCGCTGAGCACTGTGGATCAATAGGCCTATTGCAGGCTTCTCGCTCGAGGCATGGGGTGTGTGAACAGAGTATGCAATCCATGACCTAATCAAGATTAAAAAGTTCTGAACACAAATATAGCAATGTATAATTGATCGTCAAGTTAGATAGCACGAATTCCTTAATAAGATAATGCAAATTGATGGTCTAAATAATTAAAAGTTAGAGTTACACAAGTGAAACCCAAATTCAAAGATTTAGCACAACGTAGACCATAATCGACAAACGTAATTGGATAGTTGAAGGAGATTATATCGTAGATGAGTAGTGCACGAGGAGTCGAAGCAAAAATAAGTGTAGGTGGAGATCTCACCTAGGGTTTAGGAGGTTTTGAGAAGAAAGAGAGAGATATATGTGAAAATATGAATTGGGGGCTTCTCCCTCAGCGTTTCAAGCTGTTCCTGTTCGGTACGACGGCTCAATACGGGTGGGTACACACATACTGAAGTTGGCTCACCTTGTGGACATTTTCTTCGGGGTTTGGTTCCATATCTAGTATGACCAAGTGGTACGGGCGGTGATGGTCGTACCGATGCTTGGCCCGCCGGCTGATTTTTATTTTTGTTCTCCGGAGTTTTCTTCAATCTCAGTACGACCGAGCGTACGGCCAAAGTGGTTGCACCACAACTCGGAAAACCTTCGGGACCCTTTTTCCTAAGTGAAAATTTTTGTGTGCCTCTTCCTCAAGTCCTTTAGACTATTTTTCTGCAATAAAAATTTAGGATGCACGTACAGGAAAAATACGAAGAAAAATGTGTATATAATAATTATGCTTAATGGGTATCCCAAATTAATTCTCTTCTTCCTCTAGTGATGCTATAACTTTTTATTAAACAAGACACTTAACTAAAATGAAAATGAGAACACACTTTTATTGCATGGGTTGCCTCCCATAAAGCGTTGTTGTTTAAGGTTGTTAGCTCGACCTCATTACCTTTTTACTCCCACTAGTGGTGTGAGGCCACAGATTATTGGCTTGTCAGTAGTCTCTAATCTTTAGCATAATGGGTCCCATAGCACAAATTTCTGACTTCTTTTTCCTTGGAAAATACATGACGAATTGGCGAGCGGGTAGGATAAACTTGATGTTCCCCTCCTACATAACTATCATAGCCATGCAAGTTCTTAAAAAATGGTATCCCTAAAATTATAGCAGCATTAGCATCTTCAGGCATGTCCACAATAATCAAGTCAAGAAGAACGGGACAATCTTTAACCATAACAATAACATCTTCTTTAATTCCTTCAGCTCTTTTGTAAGTTGAATCAGCAAGATTAAATCTCATTTTCAAAAAATTTAAACAGTCCAAGATTAAGATTTTCATAAAGAGATTTGAGAATAGTAGAAACACTGGCTCCGAGATCACATAAAGCACTAATAATAGAGAGGCCACTGTTGCTTTGAAGGGTAGTTTTTCTTTCATCTTAATTGATTCTTCTTCTAATTCTCTAACCTTCAAAGCAACATTTAAAACAAATTCTTGAGAATCATTATTATTATCCCAAGATTTAGGCCTTTTAAAACTCCTATATTTGATGAAATTTTCAATAGTACTATCAATAGTAAATTCATCATTTGTTACCTCATTTTCATTGCTCATATCTTCATCCGTAGTGATAGCTTTGAGTGAATCAACATGATTTGGTTTGAGTTTTCCAGCAAATTGAGTGGGAAGGAGAGTTTGACTCTTAGCTATTTTAGTAATCTAGACTTCAATGTTTCTGGTCCTCTCCTACAAATTGTTAGTATCCATAGCAAGATTGCCTAATTTCCTGTGATATATTCTAAACAAGTATCATCAGCTTTAAGTTTCTCAGTAAAAATTTACTTTGTTCATTTGAGATGTCTTAAATTGTTTAAGAGTATCCTCTAAACTAGGACAATTAGCATTAAAGCCAAAATAGTTGTTGTTCATATTGCTAGGGAAAGGCTTATGATAATTATTGTTATAAGAATTAGAATTTCTCCAACCATTATTATTTGAAATTACTTCTAGCAATAAAATGAACATCATTACTCTCTTTTAGCAATAGCATTAATAGGAATGTTGTCCTCATTAACTGGTGTCATCATGGCAATAATCTTATCAATTTTATTAACTAGATCATTATTACCTTCATAACCTTTAATGAAATCCACCCTCTTGGTTGACAGAGTTGAGCGCTCCGTATGTCATTGGGCGTGATTTTCCAGCATATCATCAAGCAATTTGAGGGCTTCTCCGAATAATATTGTCATAAATGTTCCTCCTACAGCTGTATCTAGCATGTTCCTTGGAATTTGGTTAAGACCATTATAGATGTATGCAGAATAAGCGATTCAAGGATTCCCTGTCCTCTTGTTGAAATCCTATAATCGTGATCTTAATTGCATTGTTCTAGAAGGTGGAAAAAATTTAGACATGAACATATCACAACATCTAATCGATGAATCTAAGTTACCTGTTGGAGGGAAAGCAGCCATTCAAAGAGAAAGGAAATAATTTGATCTTAATAATATTAGATGCTATATCCTTTGCTTTCATCATAACACAAATTTTAGTAAAAGTGTGAAGATGCATTCCTGCATCCTCATTAGCAATTCCACCAAATTGATTATGTATAACTAAAATTAATAAAACGGATTTAATCTCAAAAATTTTAGTAGTAACCATAGGTTGAGTGATCGGTGCCCTTAAGTAATTCTCACTAGCTAGGCTAGCAAAATCACCAAGTTTACGATTAGCAATTTTTTAAAACTAATTATTAATGTTTGCAGAACTGAAGAGCTAAAAAGATAAAGAACATTATCAACTAAATTTTTGGATTTTCAATAAATTGTGTAAAATAAATCCAACCTACTAAAAGACAAACTAAAATTAACAAAAATGAAAAGAAAGATATCATTACCACAAGCAACACTTGTTTCCCCGGTAACGACACTACAAAACTCAGTTGATGCTAGCCTAGCAAGAGGACTAGATCAGTTGCAGTAAGCTTTTCTTTTGAAGTATTTCGAGGTTTATCGATCATAAGGAAACAAAGTGTTGTGGAAATGGACACGGCGTTGAGATCATTCTCGAGAATTTCAATGAGTGTCGGCGATTGCTTAGGGTATCAGTTCGTAGATGGCGTTGTTCTTGAAATCAATTGTGGGGACAAAACTATGTGAATAATAATAATAATAACATAAATTACAAATACATAAATAAAATGAAGGATGCTAATATGATGATGGATAGGCTTAGAAGTGAGTTTGACCCACAGATTAGAATATTAGTACATGGATCATTACATAAATATTATTGCTTTGATAATCAAGAAAAATATCAAGTGAATGATACGTCCATAATTCACCTATGCTAACATCCGCCAACTCATAGGATCTATCATTTAACCCCGATACCGACATCCACTGTGTCACCAGAATTATTAAGGTGTAAGCTAACCAAACATAAAGCATTGTGACTATGCCGGGTCTTCGTAGAGACTCCTCATGTTTTCTTCTCCTTCGCGTCACTGTCACTTTCAATTCGAAGTTCACCACAAGTCCTCCCTAATGCTCACCTTAGAAGCTTATTATCAAGATGATTATACAAGAGAAATATATCAAGGAATCGAGATACAAAATAAACATGATCCAATAAAAAAATCTTTAATCTAGTAAGCTAATCCTCCTCTCAAAGCCTATGGGGAACTACTTACGATCCATAGAAATTACCAAGATCAAATCAATGGAAAACATTGTGACGATGACATAGCACCCGGGTATCGTTAAGGAGGATAAAGTTGGCCCTCTGGTCATAGGGTGGGCCTTGCTCTACTCAGATTCCAACTTCTACACGGGGGCTCATCATCAACTTGGATCGAGTACAAGACATAAACATGTACCTACCCGATATCTCGGGTTCTAGTTGTAATCGACTGGAAGATTTACTTGTAAACCAATCTGGACTCATGGAACCCTGCCCTTGTCGCCTATATAAGGCAGGGCAGGGATCCCCCGATCGAGAGAAGACTCAGAGATTCATACAAAGGCCTCTAAACATACAAACCCTAGCAACCTAGAGAGATCCTCTCAAGGTCTTGCGGCATATGATACACAAGCAATACAATCCACCAAACACAGGACGTAGGGTATTACCTCTTCTCAAGGGCCTGAACTTGCCTAAACTCTATGTCTCATGTGCACCCATCTAGATCTGCTACGCGCACGTTGCCATATATTCATTATTGCCGGATCAAAACACCAACAGTTGGCGCGCCAGGTAGGGGGAGTGCGCATAGATCCATCTGAACAAATCCAGATGGGTTTCTCCAACAACAACAGCGACTTCACTCTGAGCCGAAACATGAGCTTCGGCCCCCTGGATTCTATCGCTGATTCAGGACAGTTTTTTCCGATTCAAAAAACTGGACTTCATCGCCAACAAGCTCAGCAAACTTCACCTATGCAACTCGGTTTCTAGCCGGCCGGTGGAGGCTTCATCACCTTCCTCACTGGGATTCTCTCCCGAGTCGATGACTTTGGTGGCTATCTTTGAGGAAGAGGTTGTGCCGAAGTTGGATCTACTGCTTGAACACGGGTTTCCACCTGTCGAGCAGGGATCCCAACTGGTTGGCACGATCGAATCCCTCTTACCCGTCCTCGACTACGACTCGGACGGCTTCGAGAGTTCGGGAAGCCACCATCCTTCTCGGGAGGTCTTCATGGCTGACTCGGACGCGCTGGCAAACAACGGTGACCAGGCCATCCCCATCGCGGATCAGACCCCCGATCAGCTGGAAGCGACCTGGCTTCGCCTTCTCGCCAAGGAAGAGAGATTGGCCGAGTGGCAGACTGTGCTCACTCGCCAGCATGAGGAGTGACAGCGCAACGAGGACATGCGGGATCGAGGGCGCCAGATCAACAACGCACTTCGCATGTGCGAGAGGGATGGCGTCCCAATATTCCCACTTCCCAGTCACAACCTCGTCGCCGCCATGGTGGCTGCACGTGCCATCAATATCACCGAGGGCACTCCGGGTTACGACGATCTCCGACAGCTCTGAATCCTGATGGAAGAGGCAGCTCTCCAACAGGACAAGATCTCCGAGGTCCGCGCAGCTTCTCTTGCGAGCACCCGGAGTTGGTGTTCTTCCCCGCCAGGGAACCCACACGCCACCGAAGGTCGCCATACCAACCCAGAGCTTCATCGCCCCGCTGGGTCGGTTCATAGCCGACTTGGACCGGACCGTGATGTACGGGACACTCTCGAGGCAAGACACCGCGCTCATCGCAGCACAGGGAAAAATAATCACCCCGCCGGGTCGGTACCTAGCCGACTCGGACCCGACCACGATGTGTGGAACACCCTCGAGGCCGGATGCTACGCCTGCCGGGACACAGGGAGAGACAACCACGACGGCCACCACGGCGACAGTGGCGGTTGCCACGCTACTAGCCAGCGCTACTCTCCAACTCCTTCCGGCATGGCCTACGCAGGCCCGAAGGCGTTTGGCCCTCGCATCCGCAACGTCATCTTCCCGCCACGATTTCGAGTCACCGGCATCGACAAGTATACAGGCGAGACTCGGCCGGACATCTGGCTGGCTAATTATCACACAGCGTGCAGGACCAATGGAGGCAATGATTATGTCGCGATCCACTACTTGCCCCTGTTCTTAGCCGACTCGGCCCGAGCTTGGCTCACCAGCTTGCCTTAGGGTAGCATCCAGTCCTAGGCCGATCTTGAGACCCTCTTCGTGAACAACTTCCAAGGCACCTACAACAGGCCTGGGAATGCGTGGGATCTCCACAGTTGTACCCAGAAAGCAGGAGAGACCCTCAGAGAGTACATCTAACGCTTCTCCAAAAAGAAGAACTCTCTGCCCGAAGTCCAGGAGGGTGACGTCATCACCGCTTTCTTCAAGGGTGTTCGGAGCACGGACCTCATCCACAAGATCGCACGTAAGAATCCTCAGACTATGCGTGAGCTCTCCGACATCACAAACAACTTCGCAACTGGCGAAGAAGCTGTTCGCAGTGTGACCAAGGACGACAAGTGGAAGGGTAAGGCTCCCGAGTCCCCCAAGATGAAGGATCATTTCGGGTCGCCCAAGAAGAAACACCGAAAGCGCAAGAGTGGAGACCTTGTTGCCGCTACTGAGCGTGCTCCGTAGCACTGTCCTCAGCGTGGTAATGCCACTTTTGAGGAGATGATGGGCCAGCGGTGTCACTTCCATGGACCAAAATCAAATCACCTCACGCGTGACTACAATCTCTTAAGAAAGCTGAACAAGCCTTCTGCCCCTAGCCGGAACAAAAAGGAGCCTCCTCCGGATGGGGGCGACGAGTTCCCAAAGGAGACTGCGTGCCTTATGATCTTTGGTGGTCCGAATGGCTACGAGTCCAAGCGTCACCAGAAGCTCATGGACCGTGAAGTCAACGCGATCGAGCCGGCTATGCCAAGGTACCTCCGATGGTCTGAATCCGTAATCTCCTTCGATTGCTCGGATCACCCCGACTACATACCTCACCCCGAAAGGTTCCCCTTGGTGGTGGACCCAATCATTCGTGGCGTCTGCCTCACCAAGGTCCTCATGGATGGAGGGAGTGGTTTGAACAACCTTTACGTCAAGAACTAGACGACATGAAGATTCCCCGCACAAAGATCAGGCCCACCGGCACACCCTTCCACGGGGTTGTGCCTGGCAAGCTGGCAAGACCACTCGGGTAGATCGTTTTGGCAGTCACCTTCGGTACCCCCGACAACTTCCAGACCGAATCCCTTACTTTCTAGGTCGTCGACTTCCCCGGATCATATCATGCCATCCTGGGGCGTCCCTGCTACACCAAATTCATGGCCGTTCCTAGCTATGTCTACCTGAAACTCAAGATGCCGGGTCCCCACGAGATAATAACGCTGCAAAGCAACTTCCAGCATGCTTACGCGTGTGACCTGAAAAACTGCAAGCTCGCCGCGGCCCAAATCACGACGGCTGAACTTAACAGCCTCAAGTCAGTCGTGGTTGAGGAAGCATCCCCGGCCAAGAAGACTTCAGCATCGACATCATTCCAGTTGGCGCAGGACACCAAGACGAACCAAATCGATCCAGAAGTCTCCTCCAAGATGACGCAGATCGGGACTGCGCTTAGCGACAAATAGGAAAGCACGCTTGTCAGCTTCCTCCATGATAATTGAGACATCTTTGCATGGACATCTTCTGACATGCCTGGAGTCTCGAGGGAGGCTGCCGAGCACTCTCTGAACGTTCGGCCGGATGCTAAACCGGTCAAGCAGCGCCTGTGCCGTTTTGCTGAGGACAGGTGCAAAGCAATAGGAGAAGAGATAGCCAAGCTACTGTCAGCTGGCTTTATCAAAGAAGTGTATCATCCTGACTGGTTAGCAAACACAATTCTTGTTCGCAAAAAGAATGGAAAATGGAGGATGTGCGTTGACTACACGAGTCTCATCAAAGCATGCCCCAAAGATCCCTTTACATTACCTCGCATCGACCAGGTGATTGACTCCACTGGCGGTTGCAAAAATTTGTGTTTTCTCGATGCCTACTTGGGCTACCATCAGATCAAGATGAAAGAGGACGATGAGATCAAGACGTTGTTCATCACTCCATTCGGAGCCTTCTGCTACGTTTCCATGCCTTTCGGTTTGAAGAACGCTGGCGCTATGTACCAACGGTGCATACAGCGCTACCTCCAGGGGCAGATTGGCAGGAACGTGTAGGCCTACGTCGACGACGTGGTGGTTAAGTCCGAGAAGAAGGAGGATCTCCTAACTGACTTGGGGGGACATTCTCCAACCTTAGGCAATTCAACATGAAGCTCAACCCAGAGAAATGTGTTTTCAGAGTTCCTTCGGGAAAGCTACTCGGCTTCATCGTTTCTGAACAAGGAATTGAGGTTAACCCGGAGAAGATCGATGCCATCGTCAAGATTGGGCCACCGAAAAGCCTCACGGATGTCCAAAGGCTAACCAGGTGCATGGTGGCCCTCAGCCGATTTATCTCTCGACTCGGTGAAAAGGTCCTGCCCCTCTACAAGCTCTTGAAGAAATTAGACACCTTCACCTGGACATCTGAGGCCCAAGATGCCCTCAACGGGCTGAAAAAGCTTCTGACCACGTCTCCGGTGCTGGTTTCCCCGATGCCCAACGAGCCGCTGCTTCTTTACATCGCAGCGACTACTCCGGTGACTAGCACTGTCTTGGTCATTGAATGCTCCGAGCCAGGCCACATACAAAAGGTTCAACGCCCAGTCTACTTCATCAGCGAAGTGCTCTCCGAGTCCAAGGCAAGATACCCACAGATACAGAAGATCATCTATGCGGTGTTCATCACATCTCAGAAGCTAGTCCACTACTTCCAAGGACATCCGATTACGGTAGTTAGTTCTTTCCCGATTGCTGATGTCATCAACAATCGCGATGCCACTGGAAGGATTGCTAAGTGGGCAATGGAACTAATGGCATTCAGCATAGTTTACACCCCCGCACAGCTATCAAGTCTCAAGCTCTTGCTGACTTCATGGCCGAGTGGGCGGAAGTCCAATCCCCGCCCTCTGTCGTCGAGCTCGAACATTGGACGCTCTACTTCGATGATTCACTGATACTTCAGGGCGCAGGCGCTGGCATCGTGCTCATCCCTCCGAAAGGGGAACGCTTCAAGTACGTGCTACAGATCCACTTCCCGACGTCCAACAACGTCACTGAATATGAAGCCTTACTACACGGCCTACGCACTGCGACCTCACTCGGAATTTGCCGGCTTCTCGCCTGTGGAGATTCCGAACTGGTGGTCAGGCAGGTCATGAAGGCATGGTCATGCAGAGACCCCATCATGGAAGCCTACTACCAAGAGGTACACAAGCTCGAAGTCAAGTTCGACGGCCTCGAGCTCACGCACGTCCTCCGCTGAGACAACGAAGTTGTAGACGCACTCGCCAAGCTGGGGTCTAGTCGGGATGTTGTTCCAGCCGGAGTTTTCCTCCAGGAGTTACATGTGCCCTCCATCAAGGTGGAGATGGTGTCCGGGACTGAAGAACCACACCACAAGGGGTCCGGTAGCACTCAACCGACCGTGCAAGAGGTCTTGGTCATCACTCCCGACTGGACGGCGCCCTTCCTCGACTACACCCTACGGGACAAGCTCCCACAAGATCAGACCGAGGCGCGGTGCCTAGCGAGGCGTGCCAAGGCCTACATCATGATCAATGGTGACTTTTACAAAAAGAGCATCTCTGGAATTCTCCAGCGGTGCATATCTCAAGACCAGGGCAGGTAGTTACTGCACGATATTCACTCGGGAGTCTGCGGGCACCACGCAGCGCCGAAGTCGCTAGTCGGGAAGGCTTTTCGACAAGGTTTCTACTAGCCAACCACTGTCTCAGATGCTGAGCACATTGTGCGCACTTGCGAGGGATGCCAGTACTTCACTCGGCAGACACACTTGCCGGCTCAGGCACTCTAACATATCCCGATCACATGGACTTTTGCTGTCTGGGGTCTGGACATGGTTGGCCCCCCTCAAGAAGGCCCCCGGGGGTTACACACATCTCTTCGTCACCGTCAACAAGTTCACCAAGTGGATTGAAGCCAAGCTAGTTGCCACGATCACCGCCGAACGGGCCATCGAGTTTTCCCAGGACATCGTGTACCGGTTCAGTGTCCCCAATAGCATCATCACAGACAATGGCACTCAGTTCACTAGCGGCGCCTTCCTCTAATTCTGTGATGACTACAACATTGGCCTCAGCTTCGCCGCAGTGGCACACCCGTGCACAAATGGGCAGGTTGAGCATGCCAATGGTCTGATTATGCAAGGCATCAAACCTCGGATCTTCTAGCGCCTAAAGAAGTTTGTGGGCAAATGGGTAGCAGAGTTGCCCTCGGTGCTTTGGAGCCTGCGGACTACACCCAACCGGTCAACCGGTTACACCCCTTTCTTCATGGTATATGGAGCCGAGCCGTGTTGCCGACTGATCTGGACCACGGATCGCCACGCATCTGTGCTTACGATGGGGACCAGTCAGAGGAAGCAAGACAAGACGCTGTTGATCAGCTTGAAGAGGCACGCGAAATTGCTTTCCTTTGGTCGGCCAAGTACTAGCAGGGCTTACGATGCTACCACAGCTGGCACATACACGGGCGCGCATTCAACGTTGGCGACTTGGTCCTGCGCCGAGTCCAGTCCAATAAAGACAAGCACAAGCTCTCACCACCATGGGAAGGCCTATACGTGGACGCTGAAATACTGCGTCCGGGAGCTTACCAGCTAAAGGATACGGATGGCAACCTCATCACCAACGCCTGGAACATTGAACAGCTACATCGGTTCTATACTTGAAACTTTGTACCCCCATATTTTCAGTATGGATAAATGAATGCGTATTTCTTAGCTTCATCTGAGCAACGCTCGGGGTTCCTGACTGGCCTGCTATGTATGCTCACGGCTACGCATAGTAGACATTCGGGGGCTACACCACACCGGGTGCACCCAACTGCACTTGGGCTCTTCTCCTTCGAATAATTATTTTAGTACTGTGTACAAAGCTCAGCGTTAACTCTTTGTCTTTGATCCCCAGTTTACGCCACAACCCTGCACTACACGGGAAATAGCCCACGGCTAATCTCTACGCAATGGGGCTACGACGAGTCGGCAAGAGCACAAACAACGGGCTAACTTACGCACGAACGAATTTTTACGAAGGAAGAAATTAATAAACATAGAACAAAGTTCACCAAAACATGCATAAGTGAGTTACACTCAGACTTCCTGAGTACTTGACATGCATATTGAATAGTTCATGTATTTTATTCCTATTCCTACAGGGTAGCGTTGTCGGAGAGGGAGTTCGCTGCAGCCTGGACCTCCTCCATCAGCGCCGGGACCTCTTCATCGGTGATGTCAGCGGCCAGTCCCTCCCCGATCGCTTCCATGTCAAGCGACGGGTAGTGGGACTTAGCCACCGCGAGTGCCAGCTGGGCTCCGGACCGAGAGGACTCCTTCAGTAGCGCCTTTGCCTAGTCAAGCACTCCCTGAAGGCGCTCCACGACCACCTCCGCATGGTCCGGAGTTGGGTCGGCCTCCCACAGAGTGTCGCAGGCCGTCCGACCGGCCGCCTTCAGGGACCCGGCCGTCTGGTGTATCTTTTCAAGGCGTATCTGGAACGCTGTGGAAACAACACAAATATGTTAACAAGATACTTGACGGGTTCTGACTGCAGCAGGCGCGAGTCAAGTACTTACCAGCGGCGGAATCCGAGGCTCTCTTGTTTACAGACTCGGTGGCATCCAGAGCCCTCTTCAGGCAGCCCTCGGTGGTAGCTTTCTCCTGCTCAAGTTGCCCAACATGAGCCCTCATCGCCTCAAGCTCTTCCCTGAGATTGGAAGCCTCGTCTTCCGCAACTACAGAAGGTGTTACAAGGATCCGCATGATGAAAGTGGAAAAATGACCAAAGAAGTTTAAGCCCATTACCTTGAGCCCTAACAACCGCTGCCGATGTCCTTCTTCAAGGACTCGATCTGGGCCTCCCTCGCGACCACCTGCTCTAGTGTCGTGCAGAGGGTGCCCTTCAGGTTGTCCCACTCGGCCTAGCGCTGGCCGAGTCAGTCGAAGGCCGAGAGCTTGTCCTGAAGGAACTCGGTCTTGTCCCTGGACCTCTTGCTTAAATTCTACAAAAACGACAAAGGACGTGTTGGGGAAGTCCGGACGAGGCACCAGGACGAGGTACCCCCTATTCTCTATTCGTGTCACGATTAACGTAAGGTGTTATGCAGAGGTCTTTAGGTGAGTTTGAGCCAACGGGGAGCCATCCCGGTCGGACGACTTAACCGCCGAGGCGAGAAGCAAGTCGGCCCCCGTGGATGAGGTAAGAGGGCGACTCGGCCGGAGCGAGGAGGAAGGCGAGGCGAGACCACCGGATACGGACGACGCCGCCGGGGGTAAAGGACGACAAGGGCGGAGGCGAGCCGTACCGGTGAAGGGAATCTACGGATATACCGGCGCATGTAGTAGGTAGCGGCGAGGTGGAGAGTACGAGTTCGGCCAAATATACGGTGACACGAGCCAGGGAGAGATTGTAACCTTTAGAGGGGTAGCGATGTATTTACACTTGTAAGCCGGTTTTGCCTATATAAGGGCAAGTTGGCATCCCGTATGAACAGAGATCAATACAAGCTTCTACCACACATTCTTCGATACTTTTGCGGTAGTTGGATAAAGTCCCGCGGACGCTTGGCTTCTTTCCCCGAATCTCCTCCAGCACCTCGGTCTCCGACCCGGGGTGCCTACACATGCAGACCGAGAGTCATCTCGTCAACAGTTGGCGCCGTCCGTGGGGAAGAAGGGGCGAAGTACTTCCTGAAGCGGGTCTCCATCATGCCACCTCGACCGAAGAAGGGCGCGACCACGACAAGGCGGAAGGCGGCGGCGAGCGGCAGGCGCGGAGTCCAGCTCCCTCCCCCCGCGGCCGAGGGCGAGACGAACGTGGAAGCAGCAAGAGCCGCCCCGGAAGGTCCCGATGGTGCGGGCGAGCTCACCTCCGGCGCCGCTGCAGACGGAGCGTCGCGGGCGGCTGTCCCGTCCCCCGCGGCGCGAGTGCCACCCCCGGCGGGGCCCTCGAGCGGACGTACCCTGGCGGACGCAGTGGACGACTTGCGCCGGCAGGCCGACGAGGTGGCAAGGAACTCGGTGGCGTTGCAGGCGCGCCTCCAGGCGGCGGAGCTGGAAGCCCAAAGGGCGAACTCGCAGTCCCAGCAGATGGCCGACCTCTATCGAGCCCAACTCGAAGCCACGCGCGCTCTAGCGACCCCCCCGCCACCTCCGGAGGCATCCGCCGCGGAAGACTTGCGTCATCAGTTGGCCGCCGACCGCGCCGCTGCTCGGGCAGAAGTCCTCGCCCCGTCCTCCGCGGCCGAGTCTCTCCTCAAGGACCTGGACGCCGTTCGGGCCCGGGCGGCCGCACTTATGGGCGAGGCGGACCGCGAGGCAGCTCGCCTCAGGACGACCATGCTGCTAAACCAGCAAGGCGCCCCGGACGGAACACACGGCGGCAGTGCGGGCCCGGGCGCGAGTGCCCAGCGCCCAGGCAGGGCGCACGAGGAGCAAGATCGGGCGGGGCGCGGCGAGGTCGTCGACCTCACGAGCCTGGCGAGCCCGCTGAGCCCAGGGCTCATGGCGGTCCCGTTCCCGCCAAAATTTCGTCCCGCCGACCTCCCGAAGTACGCAGGGACGACGGATCCGGTCCTATACACAAGGGTGTACGAGGCCGCCGTGATGGCCTCGGGCGGTGGCGAGGCCATCATGGCGAAGAGCCTGCTGCTCGCCCTCACCGGCATCGCCCAGGCATGGTACCTCGGCCTGGAGCCTCGCACGATCTACTCGTGGGAACAGCTCCGGGACAAGCTGCACGGGCACTTCCAGGGGTGCCGGAACAAGGAGATGACCTCAACGGACCTCAGCAACCTCCGGCAGCGACCCGGCGAGACCATCCGTGCGTTCCAACGTCGCTTCTTCGAGGTCCAATGCCAGGTGAAGGGGGTCGCGGAGCAGACGATCTGCGAGGCCGCAAGGCGAGGCATCAACAACGAGGCCTTGGCCGACAAGCTCGAAAGGAAGCGCCCTTCTCGCGTCGGGCAGCTGTACGATATTATGGAGGTGTACGCCCGAGTCGAGGAAGGGCAGATTCTGCGATTGGAAGAAGCCAGGGCGACGCAGGCGTACCTGGGGAACGAGAAGACTGAGGCCGAGCGGCGCCGGCCGAGGCGCCACGAGATACATCACGTATCAGATGAAGGGCGACCGCAAGAAAGTCAAAGGCGTCAGACCGCCCGCTCCCCGCCTCGCGCGCCTCCGCGCCACCACGGAAGGGAGCCCTATACCCGACCAGGACCAGGCCGAGGAGACCCAGCACCTCGCCCGCGAGGGGCACCTCGCCCAAGACCCCGGCGAAAGTACTGCGAGCTCCATAAGCTCTGCTCACACTCCACAGAGGAATGCGAGGTCGTCGCCCGCGCGCGGGCCGACGCCCCCCTCCCCGGGCGGAGGGCGAGCGGCGCAATCAAGAACCACGGAGCGACGCCCCACTCGAGCTCCCACCACCACCCCCTCGGCGCGGCTCTCCACCCGGCGGCCATGGACCTCGTCGCGTCGTCCACACGATCACCGGCGGGGGTGTTTGCACCTTCTCATCGAAGCGCCAGCGCAAGGAATACGTTCGCCGGGTCCAGCACATCGGCGCGTATCCGCCGACCGAGCTCCCCCCTGGACAAACACTCCCATCACGTTCGGCCCGGAGGACGCTGTGGGCGTGGTCCTTCCGCACCACGACGCCCTGGTCATCTCGGCCATCATCTCCGAGGTCGAGGTCCGGCGCGTATTCGTGGATGGCGGCAGCTCAGCGGACATCCTGTTCACCTCCGCATTGGACGAAATGGGTATCCCGCGAGCATGCCTGCAGCCTCCCGGAATCCCCCTCCTCGGCTTTGGTGGCGAGCCGATCAGGGCCCTTGGACGAATCGAACTCCCGGTAGAGTTCCGCAGCAACGGCCTTTCCCGCGCCGAGACCATCCTCTTCGACGTCGTCGACATGCCTTACCAGTACAATGTCATCCTCGGGCGGCTGGCGCTCAACAAGTTCGGGGCAGTTCCCCACCACGCATACTTGTGCATGAAGATCCCCGCGTCTGCCGGAGTCGTGACAGTCCACGGCGACCAAGCCCTCTCCCGCCGCCTCGAGCAATCTGCGACCATCAGATACGTTCACGACGTCGTCCCGGTGGCCGAGACACCACGCCACGCCTCGCCCGCCTCAGGCGAGGTCCTCGGCATCGACCTCGCCCCCGACCATTCATGTCGTCCACCACGGGGTGGTGGGTCCCCAAGCCCAGACCGGACGGGGAAACTCGGTCTGTTCCGTTATCTGAAGACGAGCCTCACAAGACCGTCCTGATCGAGGCAGATCTCCCGGCCGAGACAGAGCAAGCCCTCCTCCTCGTCCTGCGGGAGAACGCGGACATATTCGCCTGGGAGCCCGAAGATCTGCCTGGGGTCCCCCGGAGCATAATCGAGCACAAGCTGCAGGTCCGGCCGGGGCTCGCCCAGTCAAGCAGCGGCTGAGGAAGATGTCGGCTGACCGACAGCTCGCCGCCCGCGAGCAGGTCGCAAAACTGCTCAAGGCCGGGGTCATTCGCGAAGTACTGCACCCGGAGTGGCTGGCGAATCCGGTACTCGTCAAAAAGGCAAACGGACAGTGGCGCATGTGCGTCGACTACACCGACCTCAACAAGGCGTGCCCAAAGGACGACTTCCCCCTCCCCCGCATCGACCAACTCGTGGACGCCACGTCCGGCTGCGAGCTCATGAGTTTCCTCGACGCATACTCCGGGTACCATCAGGTGTGGATGGCCAAGGAGGACGAGGAGAAGACAAGTTTCATCACCCCGTGCGGGACGTTCTGCTACGTGCGAATGCAGTTCGGCCTTAAGAACACAGGCGCGACGTTCGCCCGGCTGATCGGCAAAACCCTGCGCGATCAAGTCAGCCGCAACGTCGAGGCATATGTGGACGACGTCGTCATAAAAAGCAGCCTCGCCCAGTCACACGCGGCCGACGTGCAGGAAACCTTCAGCAGCTTGCGCAAGTCCGACATGCGTCTAAACCCTGAGAAATGTGTCTTCGGCGTGCGCGCGGGGAAGTTGCTGGGGTTCCTCGTCTCCAAGCGGGGGATAGAGGCCAACCCAGCGAAGATACAAGCCATCCTCAGCATGAGTCCCCCCACCACAACGAAGCAAGTTCAGAAGCTGACGGGTCGCCTCGCCTCCTTGGGAAGGTTCGTATCTCGCTCCGCCGAAAAGGGGCTCCCGTTCTTCAAAGCCTTACGGGGCTCCGGGAAGTTCGAATGGACGGAGGAGTGTCAGCTCTCCTTCGAGAACCTCAAGCAGTACCTCACCTCGCCTCCGCTCCTCCAGAGCCCGTCCCCGGGCGATGTGCTCCTGCTGTACCTCGCCGCAACGGCCTCCACCGTTAGCGCCGTCCTGGTCAGGGAGCAGGCGCGGACCCAAAACCCGGTCTACTATGTCTCCGAGTCGCTGCAAGGGGCGAAGTTGCGTTACACCGAGCTCGAGAAGCTGGCATACGCGCTAATCATGGCCTCCCGAAAGCTTCGCCACTACTTCATGGCCCATTCCGTCCGGGTCCCGACATCGTTCCCACTCGGCGAGATGTTCCGCAACAGAGAAGCCACTAGCCGAGTCAGCAAGTGGGCTGCCGAGCTCGCCCCGTTCACCATCGAGTTTCTGCCTCGAACCGCTATCAAGTCGCAGGTCCTCGCCGACTTCATCGTCGAATGGGTGCCCCGCCCGGACTTCGAACCCATCGCAAGCGACTCTGTCTGGACGCTGTACGTCGACGGTTCCTGGTGTGCGGAAGGAGCGGGGGCCGGCGCGGTCCTGGTGTCGCCGGGAGGAGCGAAGCTGCTATACTCGGCCCGCCTGAACTTCAAAACAACAAACAACGTCGCCGAATACGAGGCTCTTCTACTTGGCCTCCGCAAGGCGCGCGCGGCTGGGGCGCGTCGCCTCCTCGTCCGGAGCGACTCGCAGTTGGTCGCCGGCCAAGTTGGGAAGGACTACCAGGTGAAAGATCCAGAAATGGCGAAGTATCTGGCGGCAGTAAGGGCCGTCGAGAAACACTTCAGCGGGATCACAATCCAGAGTATCCCGCGCGAGGACAATGTCGAGGCCGATCTTCTGGCCCGGGTGGCGAGCGGCGGCACCACCCCGCCTCCTGGCGCGTTCAGCGAGACCTTGAGGGCCCCCTCGGTCGAAGCCGTGTCCGAGGTCAACGTCATCTCCACAGACGCCGCCTCGCCTGAAGATTGGAGGGCGCCGATCGAGGAGTACCTCCTCTCGGAGACGGAACCCAAAGACCCGGCCAAAGCTCGGCGCCTCGCTGCGCGCGCACGGAGCTTCATCATCCACAGGGGCTCGCTCTACAAACGGGGAGTGTGCGACCCGTTTCTGAGGTGCCTCGCACTCGAAGAAGCGCGGAGCCTGCTCAAGGAGATTCACCAGGGGCTCTGCGGTTCGCACCTCGCCCCGCGGTCCTTAATCGCCAAGGCCTACCGCGCCGGCTTTATTGGCCTACGGCGCTGACTGACGCCCAGACGCTGGTACGGCGCTGCCCCGCTTGCCAGTGGATGGGCCAAGGCACTAACAAACCGGCGTCGGTGATGCAGCCCATCTCGCCCTCGTGGCCCCTCGCCCGCTGGGGAGTGGACCTCGTCGGCCCCTTCAAAACGGCGAGCCGAGGCGCCAAGTTCGTCGTCGTCGCCCTGGACTACTTCTCCAAGTGGATAGAGGCCGAACCACTGGCGAAAATCACTTCGGCCGCCGTGCAGAAGTTCGTCTGGAAAAATCTCATCTGTCGGTTCGGCCTCCCGCGCGAGCTTACCGTGGACAATGGGACGCAGTTCGACGCAGCAAATTTCAGAAAATTCTGCTCCGGCCTTGGCATCAAGCTCTGCTTCGCCTCGGTCGCCAACCCTAAAGCTAACGGCGCGGTGGAAAGGGCGAACGGCATCATCCTCTCCGGCCTACGGCGGCGCATGTTCGAGCTTCCCGCCGGAAAGTGGGCGGACGAACTCCCCAACGTCTTATGGTCGTCTCGCACCTCGCTCAGCCGGGCGACGGGCCACACCCCATTCAAACTGCTGTTCGGCGAAGAAGCCGTCACCCTGGCAGAGGTCGAGTTGGAGTCCCTTCGCACGCGCGAGTCACCGGACGACGATAACCATCTCACGTCCCTCGAGGGGCTCGACGAGGTCCGACAAAACGCCGCTCTCCACATCGACCAGTACCAAGCCACCACGGCGAGACATTACAACAAGACGGTAAAGCCAAGACCGATAAAGGTGGGCGACCTGGTGCTCAAGAGGAAGCTCAATCCCGAAGCCGGCGGCAAGCTCGCCTCCAAGTGGGAAGGCCCGTACGAAGTCGTCTCTTCGTCTCGGCCGTCGTCATTCCGCCTGAAAGACCTGGATGGAGTCGACCTCAAGCACAGCTGGAACAGCGACAATCTCAGGAAATACTACGTCTGATCTCGCCGCGGGAAACTGCTGCTGCGTCAGCTAAAAAGGACATCGTCCTTGTAAGAAACCGCATATTTTGGTTATGATGACAGCTCGCTACGCTCCAGCCCGGCTCCGCACCTTGGCTTCAGTGGCGACACGGCCCCGCGCCGCGCCCTAACTTAACAAGATGGCCCGGCTCCGCGCCTCGGCCTCAGTGGCGACACGGCCCCGCGCCGCGCCCTAACTTAACGACACGGCCCGGCTCCGCGCCTCGGCCTCAGTGGCGACACGGCCCCGCGCCGCGCCCAAACTTAACAAGACGGCCCGGCTCCGCGCCTCGGCCTCAGTGGCGACACGGCCCCGCGCCGCGCCCTAACTTAACGACACGGCCCGGCTCCGCGGTTCGGCCTCAGTGGCGACACGGCCCCGCGCCGCGCCCAAACTTAACAAGACGGCCCGGCTCCGCGCCTCGGCCTCAGTGGCGACACGGCCCCGCGCCGCACCCTAACTTAACAAGATGGCCCGGCTCCGCGCCTCGGCCTCAGTGGCGACACGGCCCCGCGCCGCGCCCTAACTTAACGACACGGCCCGGCTCCGCGCCTCGGCCTCAGTGGCGACACGGCCCCGCGCCGCGCCCAAACTTAACAAGACGGCCCGGCTCCGCGCCTCGGCCTCAGTGGCGACACGGCCCCGCGCCGCGCCCTAACTTAACGACACGGCCCGGCTCTGCGCCCCGGCCTCAGTGGCGACACGGCCCAGAGCCTCGGCCTGACCTAGCAGCGACGCGCCCCCCCCAGACACCGCGCCATTGAGGTCAACCCCCTTGGCTTCACCAACATCGCACGCAAGCCCTACATAACCTCGCATCGTCTGAACAAGAAGCACCTCGCCCATTGTATAAACGCAAAGCAATACATATCCGCCTATGCGATTACAAAACAGGGCGACCGCGTCTACTTCGCGGTCGCCCCTATTTCTGGTGGAGGAAGGGCCCTCCGGTCTACAATAAGTCACAAGCAGCGTATGGCACGCGGGGTCGACCGTGTCAGCTTAACCGGCGACATGGCGTTCAACGACGAGATGCTCGACGATCCTACACTACCGCGCAACGCGTCCAACACACACCTCGTCCAGCATACAAAAATAAGTGAATAAGTGAATAAATAGATCTGCAGTTACAAGAGGAGGCGACCGCGACTACTTCATGGTCGCCCCTTTATTTCCGGTGGGAGAAGGCCCCCGCCGATCCAGGATGGATTACAAAGTCACGTCCGGCGCAACAACACAAGGAAAATCACTAAGTCGACGCCCCAAAAATATGGGGCGGACTAAACGATACAACAACCCTACTCGGCATCGTTAGGCACTTCGGCGGCGAGGGCCAAAAGGATCAGGTCCCCGTCCCCTTCGTCTTCAGCCGAATCGTCACCCTCGACCTCCTCGCTAACCACGGCAAGCAGCCCTCTCCTTCGGGCTGCAACGACCCCCAGGGCGACATCCCCCGCGGACCCCCCGGGTCCGTCGTCGTCCTTCCGAGTAGCCAGCAGGGCGGCCGAGCAATGCTTATGCGACATAGCCATGAAAGGGCGAGAACCTCGCCGCCCAGCAGGCGACTTATGTCGCGACGACGTAGTCTGCAAGCAAGCACGGTAAAAATGAACATCGATATAAATAAACGAGGCCAACTCATGACTTAGCCAAAAGATTTCTACGCCACGCGGCGAGTTCACAAAAAGGCCACAGGCGGCAGGCACGTCGACGCAGCGACAAAAAAGGAAAAAGCAAACCAGCCCTGAAGGCGAACTTTAAACCTTTGGCGGCGAGGACGATTCGGGCGACTTGCTACCCAAAGTGCCTTCGGTGCCCTTCGAGCTCGCCCCCACGCTCAACCGCTTCCGGGACTTCTGGATCGCCTCCACATACTTCTGCCCTTTCTTGCGAGAAGACCAGACCGAAGACATGAAAGCGTCCGCCTCGCCCTTGAATTTATGACGGACCCCGACCACGTCGGCCGTCTTCGGGGCGACATACCCTGGGGCCGAGAAGACTGAAGGCTCGGGGCGAGACGCCAGGAGGGAGCAGCCGAGGAGGAGCTCCGCGGCGGCCCGGGCGTTGTCTTGGGCGAACTGCAGGGCCGCCAAATGAGAGTCGTGGCAGACTCGAGTTGCCCATTTTAAGCCCTCCGTGGTATAAGTATCCGCGTCGTCGCAGCTGAAGGGGGCGACGTCGAGGCCGACCACCTCGCTCGTCACGTGCGCTGCGTGACACAACCCTGTGACGAGTCGGCGCGCCCGAGAATGTTGGTCGGCATGGAAACCGAGCCTCTCGTGCACCAAGGCGAGGTCGTCGCGGAGTTGCTTGACCTCCCGCTCGGCTGAGGCGGACTTCTCCTCCTCCGAGGCGAGCAGCATCGCCGCCGCCTCGGCCTTCCCACGCTCGGACGCGAGCGACTCCTCCGCCTCAGAGGCGCGCTTCTTCAACGCCTCGGCCCCTTCGCGCTCTGCGGCAAGATCGCCCTCCGCGCGAACAGCGCGCCTCTCCATCTCCTTCAGCTTAGTCTTCAGGAGTCCCACCTCGGAGGTAGTCTCGTCCAGACGCACGGCGAGCGCGGCCGACCTGTCCTCCGCAGAGCTAAGGGCGTGCAGCGCGTCGGCGGTGCGAGCCCGCTCCTCGGCCAACGGGCTGTCGGTGTCGCCCGCGTGCGCCTCCAGAAGCGCCAGCTTCTCGGCGACGAACAGGCACTGAAAAAGGAGAAGTTAGTATTCATCCACCAAAAGAAACAAGGGGCTGGCGAGATTACCATCAGCGCCGCGGCTCGTGCCGCCGCTCCGACTTGGGATGCTGACATCCCGACGAAACTCGCCGCGACGTCCTCCTCGGACAGCCTCGCCTCAGGGCGACTTATGAGGTCCAGCTCCAGCGGCGAGGTGGCGAAGAACTCTGGCCCGAGCCGACCGGACAGCTCCACGCGGGGGCGAGACGGCTGAGCCGAATCAAGGGAACCCCCGCTCTTCGTCTTCCCCCGCTGGGACGTCGAGGACAGCACCGTCATGACGTCTGGGGCGGAAACCTTCTCGGGTATCGACGCCTTCGCCGGGTCGGCCTCGCCACTCGCGCCGCCGGGCGAGCGCTCCTTGGAAGTCTCCGCCAGTGGCGCGTGCTCCATCGTCGTACACCCGGGCGGAGCTTCGCCCGAGCGAGGCTCCTCGGCAGGCGACCGCACCTGAGAAACCGGGGGATCTTGAAGGGACCCCTCGGCGACGTCGCCCTCGACGGCTCCAACGATTTCGTCAATCTCAACATCAGACGAAGATGAGGAGGACGACTCCCAGGAGAACTTCTCCGCCGTCACGGCCGTCGAGTGCACCGCGGTAAAGAGGCCGCCCATCGGCCCCTTGCCTGCGCCAGGTCCGGGCTTAGTCGCCACGTCGTCCTGCTTCTTCGTCGGGGGCTCCTCGTTGCTGCCGCCGCGCGACCCTTCCTCGGACTGCTCGTCGTCCTCGGACCCATCGGTGTTCGCCCCACCACGAGCAGGCGACTCGTGGTGGTCGCTGTCGGCGTCGTCGTCATCCCAGTCCGCTAGCTCGGTGGCGATGCTCAACGGCTTTGTCTTCTTCGAGGCCGCCTTCGCCTTCGGGGCCGGAGCAGGCCGCTTCCTCTTCTCCCCCGTCTTGGTGTCACCGGCCGGGGCGATGTCCGGGCGAGCGGGAACGTCCCAGCCGAACAACTCGCAGGCCCGGTTCCGGCGAACGGCGATCATCTTCGAGACAATCGCCGCCTCGGACGGCAAGTAGCGTCCCAGGAGGAGATTCGCGTCTCGCTCCGCCCGGGCGAGGTCGTACCCCTTCGTCGGCTCGTACCCATAAAAGGGGCAGGGCCCGTGAGGTTGCCCGTCGGGGGAGGCTTTGCACTTCATCCTCCAGCCGGTGGCGAGCGGCCGAATCCTCAAGAGGAGGTATTCCTCGACTAAGTCGCGCGACGAGAGCTGATGGCTCATCACCTTCAGGGCGTCGCGCCTCGCCAAGTCCGCCGTGGAGGCGAGCGGGCGTGCGAGTAGTGTACCCGGGGGCGACTTTGTCGCCGGTAAAGCCGAGGTCGCCGACCCGGTAGAAGAACCACTCGCTCTTCCAGTTCTTCCACTTGTTCTTCAACGCCATGGCCGGGTACGAGGCGTCGGAACCTCGGCACCCCCGGAAGCCGATCGTCCCGAAGAGAGAGTGGGCCCCGTTGTGGACGGCCGAGGTGGTCATCACCGGTTCGTGGAACATAGCGAAGGCGGCCGCCGTGCTGTCCATCCGCATCGACTTCATTGCGAACTCGAAGATGGCCAAACGGGAGATGGCGGTCGGGTTGAGGTCCGAGATCTCAAGGCCGAAGTGGTCCAAGACGAGCTGGACGATGGGCGCGGCGGGGAAAGTGAGCCCGGCCCTGAACTGGTCGACGAATACGACGATGTGGCCCTCCGGCGCTTTGGCCCTTTGTAACACCCAATTTGAACGGTTAGGGTTTTGATCGGCATGCATGCATACATGGCATCATCAACACCACACCTTGTTTAAACTTAGTTGTATATCAATTTAATTTTATAGAATATGTTAATATTTCATCCTCGGTGGGTAGTTGTTGCAAACACTAATCAACGTATTGACATTATAGAATACGTGCATATCTCATCCTTGAAAACTCAATTTGTGGAAATTAACACCAATCAATTTATTTGATGTGTCGAGCTTCGATAAAAACCCTAGCAAGGGGGTAGGGGCCATTGGACTCCGTCGAATTAGGTCAAATCCTAGGTTTGAACTGAACCCCTGTCCAAACCAAGTCCAAATGGGTTCAAATTTATACAGTAGGTCCCATTAACCACCTTGAAGTCCCTGCCAAAATTTCATAATTGTTGGGGCTATTTTGGCACATGAAATACCACAAAAACAAATCCCAATCAAGCCCTAATTTGAATTTAAATACAAACCTGGGTCAAATTTCCTCCAAATCAGTTCAAACTCCTCTAGAACATCCCAAATAATATATTAGAGCTCCTGTAAAAATTTCATAAAATTTGGAGTAGAAATTGTACATAAAATGACGATGGGGGTAGCTCTGAGAAATAGAAAAAAATAAAATAAAAAGAAAAACCCTAACTACTCAGGCCGACAGCCCGCTCGGCAGGCCCATCTGGCCGGCCCACCTCCCAGCGCGCGCGCCGCGCCTTCCCCCTCCCGCTGACAGGCCGACCCCGCCTGTCAGCCTCCCCCTCCTCTCACTGCTGCGCCCCGGGCCCGCTCGTCAGGATCTCCCCCTCCACGTCTCGCCCGAGCACTCGCCGGCGTGGGCGGTGTCCGACCGGTGGTCCGAAGCTCGCCGCCCTATTTAGGGGGCCGGTTCCGACAGCGCTCTCCTCCCCCACGCTCTCCTCCCCCCCCATTTCCGAAGCCCTAACCCTAGATCTACTCGCCCCCGAGCTCCGGTTGCTTCGCCCGTCTTCCCGAGCTCCGGTGCCGTGCTCCGACGAGCAATCCCGAGCGCCTCGGTGAGCTTCAGCCCCCGTTGTTCCATCCTCGAGCTTCCACCTACTCTCCCTCACCCATCTAACTCCTTTGCAGCTCGAATCCGTGCTGGAATCGCCCTAACTGCCGCCTTCGTCTTCGGTCCGGTCAGAACTCCGGCGAGCCTCAGAACACGCACTGGTCCATCTCCTCCTCCATCTTCTTCACCCCTAGCTCCCTCTCAACCCCCTTAACCCTATCCGATGTTTTCTCTCACAGGTCCAAGCCCGGAACACCCCCGACGCCGACGACCCGAAGCCCTCGCCGCCGGTCCTCGTCGCCGACCCCCTTCTCGGTCTCCTCCTCCCTCACCGAGCACGAAACCGAACTCGCGGTGAGCCACCGGTCCTCCCCGTCCTGTTTCCGAGCCCAACGACCTCGGGAGCCAACTCCGGTGAGCCCTTCGGCGAGGCGCCGCCGCCTGGAGCTCGGCTCCGGTCAGTCCAGAGAGAGAGAGAAGAGAGAGTGCGAGAGAGAGAGAGAGGGAAAGGCCGCGTGGCGTATTCTGATTGGATCCCGAGTAGATGACCGGATGACAGATGGGCCCCGTTGCCTGCTGACGTGGGTTAGTGGGTAGGATCTGCGGGTTGTTTCTCGGGTACGCTTAAGGATTTCAGAGTAATCGGGGTAGGGTTCGGGTAGACTTAGCAATTAGGGTTAGGGTTAGTTAGGGGCAGATTTTGAATAGAATTTCAAATGCCCATAACTTTTAAACCACTCGGCCAAATTTGAAAAATTTTATATATTTGGAAACCTCAGGAAAAGCTCTACAAAATGGCTGAATCAAAACTTGAATTTGAGTACATGCATCCACTGGTAATTAGGGTAGAAGTTTAGTAGTTGTCGAGGGTCGATAAACCCTAGGATTGCGACCCTAGCTCCGTTTTCGACGAACCTTATAGTTTTGGAAAGCTTGTGGGAATTTCTACGACATGGAACCCTTAAAATTGCAGTAGAGTTACATGCATGATACGATGTTAGGTGCTAGCTCCTTTATTGTCGAACCCCGTTAAACCCTAACTCGGCGCTTCGTAACTCCTTGCTCGTAACTCCAAATCAATTGATTCCAAAGACGTTGGTCAAGTAGTTCAGAGCACTCCTAAGTTATAGAAATGAGAGTCCATACCACCCCCACATGAGTAATCGCTTTAAAACCCTAATTCCCAATGTAGCGACCTTGAACCTGCATGTAGGTTGCACCAACCCCTTAACACTCATAAGTTCGATATAAGACATTTTCGATAACCTAGATTCTTAACATCAGTACATAGGTTATAAACCCATTATCTGCATTAACCCTCATGCATACATGCTGGTTGTGTTCATTAATCGCTCATTTCCGATGTTCGATTTCCTTGCACTAGAACTCGAAGAAGGAGACCCCCAGGCTTATGACTCTGCGCAGGATCAAGAACAGTTCTACGAAGGCAAGCAGAGCTTGTTGCATCTTCTATTTGTTCAGTACTTGTTTTTTTTACTTATATATATATGTGTGATGTGTGGATTGTTACTTAGGACTTGTGGTCGTCATCGGTTAAACTAGCATGACTAGGGTATGCGGTGAATTAGGTCTGGTCATGGTTGAGTTGAAATCGATGAACTAATTATTTGAACACATTGAAGTGAGATGTGAGAGTCGAAGGGAAAGTGTCAGATGGATAAAGTTGGTATCATTGGAGTGGCATGTTGCGACCGGGGGAAGAAGTTGTCACGATACCAACCCTGAGGTGACTCCATCGTGATTACTCCCCTTGTCACGCGTGGACGTTAGCGACAGCGATGCTGGGGTGTAGTCGAGGTAAGACTAAGACCCTTGGGAGGCTAGCTACCTGCAAGGGATAAGGCACTCGCTGCACTCAGGGTGATCGTCTGCCGGTAACGGTCCGAGAGATTAAATTGAGGTGTGGTGGTGATGGTACCCTGTCAATGTGGAGATATTGAGATGAGATTATTGCCCCACGTAACTGGGAGCCGATGTGAAAGAATATTGCCCCACGTAACTGGGAGCCGATGTGAATATTGTCCCATGTAACTGGGAGATGGCAAGTGAGCCACTGAGTTTGTATTTTTAGCACATGTGACTAGTGGTTACCATCACGCCCCCTATGTTGGGGTATATGAAAATCTGAGCTGTTGGTGATCTCATATTATTCCTTATGATGTTGGTGGAGTACTGGTATTGTCTAGATTTGGTTAATCGTATGTGCATCATGTTTGATTTTGTTATACTAGTATGCTTAGGACATCTAATCAAGCACGAATAAGACTTGCGAGTACTTTGTACTCACCTAGGACTCTCCTAGATCATTGCAGGTGAGCCAGAGGTCGAAGAGTTCTTCGATGATGTCTAGTGCATGGTTTCTATTCCTTGGTTGGCTATCGGCTCAGGGGTTTCTGTGGATTTTGGTCAGCGGTCATCGCACCGCTGTGGGTTTCATTACTGTTCTTCTGCTGTCGTTTAACTTCTCCGTACTCGGATATATTCCGGCTATGGCCGGTTGATGTAAACTTAAAGTCCGATGTGGACTATTAGCTTAATATCGTAATGTAGAGTTTGTGCTGTGATATCCGAGTGGTTACTTGCGGTTGTCCATGTACTATGCGTGTATGTGATGAAGTATGTGGATAACTGTGCAGAGGTATTGTTGCGTGCTAGGGTTGCGTTTCGTGATGGCAGAGGTGAGCGAACCACTAGTCCGATGTAGCCTTGGTGAAGTCAATCCAGGGGACTCGTCCCGTACTCGCTAAGCCTCCTACGACCGTCGCGCCTCGCGCTGACGGCAGAGCAGAGCTGGATTCTCCCAGAGCCGCACCTCGGGTCTAGGTTAGGTTGAGGGGATGTGTATCCCGGGCTCTAGTCCTCCTACGACTATCGCGGAGCGCAGGTTTATCACGTGATCTTACTTCTTCACTGGCATCTGGAATCTACATGTGGTTTGGGAAAGATTGGTCGCTTCCGACCGGCTCGCACGTGGCGGGTGTCGGATCGCTGCACCTTGGTGCGTACGGCGCAGGTACCGTGCCACCGGGCTAGCGAGTCCTTCGGTCCTTGGCGACTCCGCGTTTCCTTAATCATATGCGGATTTTGGGTCCGTGACACCCTTGTACACCCTTCCTCGGGGAGGGCCGGCCCATGCTCGTCCAACCCTAGGGGGAAGCACCCTGCTGCGCTGAGGCGAGATAGCGTGGTGTCCGACGCCTGAGTCGTACCAAGCCACCGGGTGTAGGTGACCTCGGCTCCTTTCTTCCCCTTCTGCTTCGTGACCGCGGCGGCCTTGCTGGTCGACATGGTCGCCTCTTCCGCCTCAAATGCCAAATCGTCCTGCAGGCGCTTGATCGCGACCCAATGCGAGCGGCGAATCGTGCTGAAGGAGGGAACCGGGCGAGAAGCTTTCGAGGCTAGGGCGCGGTGAGCGGCGAGTTGCAAGCAGAGAAGGCGGATACTGTCAGGCGGAAAGGGACGGAGGGGTATTTATAGCCCCGGGGTGGCCCGAACTACGAGGCGAAGTAACGGACGCGGAGCGGGATAAGCGGGTTGGGGCGTAACGGCCCGTGACATAAGGCGTCCTTTACGGAAGCTGGTGAGCGAGGAAATTGGGGATCGGGAGAGTCGGAGGGGGCACCTCGTCCCAGGCTCCCCGACTCCCACTAAAGGATGCGGGTGCGAACGACGTCGGATTCCCCGCCGCTCGCCCCCGCAAGGGGCTACTGTTGGGGAAGTCCGGACGAGGCACCAGGACGAGGTACCCCCTATTCTCTATTCGTGTCACGATTAACGTAAGGTGTTATGCAGAGGTCTTTAGGTGAGTTTGAGCCAACGGGGAGCCATCCTGGTCGGACGACTTAACCGCCGAGGCAAGAAGCAAGTCGGCCCCCGTGGACGAGGTAAGAGGGCGACTCGGCCGGAGCGAGGAGGAAGGCGAGGCGAGACCACCTGATACGGACGACGCCGCCGGGGGTAAAGGACGACAAGGGCGGAGGCGAGCCGTACCGGTGAAGGGAATCTACGGATATACCGGCGCATGTAGTAGGTAGCGGCGAGGTGGAGAGTACGAGTTCGGCCAAATGTACGGTGACACGAGCCAGGGAGAGATTGTAACCTTTAGAGGGGTAGCGATGTATTTACACTTGTAGCCGGTTTTGCCTATATAAGGGCAAGTTGGCACCCCGTATGAACAGAGATCAATACAAGCTTCTACCACACATTCTTCGATACTTTTGCGGTAGTTGGATAAAGTCCCGCGGACGCTTGGCTTCGTTCCCCGAGTCTCCTCCAGCACCTCGGTCTCCGACCCGGGGTGCCTACACCTGCAGACCGAGAGTCATCTCGTCAACAGGACGTTAGCTACTCGGGAAAAATCATCAAGACCATCCGCTCAGTTCCATGAACCGAGTGGAGGTTCGGGGGCTACACCCATTGGGTGCACTGATCGTGCTCCAGTGAGGAATCAACAGGCTAACAAAAGAACCTCCGCCCGACTGCTCCAGTCGGCCGGAGGCTCGGGGGCTACACCCCAGTGGGTACACTGTCTGTGTATTCACGAAAAAAGAGACAAAAATATAAGGACAAAAAGCATACCTTCATCAACGGCTGGAGCTTGCCGTTTACCAGGTTGGCGCTCTCCTTCACGGACTTCAACAACGCCGGGAGCTGTTCTCCGAGTTGGGCGGCAGTGTTCAGTGCCTCCTCCTACTCTTTCGACTCTCGGATGTCATCGATTTCCCACAGCACTTCACCCGGCTTCGAGGGATCCATTCAGTGGACCCGAAGCGGTTGGAAGTCCACGTGGTAGCTCGGCACAGGTGGCGGTACACGGCCAATGTCAATCTCCTCCACCGGCAGCACCAAGTTCCCCCTGGGATTCGACGGGACGATCTGTACCCTACTCGGACTCGCTTGCTCGGTCGCAGCGGGAGCTCGTGCTCTGGCACCAGACTCCTCTGGCTGAGGCGCAGGCGCAGGGGTCGAAGGTGCACCATCTTGTCGGGAGGAGGGCTGCAGCGAAGGGACACCGGCAGTCCTCGAGGGAGATGATGGCCGAGGATTCGATCTTGACGCGCCTTCACCTTGATCGGACCCCTGGGCACTTGGCCTGTCCTTTGGAATATCCCCCGGTTTCCTCGATCTACAAAGACAGCCAGGGTATTTATCACTTTCCGCCATACAAAAAAGGCAAGGGGTCCTCATTCGGCGACGTGCTTGGTGGACCGGGGACCGGGGAAACGCCTCTTGGGCTCTGGGGCCTGCTGCCCCGGTGCGGCGGTCATCGGAGCCAGCGGCGCCAAAGGGCCGCTCCGCCTCCCGAAGGCGGCATCAGCTGTTTGTTTCCCTCTCCGACTGGGCGGAACCTCGTCTTCAGCCGCCTGAGGATTTTCCTCAGTGGCGGCAGTTGGCACCGCAGGGGTCGGATGGGCAGAGGTGCTGCCCTGTCCCCCCGAGGTGGCGTCGGCAGCTGGTCTCCTCCTCCCCTAAATGATGGGGACGTCATCCTCCTCTTCCTGAGGGCCTTTTTTAGGAGCTGCCACAGTCGGCGGTGGGGCACTGGGTTCCTCCACTACGGGTGTTCCCCCCTTCAACGACTCGGCGCCGACGGTAGATGTTCCGGCCCTCCCCTGCGGTGGCTGCCCACCGCTGGGGATGCCAGTGTACGGTGGCTAGTTCCAAGGCTCATTCTCTGGAAGAGGAGCCTTGGAGCTGAACCCGAAGAAATCCTGCGAAGTCGGGTTGCACAAACGCAGTCTGAGTATGACTCGACTACAGCACAAACTACAAATAACAATGTCAGAAGATTGATCGCTCACCTCACTTGGGGGGTTGGCCAGACTGAAGGGCGCCGGGTGCCCGGAGGTATCCAGGTTCGTTCCTTGGGCCATCAGCCTCCCGACCTGACGCCGTACTTCTTCTTCCGAGAGCACATCGGTTGATTCCTGGGTCACATCCTGTTGGTTGATGTACTCGTACATTGGATGGACCCTTAGCTTCGCAGGCTAGATCCGGCGGCTGATGAAGGTCGAGATGACCCCGACCCCGGTAACTCCAGCCTGAAGCACTCGGGTGAGGTGCCCTTGAAGGACTTCGACCCCGGGGCGCTCCCAATCTTTTGGAAGCTTCGTCCAGCTCGCCTTGCACTCGGGGGGTTGACCTTCGAACCTCGGAAGTGAAGGCTCGAGGTTGGAGCAGTAGAACCACTCCAAGTACCATCCCTTGTTGGATGACTGGAGGGAAGATCCAGATAATTCTTGATAGCGCCAGCCCTCAACTGGAACCCGATGCCCCCTACAACAGCCGGGCTGTTCTTGCTCGGCTAGGGTTTGACGACGAATAGCTGCTTCCACAAGGCGAACTGCGGCTCTATTCCTAAGAAACACTCGCACAGGGTGATGAAGCAGGCCACGTGCAGCATCCCGTTCGGATTAATGTTTTGCAGCTCTAATCCGTAGAAGTACAGCAGCCCGCGCAGGAAGGGATGGGCCGGAACTGAGAAACCACGAGAGAAGAAGGAGGCGAGGACAATGACCTCACCCGTGTTGGGAGTGGGGAAATCCTCCCCGTCGGCTGCACGCCACTCGATCAACTCTTTTGGTGGCAGCACCCTCGCTTCCACCAGGGCTTGCAGCCTGGCCTCCGTCGCTGTGGACTTCGCCCAAGGCGCCATTGGATCAACTGGATAGCTCTCTTCGTTGAATGTGAATCACGGCACCGAGCTCTCCTCCTCTCCAAACAAATCCACCTCCTTGATGATGGTGGGCATCCAATGGTGGCGAATCAGATCTAGGGTTTTTCGGAATCCCGATCTGGATTCAGCTGGCTGAGATGGGGAGCGGATGCTCAGGGTACTGCATGACGGTGCAACGGGCTCTATGCGGCGGCGAGATGGTTGCCGAGAAGGCGGTGGCTCGAATTTGGGGCGAGGCGGCATTTTTGAATTGGTGAGGCGCGGGGAAGACGAAGAGGCTGTTGGGCGCTGAGGAGACAAAGTGTGAAACGGAGTAGGGTGAATGGTCCGCGCTATCCAATTTTATAAAGGAGAGACAGCCGGGGCGGCGTGACTTTTCCGCTTCCATGGAGTGACTCTTCCGCTTCCATGGCGTGACGTTTCCGTTTCCAGCGTCTGATTGATCTAAGGTTTCAACGGTTGGCCTTCCAGGGTTAACGGTCGTTTGAATACACCCCAAATAAAGAGAATGGTAACGTGCCCCCAACGGGCCGCTAGTCGGTCACCGAACACCTCCAGGGGTCCACAGCCACCTGAATACACCCAAGTGAAGGGCGACAGTAATGCGCCTCTAGTGGGCCACTAGTCGGACACCGAACGATTCGGGACCGAAGTGCTACAGCCTGTGTTCTGCTTCTGACGCAAATTCTGAGGGTATTACCCTAGAGGAACACTAATTGGACCCGGGCCACTCGGGAAACCAGGTACCACTCGGGAGTTTGGTCGGGATTCATGCTATGCCCCCCGCTGGGTCGATAGTCAGTCTCCAGCCACTGGAAATGACCGGATACCACTAGGACTTACCCGTTATTAGCTCACCTGCCATGATATTCCTGCCCTATGGGTGAATATTACTCGACTCGTTATTTTTATTTTATAGGAGTTCTATGAGTCCCTTGCAATCTCCCTGCAAGCAACAAAGAGGCGCGCTCAGGCGGATACCACTCAGGAAACTTGCCCAAGGGAGAAGGCAAAGAGCACTTGGTTTGGACAGATGCGTTACCAAGACAAGTTGCAGCCAGATCGTGAAGGACTCGGGGGCTACTGACGATGACATAGCACCCGGGTATCGTCAGGAAGGATAAAGCCGGCCCTCTGGTCATAGGGTGGGCCGGGCCGACTACTCGAAGTCCGATTTCTACACGAGGGCTCATCATCAACTTGGAGTACAAGACATAAACATGTACCTACCCGATATCTCGGGTTCTAGTTATAAACCGATTGGAAGATTTACTTGTAAAGTGATCTGGACTCATGTAACCCTACCCCTGTCGTCTATATAAGGCAGGGTAGGGATCCCCCGATCGAGAGAAGACTCAGAGATTCATAAGAAGGCCTCTAAACATACAAACCCTAGCAACCTAGAGAAATCCTCTCGAGGTCTTGCGGCATACAATACACAAGCAATACAATCCACCAAACACAGGACGTAGAGTATTACCTCTTCTCGAGGGCCTGAACCTGCCTAAACTCTGTGTCTCGTGTGCACCCATCTAGATCTGCTACGTGCACGCTGCCCAATATTCATTATTGCTGGATTAAAACACCAACACATTTTGACAAGGAGATGGAAATATACATGGATTAAAATACTTAAACCATCTTACAACCTTGCTTCTTGGCAAAAGTAATGGAGAGAGTAAAAGATCTATAGTGGTTGCATGAGGTTCCTTCTCTCTTCTCCTTCCTCTTCCCGTTGGTCATCTCTCTCTCTCCCTTTTCAGTCCTCCTTTCTCTTCTTCCTATCCTCTCTTTTTATAGATCAAAGGTGTTGTTTAGGGTATTTTGGAATTATCGTTGTGATTTTCCTCGGGATCCCTTATCGAAGACTGCTTGATTTGACGTCGCGGTGCCATACGACCACAATACGACTGCATGGTACGGACGGTGCTAGTTGTACCACTGGTTGTCCTACCTTCTGAAGTCTCCGTTTGGGCTTTCATTTCTTTGTGGGCACTCGTTCCAAATACATCCATATTTGCCCCTTTTTAGCGATACTGCACATATGTAGTAAAAAAAGAGAGATTTGCACAATCTGATGATTATTAGTCATTAGTAGCAGAAATCAGTAATTAATCCAGTCAAAATTCATTGAATAAGGATCAAACTTAAATAAATAAATGAGTACAAAATGGACTCATTACCCCCTCAACGTAGGAAGTCTCCACCAGAATTGTAAGATATATCAAACCACTGGGTTTTTGCACATGTCCATAATTTGACATGAAATATTAGTAGCTTGTCAGCCTCTTGTAGGAACAAATTTCTACATTCCTCCCAGGGCTCTTTCCAACGAAGAAGGCACAATGGTACACTCCGTGCGTCCTTGAGAAACCCGGAGCACCCAGGTCACAAATGGGCTGATGGTGCTTACACGACATGGAGACATGGATTCCCAAAGGATACATACATGTACCGTAATACACTACTATAGAACACACAACTACAGTCGGCCCAAAATTGCTTTCTCAGCCGGTTTACCTTCCGGCTGTAGAGAAAGGGTGCTAATAATATGAATTATCTCAGCCGATTATAAAATCAACTGAGATAACAACTTCTCAGCTGGTTCCAGGGAAACAACCGGCTGGGATATTCGTTGGTACAGTGCAGGCAGAATCTGAGTTTTTGCCTGCCCTGAAATAGAAATTGAAATTTATATACCTAGATTCTCAATCCCCAGAACACATTTCACATCCAACTTGAATTCATATTAGAGATTCATATTGACATCATATTTCAATTGACAACTAAACACAAATGAAAGTATATAGAAATTCAATTTTTACACCACAACATCCATCACATGTCTTGAGGAATTTGAAACAAATTGAAATGCAAGTGACAACTAAACATTGATTATTTGATTCAAAACAATTGTCTTAGTCGTCGGATCCGTCGTAGTAGAACTCGCCTTTTGGATCAATGACGCTATCAAGAAGAAAATGCGCCAAGTCTTCTCGAATCCTAGCTAGATCCGTCTTTGGCAATTCCGTCCGTGCAATAGTAGCAACCTGTCGATATGAAGATCATACTGATGCTAGATAGAAGATGAATAAAACAAAATCATAATGATAATTAGCATACCTCGGTAACTGAGTATTTGTTCACGGAAGCTCAAGACATGAGAAGGTTCATGTGGTGGCCAATATAGAAGCCACAAAAATTGCTAAAATTGGGTTGCTGGTGGCACTGCAAAGATATACATTCCCTCGGTATGTAGTTCAATAGAATTGATACCATGGAGTCTAAAAGTGTGTGACATGATACATAGCAGAAAGGAGAAGTGGTGGTATAACTTATGAGGGGCCCCTGCATCATCCTTTTTCCCCGCGTGATTACAAAATATTTGGTACGCTCTGAATCGTGGAAGAAAAACCGTAATTATACCAATGACCTATTACCATGGAATTTCATGAGGTAATTTGTTTACCTATCGATCACTTTGCTGACCCTCTCGAAGTCGGTCATATTTTTGAGGTATGAATCCATATAATACGCCTTCTTGATAGGGAGTATGATAACAATAAGGATCCAATGGGAGCTAAATGGTCATTAATCCCAAGTTAGTTGGTGATGCGCCGAAGGTGCGAAATGAACAAGTTCGAGACATTAACAAGCTTATAGCGCTTACCTTTTGTTGAAGGGATAGATGATGAATTTCGTATGCTGGCTGGCCTCCATAAGATCGACGATGTAATCCTCGACAACCCTTTCAGCACCATCCATGGATTGCTTGGAGGCAAGGTGCGGGTTGACGAATCCTATCGGTTCATTTGCTTCTCTCGCCTTGATACTAGCGAACCTACATATACACGAGGGAAGAGTTCCGTATTTGTGACACGTGTAGGTATTATAGTAAATTAAATGGGGCATGATTGTAAGCACTTACAGTGTGAAGGATCTCACGAGGCCTGCGTCCAAGGCGCTTAGGTTGTACATAAGGAACAAGTCCTCCCAAGTCACAACGAACAGTTGACCCTTATCATGGAGGAAGTGCTCACGTCCGAACCTGCCAATGATGCTATCGCTCCGCTGATTCTTGGGTTTCTTAAAATTGGCCAAGTAATGGTTGTGCAACGCAGCACAAGCCCAGCCAAGTTCAGACATCATCTTTTTGTGATTCTTGACCATTGGCTTCCCAGGTTTTATATGTCGGGATAGTCGGAGCACTGGAGTCTCCCTCCAGCGGCATATATCGCGGCTATCTCTTCGATGGTCATTTCTTGGCTAGAAGCTACCTTTATCAAGTCCTTTCCCTTGCCATGCTTTCGTGATGCCACCTTGGAACACCTCTTCAGCGATTCTTGTGTTGTCAGCTCAAGTTGTCTTGGTGACAGCGCCGCTACCACAAGAGGCGAGAACGTCAAAGGGACCACTGGTTCATCTGACAGTTGCGGCGAAACCTTCTTAGTCGGCCGCGATGCATCGAGAGAGATGTCCTTCTTGGGCCACTGGATGAATGTCCCCTTGGCTTGATTTAGAGTTAAGATCTCGTTGTTGGGTGAAATCGGGAGCTTTAGCTTACTGAAAGTGTCGTTAACCCCATCGATGCTCACCTTTGCGTACAAAAGGTCTATGGGGACGTTATGTATCCTCTGCTCTCCTGTTGCTAGGAACACTAGCCCCCAAACGGCATCCACGAGATCATCCATGCCCACCAACCTAACTTGAATCGTGCATCTCATGGGAGCCTACATAAGAAAGCATTTCAGCCAACAGGCCACAAACAAACTTATGTGGAACAATTTTTTAAGGTATATCAAGAATAGCTCGATCTCATCACAGGGGAAGGTAGAAGTTGTATCTTCCTGGTGAGTAGGGAGGTCGATCGACACGCAGCTACTGCGTCGAGCCCCAGGGCTGGCAGCAACTGGCTGTTCTTGTCGCGGAGTTAGAATCCACTCCGCTCTTAAGTCCCGAAGTATCTCTTGCTTGAACTCTTCACGCTTGTGTTGTTCTTCAGTGGCTTTGCTCGCCCTTTTGCGTTCGCGCTTCACTTCCAAAGCCTGGGAAAGTCCATATTTGTGGGGAACGAGGGAACCTTCACCCCTCGTGTGACCTGGGCGCTTGGGGTTTCTCAAGCCCTCTTTGAGTACATCTCCTACGAAGGTGCCAGTCTAGGATGACGCATCGAACTCCAGCTACAAAAGCTAGAATTATTTGTTACTACAATTGGTATAATTGACAAGTTGTTAGTACGACTAAGGCGGGATTTATATCTCACCAAATGTCTGTACACTTGTGCGTCAGCTGGGTTCTTAAATGCTGGGTCGCCTGAAGCCGATGTCAATGCAGATGCCCTAGCTCTAACCCATGCTTTGCTCGTCGCATCCGTGATGTTCGCAAATCTAGGAGGGGCATCCTATTGCGATGCCTGCTCATCCTCCCTTTCCCATCTCTTCTTCATTCCCACGTAGCCGGCAGTCCCTAGACGGAGCAGGTGCTTGTTTCTCTTAGAGAGCTCCCGGTTTTGTTCACTCTTCAGCTTGAAATCTTCCGTCGTCTTCATCCTGACGAACTCGTTCCAAACCTCAGGAGTAATCATCGGCCACTTCTCGAAAGACTCCACCTCGGCATACATGTACTCGTTGACGAGGGTAGTCTTCCAGTTCTTCCAAGCCTTACACGCTGTCATCTTAGCAGCTCGCTCGATACAAGCTTTCCGTTCTTCGGGGAAGATGAAATATCCCAAGATTTCCCCCGAAATCGCAGCGAGCTGGTCAGTTCCTACTCTCTTCCAACTTTCTAAAGTGATTGGGACCTGCTCTCTTACTACGATCCTGCAGACCGTGGAGAACTTCCTCCTTGCGTTCTCAGGCTCGTCTGGAGCCCCTGAATCATGCAAGTGTGTGACCGTGTACTTCGCATCCGGTCTCTTTGACCGTTTCCTTCCTTCTCCTTGATGGGCCTTTTTCTTAGGCCCGGAGGTGCTGGCTGTGTCGCCAGACGGCCTAGGTGGCGACAGCAACTGAGAGTCGCCATTGTCCGGCAATCTTGGGATGATAGAGGAAAAGTATATAAACTTTATTTACTCTTATTCTAATTAATATAACCACCAATATTATTAAGCTTCTAGTTCCTACATATCGTTGCATGAAATAAAATAACCATCTACACTAGCTTCATCAATTCAATAATAGGAGCATAGCAAGCATCTATGGCTTCAAATGCAAAAATATCTCTAACCATATACTACGAGCATCTACTCTAAGCATTTTCTAAAACAGATCAAAATTGGAACCCTAAAACAATTCTACAAATAGTGCTCAGCATTTGTACTTAAATTGAAACCCTAATAACAGTACTAAATTGGAACCCTTAAATTGAAACCCTAATAACAGTCCTAAGGAGTGATGCATAAGGGCAGAAGGCCATGCTAATTTCGAACAATATTTGTCATGCCCTCAAGAACCCTAATAACAGTACATAACACAAAAGGGACCCTCCATTCAAGCAATGCAACTTCGAAGGAAAGGTTTTTGCTTATTAACCACATGTAGTTCTCTGTTGCATTTGACTATTAAGTCTGAATTTGAGTCTCTAAAGAAAGTATTTTGTACATGGGAAGAGGTGGCCTTGTACCTTGTGTCCTGGACCGGGAAGGAGGGTGGCGACGGCTCGGGCGACGGAGGCGCCGACTCAGGCGACGGAGGCACCAGCTAGGGCAACCTCGGCGGTAGCCTGGGCGACGGAGGCGGCGGCGGCTCGGCGACTTGGGGACTTGGTCCGACGTGTCGGGGAGGCCATCTCGGAGGACGCCCGGCGGTTGAGGCGGCTCGAGCAGTGGCAGTTCGAGGCAGCGGCGGGTCGTGCAACACAGGCAGTTTATTTATTTCAAAAATAGTTTTAGTTTCCTAGTTCAAATAATTACATATTTTACTTATCTAGTACATCCCTGAGGTTCACGACTATTTGAGGACGGCAGTTATGCATCTCAACCTTTACTTTTACTTTTTTTAATTGTGATTTCAGATTTGGACCAAGCGATTCTTCGATACCTTCCTATGGGTTCGACACTCTTTCCTATTGAAAACTACACTACAATTGATCTCGTATGCTTGTGGGTAAAGGGGATTCACATGACTATCAAGGTGCATTTCAAGAGGGATTATTTCCACAATGAAATAAAGAACAACTAATTCGACATGAAATTTGAGGACTTGTGGGAGCTCTATAACCTTCAATCCCTCGAAATGGGACTCATTAGATGCTATACACTATAGATATGTACAATAAGTCATCAACATTCGTGCAATAACGATATATGCAATACTTATATAACTCCTGCCTTCTATGTGTACAATCATGCAAAAATATTGCAGACAAAAGGGTTACAACACTAGGCCTGCCTTCTGTGTGTACAATCATGCAAAAATATTGCAGACAAAATGGTTACAACATTAGGTTCATGGACCCAAACATAGTATCTGGGTCCACCATCACCAAGGGCGAAGATTTTGTCTACGAGTACGTGACAAACACGTTTCTTGCTGAACAAGGTAAAGATTTCGTACTTCCTCCTTTCTGTCAGTCGTAAGTTACTATACTTGTTGATGAATTTGCACTTTAGGGGCAAAAGAAGTTTTGATTATTGACTATAGCAACATAAATGTGTAGGTAGCACTGGGTTCTGTTGGTTATCATAGAATACAAAGGCAGGCTAATTTATCTGAGTTCCTTGTTGGTATCCAATTTCAACATCGAACTTGTCAGAAGGGTATTCTCTAGGTAAGGAAATATTCTCCATTCATAACTACACCTTAGTTCCCTAACTTTGTAATGGCTCATGTTAACTTTTTTGGGTCACGTCGGGCGTGGAGGAAGTATGCCGCTAAGGGTGGTAAATACGGAGACCTCAAGCTGAAACACGATCAAGGCATTAAGGTATTGTATTTCTAAATTCCTATTTCACACTGTAGTAATGGCTCTCGAACTAATTCTTGCTTTTTACTTTTTTTTGGTAGTGCAACCAACAGCAACACGAAACAAACCTTTGTGGCTTTTAACTTTGTCACTACATGGAAATCCTCATTGGTAAACATATCATGAAGGATACTAAGGTTTGTCGATCTTGCAATATTCATTTCGTACTTACCAGTTCATATATATGCATGACTTTAATATATTTTTAGTTCTATAACAACAGGAAATCTCGGAATCAACCTTGCTAAATAAACATCTCAACCGAGTACAAGAGCTTATCATCCAATTCCATATGAGATGCCATAGACCCATTCGTCACACCATCGAGTTGGAAGAAGGCAATGTCTAGAAATGAATTGATCATATTCTCAACCAAAATGTAATTTAATTGTGATATCAAATATTTTCTTAATTAATTAGGTTGTTTCTGAACTACATGTGTAGAACACTATGTGGATAAATTGTGAGCAAATCGATTTGTTTAATTACTTACTGTGAATGAATGACATGAGCTGAGCTCTGTCGGGTATTGATATGCATATATCATGTTTCTGCTTGTTTTAGAGGATATGTTAGCATTTTCTAAGGCTAGTTAATAAAACAAAAATGGCTATAACTCTGTACGTCCTTATCATAGACGGTTTCTTAAGAAGTAACCATCCCTGATAAGCATAATATCATAAAAGGTTTGAACTAGAGACTATCTATAATGGATAATTATTGCAGACGGCTCTTTGTGAAAACCATCTGGATGACTCTTAAGGGCAGATGATTCGTAACACTGACCGTGATAATTAATCTTTCCGAGCTGTTCGTGATGGGTTGTTCCGTAGCATGTAACCACACAACATTGATGGCACGCTCATCTTGAGTTGACGAAGTCGATCGACAAGAATGAATGTGGCTGATGGATGGAACGCGATGATACCACTGTGGTTCAGCCGCTGCCTGCCTCGGATCATCCAGCAATTGGCACACATGGGTTAGCCTTTGCAGGAAAACGGAGGCTAGCTCCAATCATCGACACATGCATTCACGCGCTAGCTAGCTCATTGGCTCATTGCATTCGATCGTCGTCGGTCGCATGCATTGGCTAGCGGCTGGTAGCAGCTAGCTTAGCAGTTACTGCTGCATTGCAGGCCTTACCTAGCCGCCTGACCGCCTGACCGCCTGACTGCCTGACCCACTGCTTCTGCAGATGGGGTGTGTCTTCAATGGTGCCATATCGCCTTTGATGTTTGTAACCAGAGGAGCTCGTACTCCCTTATCTGCCAACCATGCATGCATGGCAGGAAGCTCTCTCTGATTAAGAATGCGGTCAACGGTGGTTGACTTTAGCAGTTGACGCACTGCCTTGGCTTGCACGGGTCGAAACTAAACAAAGTCACATGCGACTCTCGTGCAGGGTTGTCAAAACCGGCTAATATTTTTGGACTTATCGGTACCCTCCCGGTAAATGGTCATGCCGGTAAAAAATATCGTTGTAGGTAAAGCTCGTGGAAATTTTGAAATTTTAGTCAAATTTCGTCAAAACGTGTTTGAATTTCAGAAGTTACCGGTGGTTCCAGTCAGTGGCGAAGCCAGCTATGTCATTTAGGAAATCATGTGGTAACTTAATGCTATTTGTTGTTCATATATAGAGATTGAACCCAATACAATGCATGTGGATCCAATGCTCTTCTTCTCTCGCATCGTCCCTGTTACCGGTCCTACCGGCCTCCTCTGGGAAATTGTTGTTTCTGGTATCTAGAACTTGCTCTCTATTGTGCCAGGGGTGGAGATAATTCTCTTTGTTTTAGAGTATCTTTAGAATGCATGAATTTTGCATGAACTTTATGAGAAATTCTTAAATTCCTATAGAAATATAGGAAAACTCTTGCCACCTCCATGTCACAATGTAGATCGTTTTTAGATATTAACATAGTCTGCGATATGATACTTTGACTATCAATTTCTCTGCAAATATGTTGTTTGAAATTAAAAAACAATCTTATATTATGAAAGTATATATAATCATTAAAGATCTATTAGTATCGACATAGTGTTGTAGATGTTGTTTTTTTTCTACTAAAAATGTTTAAGTAGCATAAATTGTAAAACAACCTATGTTGTAACATGTTTCAAACATGACCTGAGCTAGCTTATTCTGGCTACATGGGCACTTTCCGTAGCTGTTGGGGATGCTCGTGATCCACAGGCAAGGTAGAAAATCACAGCGTTATTGACTGTCATCTCATGTCGCAAAGGCGTAGAGGCGGTTGTACTGCTTTCGTCATGAACGGATGGTGCAGGCGCGCGTGGGAGGAGTGGAGGAAGAAAGATCGATACAGCGGGTGACTAATGGTGTTCGGAAGAAAGGAGTCACCTGCATGCAAAGACTTGCATGCAAAGTCAAGCATGTATGAGTGTGCGTTGCTATTTTGCATCGTGGTACAACTTAAAAGTTCAAAGTCAAAGTCATATATATGTTCATCTCATGTCATGAAGAGAGAGAAAGAGATAAGATAATAATGGCCAGAGAGCCTCCGGCTCAAGGAGTGGATCGGCCCAGGTACTGGTTGCTGTGGAAGTCCAGGCGTGGGGCGGCCCATTGCACCTGATTTGCTAATTGCTAGCAACGCCTCCCTCTTCATCTTCCTCTCCCTCTCCAGATCCAGCCACGCCTCCCTCTCTTGATTCAGTTGCACACCTTCCTCTTCCTATCCCGATCCAGAAGGAGGGCAGCGTGCCAGAGGGGTACACAACATCGTTCGTCTCTCACTTCGACGCACCGTAACTTCCTCTTCTCTCTCGATCTAGAAGGAGCGTAGCATGCCGGAGGGGTACGCGCATCATTCGCCTCTCGCTTTGACGTGTCGCGCCTTCCTCTTCCTCTCCCGCTCCAGAAGGAGGGCAGCGTGCCTGAGGGGTACGCAGCATTGTTCGCCTCTCGCTTTGGCGCATTAGCGGAGCTAGAGGGTACGGTTTTGGCTGGGATCGATCTCAACCACGCTGACATCGTGGGGTGCCTGCCGACGTTGCTCCCGCTGGGCCTCCTAGACCTGGTGCTCCTCCACCTCAAATCTGGTCGCTTCTGCAAGGTCGACCTCAACCACATCGACTTTGAGGGTGCCATCCCGCCAACGTTGTTCAATCGCTCGCCCAAAACAATTTTCCTCAACTCCAATCGCTAAAGGGTTCCAGCACACTATCACTATGATATTGGCCTAGCAAGTGCACTAGATAGGCTGCAGTGCATCTTCCCTTAGGTATTCCTAAGGTATAGAATCTGGAGGAGGCAATGGAACATGTGGAGATCTTCAAGCAATCTTTTGTCACTCTTGACTTCTTCCCGAAGTGCCAGATTTACCCACGGGTATCAACCGTAGCTTAATCTAAATTCTCAACCTAAAATCGAAGAGTTGTTGTTTGAGAAAATAAAATTTCATGCTTGCAGTATTGAGGAATATTTTGAAATTATTTTGATGTTAGTAAACCCTAAACTAGATCTATAGAACTTAGAAAATTCATGACTTTGATTCTAGCACTCCAAATGGAGTGAAACCAACTGGACTAATTTTACAATTTCATTTGCCATACTCTAGGATGCATTTCATTTGTCATCTTGAATTTTAGATTCTTCTTATTGATTTATTCCCTCTTTTCAATGTTGCTGGGCATTTCTTTGAGTTCTTGTCGGTAGAGCTCAGCAATGAGGCATCATACAAGAGTGATCCTTTACAGGTTGAGGAGTACAATTAGCAAGGCAAGCAGCAGCTTGCTACATTTTTATGCTTAATTTTGTAGTTCGATTGCTTATGTTATAGTTTTGCAAGATTGCATGCTTATTTTCTTAATTATGCTTATGGATGGATTTTTCTAGGATGATAGGAGTTTTCAATTATGTTATGATGTTTAATCTTGACTAACTAGATATGGAACTTAATAAGTGAGAAGTGAGTCGGGAACTGATACCAACAGATGGATTGTCAAGTGGTTAGCCTAGACGATACTGGTGTCGTTGGATCCTTTTGTTCACCCATGGCGGGAGTGCTAGCGATGGGATTGGATAGTCATGGTCAGCCAACCATGAACTAAAAACCCACTGGAACACTTTCTGTTTGGAAGTTGGGGTGGTTAGCCCTGTTCCGAGTGCATGACAACTTGGGGAGGACTTAAGCATGCTAAGATGGTTCTTTTGGTGCTTGGTGCAGGCAAGCTGGCTCGTACCACATACCGTCTTTCTTCCTGGAAACTCCAAATGACACATTCTTTCTTGGAGGATGCTCTTCTCAGCGACTAGTTTCCAAATACATGAGATTATCTCTACCTTTTTTTGTTATTCATGCACACAAAAACCAAAACAAGAGGATTTGCACAGTCGAACAATTAATTAGTGGTTAGGTAGCAATTAATGGGATAATCATGAGAATATTAGGATAAACCCAAGGTTAAGATGAGTCCAAAATGGGCTCGATCATCATGCCACCATTGAGCGCCACCACTTTGTCATACAACATACCGCGAACGGGCTCCAGTACACCGTCGCCACCAATGGCTGCGGGAGGCGGGTGGCCGTGGCCATGGATGTTGTGGTGGAAGAGGTGAAGACCGGCCGCAAGAAGGTGCAGAGGGAGGTGGGTGGCTGTTGCAGCAGCGTAGCTGGCAATGATCTTTTATTTTATTGAAAATTCATTCTGAAATGTTTCTAGACAAGAACTGTCTTGGATCTTTCTCCATCCTAGATGGTTCCAAAACAATCTAGGAGATGACTTGGCTATCCTTGACCCTCCATCTCAAAAGATATGAAAAACCGTCTGAAATAACGATTTTGAACAGTCTCAGATAGAGTTTTGTGTGATAGCATGAGCTATGACCTACATTCCCTTAGGTCAAATCAGTGGAAAATATACACAAATAAAACACCTGACATGTGGTTCGTGGGATCGATCAAGCTGTATCACCCCAGCTAGATACACAATGCAACACTGCTAGGCTATCTTATGAGGAATAAGTCCGGATAACCCCCTGATGTATGGGACATCGACTAATTAATCCCCTGACATACAATACCAGGTATTCCACCCCCTGATCTTCTAAATACCACGCAAATAACCCCCTGAAGCCAATTGAAGCTGTTCTGGAGGGCGATTTTGCCACGTAACCATGCCCACGTGTCGCATAAGCCAGGCTGGCTTAGCACATCCCGTCTCCCGGACGTAAATGGCACGAAGGGCTAGGAACATCCCTCCCTACGGTCCGCCGCCATAAAACACCACCATCCCCTAGAACTTCCCTCCCAAAAATTTCCCTTTGCTGAGCGCAGGTGAGACCATGGCGGAGTGGAGCACAGGGAGCTCTAGGTCATCACGGGTGTCGTCCTCAAAGCATCGTGGCCTTGGCAATGAGGGCATGGGCTCGCCGATCACCTACAGACAGACCTAGAAGTCCGGGAGATGGATTTCTTGGAGTGATGACAACCCAGGATGGAGGTACCACACATGTAGCCAAGCCAACGGAAGGTAATGTAAGTGTCAATTTGATTTCTTGATGGGGATTTGTCTGAAATGTCGCCAGATTGGTGGAGGATGCGACTTGTTTTGTTGGTACGATGACCAAACCACCCCCTTTTTGACTCAACTCATTGGTGACCTTCGTGACAAAGTTTGGAAGCAGAGGAGAGAAGTTTGGGAGATAAAAGACTTGAACATGAGGCTGCAGAAGGAAGCCATGGAGCTTAGAGAGTTGATTGCGCAAGAAAGAGCAATGCCTAAGCTGGAGATGCAGGGAAAAGACGCAGCCAGTGATGTCAACATGAAGAAAGAAGCAAGTCGTCGATGTGGTCTTACTATGTGCTTGGTTTATGTTCTTGTAGGTTTCTGTGTTGGTTTGTTTGTGTCAGCTTAGCGTCTAAGTTTGTGAGAGGTTTGATGATAGGAGTTGTCTAGACCCTGGGCATGTTATTCAATGCAAATCATTTAGTGCTGAAATTATTGCAAATATGAATGCAAGTGTATTTTTGGGCAGCATATTTGTATGCAAACTGATTTCAAAAATTTTGATAGCTTTTTAGTATGACACACTAGTCGAATCACACACAATTTGCAAAAAAATAAGAGACAAAATCCAAGACAAAATATAGCAATACATAGTAGAGTTTGAAGAGATTGTCATCACAATTCTAGCATGAATTAGACCATGCTTAGATACATCAGAAGTTTAACCATCTTAATTACATGAGAGGCTTAACCATCACAAGTCTAACAAAACAAGCATATTCTCATATTCTTCAGAGTTCATCCAAACAACAGCCAATCAAGTCTGGCTTGGTTTGCCCTTGGAGCAAAAGTGGATACAGCAGGCTAAGATGTTGGTGCAGGAGCAGTATGATGATAATAAGATGGTGTAGGTGTTGGTTGAGAGGTAGGTGCATCTTGCTGAGATGATGCCTGTGAAGCTGGTGCAGGGGTTGGCTTGGATGTAGGTGTAGATGGCGCCTGAAATTTGGCACATACCAATGGTCAGGTCTTCAAAAGTGGCACATAACATGGGGAAATCGTAGGGAAGTTACCTGTGTGCTGGCCTAAGTGCGGCCTGCTCCCTTCTTCCTACTTCTCGTTGGAGCTCTGGTGAAGGAAGCATGCTCCTTGTTACCACCAGATTGGTTATTTTCACACCTTCTTCTATTGTGGTCTTTCTTGCCACAGAGTGAACAACTAATTCTATAGCCAACCTTTCTCAGCTTTGGCCCCTTAGGTGCCTCACCTGCTTCTCTTCTCCTTTCTATCTTTGGCCTCCTAGGCATCCTGACATGTATAGGTGGATAAGGCTTTAGGTTGTCAGAAACTGGCCACCTCTGTTGTCCTTCTACAGGTTGCAACACATGGTCATATGTCTTTCTGTACTGACTGATAGAGTAGCATGGTGCAATGAAATCCTCCAATTGCTTAGAGCAAGTGAAGATTGCACTGCTAACATGGCAACAAGGAAGGCCTGAGAGTTGCCAATATCTACAAGAGCATGTCTTTTCCTTCAAGTTCACTGTGTATCTATTGTGCTCACCCTCCTGGACTTCACATCCATCCTTTCCATTCCACAGAACATAGCATTGACCTGATCTTTGAATGTTCATCTTCAACTTCTTAAAAATGTTGGGCAAATTGTTCCAGCCCATTTAGAAGATTTTGCCCTATTTTGTTGAATCTCAACATCACATTGGTCCTAATAATTTCAAACAATGAGATTACTGGATAAAACCTAGCTCTCATGATGGAGTTGTTGAAGGACTCGCACATATTGTTCTCAACTGAGTCACAAAAAGAGCCAAGTTTGAAATATGCCCTGCACCAATGCTCAGGAGAAGTGTTTACCATGTCCTTTGCACCTTCCACTGTCTGTTGGGTTTCTGTTCTGTCAGAGGACTTAGCACAGGCCTAGAAGATCTTTTGAAACTTCTTGTCTTCGTATTTCTTCTTCCAATTGGCATAGATATGCCTTGCACACATTCTATGCTCTGCTTGAGGCACAAGTTCATTAACGACCCTGATAAGACCCAACATATGAAACAAAAAATTTGGTAAAGAAGCAATAGTACCAATGAAAAGATAAGTAAAGAAGTGCACCTTTAGTTGGTCAGACATGAATACCCATCTTTCACCATGATTGCTTATTTGCAAGTCCCTTTGAAGCTATCCCAGAAACCAGTACCAAGAATCATAACGTTCCACCTCAACTGAAAGCCCAAGCCACTAGATACATCTGATTATTGGCATCTCTGCCAATGGCACATAACAACTCTCCACTCATTGCACCCTTGAAAAGGCATCTATCTAACCCGACCACCCTCCTACATCCATCTAAGAATCCTTTTTTGCAACAATCCAAGCACACATACATTCTCTGGAACACACTCTTATCATGTATGTCAAGGTTGAGAGTAACTGCAACAATACTTCCTGGGTTGCTTCTAACTAATTCCAGATGGTAGTCAAAGACCCTAGAGTACTCACCATTTGTAGCATCAATCACTTTCTCCATGACCAACAACTTTGCTCTCTTGCACTTGGAAAGTGAGACATCAACAAGTAAATCTTTTAAGACTGCCTTTTGGATGTAATCTGCCTTCCATGTTGGGTTGTCTTTGATCAGCCTAAAGTACCTCTTAGCTATTACAGAACTTGTCACCAACTTATTATATCTCTTGGGAATGTAGGTATGTTCATCATTATACCTAATCACTAGCAACCACTCAGGCCTGCTAGTAATTGACCCATAAATACTCCAAGGGCAGCTTGGCCAACTGCACTTTGCACTAACCCTTTTCTTCTCATCTTTCAGAAATATTATGTGTTCGTTGGTTGCCAACTCGTACTTAACCAAGACATCCCTGAACTCTCTACTATCAGTGAATGCCATGCCAACTGAGAAGTGTGGAATGCTAGCCTTGCTATCATACCATTTATGCTTTGTCTTCCTCCTCACAGCATGCCCCTCTTCGTCATCACTGACTTCATCATATGATAGCTCATCACTTGTGTCAAAATAAGTTGTTAGATCTTCATCATCGAGATTATTGTCTATGAAATCATCTGGCACATTTGTCCATTCAATTAACTCATCCCCTAACATCTTCTTCTACAACTTCTACTTAAATTCCTTGGCATGCCTCCTCAACTCCATAGCTTCTTCATCTTCAACTGAGTTATTTCCTTCATTAGACACAGCAAAGTCAATGTTAGTATCACTCAATTCCCCTTCAACATGCCTTGATGTGCTCTCCTTTCTAGGCTTTGAAGGACTGTATCATGCCTTAACCCTCTCCACATGTCTTGCAACCTCTTGTTTTGATGGACTAGGAATAATAATAGGAAGCGGCATTGCTAATCTAACTACATTTCGCATTTTCCTCTCCAGCTGTCTACCATGCTCTACTTCTTCTAGCCCCTCTGCTTCTTCTAGCTGCTCTATCTCTATCTACTCAACATTTTCTTTCTCCCAGTCACTTTCCTCTGGACCATCTACAATTGACATTTCTGCATAAATGTTAACAACCCCACCATCTGTTATTGTTTCGCAGGATCTATCGTCATGCAATAGTCCCAACCCCATGTACATCTCAGACCCGGGAAGATGCCAATGCAATTTCATTGAATGAATCTCTTCATCATTACAAGCAAGATGGTCTCGCGGATGTCCTCTAACCTCTGGCAATGACAGCATATGAAGCTCAATTGAAAACATGCCTGTCTGTCCTCCCATAGACTGCAACTTTTTCATCCCCTCATTACTAAATTCCCCTCCAAAATGAAATCTTACAGTAATGTAATCCAATGGATTCATCGCTGAAACCTAACAACAACAACAACCATACTAAGCAAAAAGACCCTAAATCTGGTCATGCAGAACACTAATTACATGAGTTTTCCACTACTACAAATCAAAACCATCAACTTAACATGATTCACAAAAAACCCTAAATCATCCAGTCGGACAAGCCAAAAATCCAGCGATTCAACCTACCAAAAAGCAACATTGTTATTTCGTACACGCCGACATATACAACATTTTATTGCAAAGACCTAAACCCCGTGAAAACTTAAAAACCCCAACCATCTTGCCTACATCGAGCGGAACCCTAGCAAGTAAAAAACCAAATCTGTCACTAATGCAAAGCAAAATCATGTTAAGGGAACTTACCTGCACGTCCCGCCGCGTTCCGATCATCGAATGCTAGCAGCGATCATCTAGTCACCTCTACGGTCGTTGTGGTGGAGAGAAGAGAGGAGGCGTGGCGTAGAAGGCGAAAAGGTTCGAGAGACGAAGGTTGGAGCTACGGGTCGGATCGGGCCCCAACCTATCATACCAGGATGCGCCAAGACAATCTAGCTTATGCGACACATGGGCACGGTTACGTGGCAAAACCGCCCTCTAGAACAGCTTCAAGGGGTTATTTGCGTGCTAATTAGAAGATCAGGGGGTGGAATACCTGGTATTATATGTCAGGGGGTTAATTAGTCATTGTCCCATACATTAGGGGGTTATTTGGACTTATTCCATCTTATAATTGGCCTGCATGGGAAGAGACTATCACCCCTATCAAAAAACATTACATAAAAGGTAGGCGCTTTGCTGGTTTCATTAAGAAGAATATAGTGTTTATATAAAGAAGACCCATAGGTCAAGAGCACAAAAAACAAATTATATGATCGCAAGCATTGCCAGTCTCCCTTGAGATAAATCCTCCGCTGTCCTGTATGCCACTTCTAGGACCTCCATCAATTTTCGTTGAAAGATATGGCGATTTCACTCAAGCCAAACATTCAAAAGCATCACTATAAACACCTGCCCAAACCTTGCTCTTTGAGTGCTCTCGAGCGCACTTGTGTTCCTTGTCCACCAATCATCAAAAGAGCAATTTTCAAAATTTGGGTTTGTGTGGATAGATTGCCAGCATGCGACAATTCCCCATACCCCTCTGGAGAAAAGGCAATTTCTAGCAAGATGCTCATTGGTCTCAAAGTCGACATTGCACAAATGATAGGCCGGGTCATGCTCCCATCCTCGAATCGCCAACCAGTCTCTTGTGAGTGCCTTGTCTGGAGCAACCCCTAAGAATCTAGCATTGACGGTTATCATTTGTTGTTAGATAGTATATGTACGTTTTAATTTTTTGATTAGACGTCAGTCGTCTCTTAAAGATAGCATATATGATTTGTGCTGAGTTGAAAAAGAGAGAAAACTGACTTCCCGACGTCCAAGTGATATCTTTTTCTCCATCGTACAAGATACGATCCCTTCGTAACGTGTTTTCTGATCAAATTTTAATGACCACATATTTTTGCATTTAGTGAGCATTGATTGCCATAAAAGACATTAAGGGATGCAACTAGTTTTTTTTTGTCTTCTCTGGGTATCGGAGATCCTCCTGCTGTGCCTGCCACGTGGTAAAAATATAAAATCTTTGATACTACACGAGCCCTTTTATGCCAATAGTACGTCTATTTCACTTTCTGATGGACAATCCAAAATTTTAACATCCATGTAAAATTAGTAAATTAATTAACAGAGAGCTATTCGCAAGATAATGTATCATAAATCCTATCTTCTCATTCTTCATAAACACTATAGTTGCTGCAGGTTTACATTGCCGAAATAAACTAATTAAGAAACCATGCATGCCTAGCACTAACTAAGCAGATTAAGCCGTTGATCAAAGAATACCGATAAGCACGTTCCCGAATATCTGGATTAGTCGTGCATGCCAGTAAGCTCATAAAATGCTCGTACGGATTAATAACATAATTACTGTAAATTACAAATTCCAAGATTTACTATTAGATTTATAATATTTTGATTATGTGATACAAAAGTGATATTGTTGGATTCGTTTTCGAAAGCACTTTCCAATGATATCATTTTTGTATCATATAACTAACATGTTATAGATCTAATTGTAAATCTTGGGATACGTGCGCTGCGTTACATTTTGGGACGGAGGGAGTATATTATACGATTACACGTATCCGCCCCACTTAATTGGAACTTAAATACGCGCAAAGTGACAACAAGGTCCCTATTTAGCTTATGAATATGGAAATTCAGTCCCTAGGAGGTCCAGACAAGTTAAGGAAAACACTAGCCGACCTTGAGTAAAATTGAAGTGTTTGATTAGCACAGAGTGAAACCATTTCAAAAAGAAAACAACAAAACTATAAAAGATTAACACAGACGAAGTTACTCTCTTGAATTTTTTGCGAGAACATGGAAGTTTCTTGCTCTACATCCATTAACTTTTTTCTTAGTTCTAGAATTTCCTGTGCGCGCGGCACCCATGAGCACATCTGCCTTTCTAAGTTGCATAGAATTAATCTTCATAGATTAAGCATGTATGCACAGCATGATCGACGTGCGTGCAATGCCGTTTGGTTAATTATCCATACAACTATCTATTCAGCTTGCAAAGCCAATATTGATTAAGCAAATACACCCTAATTAAACAATACATCCACGCAGATCAGAAGGTCATTTTTAATGGACTCTACAACTATCACACACCGGAGCTCAGGCCCCTTGCTTCCCTATATATAGCACCCTCGATGGCACAGCAAGAACCATCAAATCAACACAGCACAGGCACATTAGCTCTAGATATCCTCTAAGTGAGACTAGCACTACACATATATTGATTGCTACTAGGAAGCAAAGCTTGCCTAGCTGTGATGGCTTCCATGGCTCGCACCGTGCTGCTCCTCGTTCTGGTCGGCGTCTTCGTGCAGCTGAGCTCCGTCGTGCCCACCACGGCGGCCGGCAGAGTGCTGGCCGCCGATGTGGCAAATGGTGGCGGCGGGATCAATGTGGGGCAAGACAGCAAGGGCGGTGCCGGCGGGTTCAATGTGAAACATGACGGCAACGGCGGTGCCGGCGGTACTTTGGACCCTGTCAATGGCAAGGTCTACAACTCCAAGGACAGCTGGGCGGCGGCATTAATGGCAACGATGTACATATCCCAAAACAAAACCCTGAGCTGATTACAGTCGCTGGCTGCTGGTGCGCGCCTGATTAACGAGGTGACCTATCGATAACAGAGTGTGCCAAGAGCCTGCGCAGTGTTCGTTTGTGATGGTTTTGCATACGTGTGTCGTCTTCGATCGATTGCTTGTTTTCTTTGTCCGCTGCTACATGCGAGTGTGTGGTTCATAAGTTTTGGCCGGCGCTAGCTTAGCATTGTAGTTTGCTTGCCGGCCGGTGGTTGCCTGGTTGGTCATGCAGTTGAGCTAGCTAGCGGATGGCCCGAGCACGTCCCCCTGTGTGTTGCTGAAGCTCTTCGGTTCAGTCTGTATTCCGGTCTCACGTTGTTATTAATTGATATTAATTCTGGTGTTCCTAATTGATTCTCTTTGACAAGTGCTAATTATCCCGTGTACATATATGGCGCATGCACGTTTACCGTAGGTAGGTGAACGAACGTTTCTATTTCACGTGGAGTATTCCTGCTCCCTGGGGCTAGCTTCTCTTTCGGACGATGCATGGTTACCTGATGACAAAATTCGTGCTATGTCTAATCGGTCGGACCTAATCAAAACATCGGCATCGTGCCCGGCGCCGCCGTCCCTGGTACCGATGGTGCAGAATAGAAGATAGATCCAACACACTTGGCTTGTATTGAATTTTTTTTACTTTTTTTTGCGAAAATAGGCAGAACTACTACCGACCCATTAAAGATAGAAAAGAGGTTATGCACACAAACTACCCTCACAAAGGGGTAGCGGAAAAACGACCAAGAGCCAGCAAGAAGAAAAACAAAGCGAGCACTTCAAGGGGGGTTCGAACGCCCAGGAGCACTTTGGCTTGTATTGATCTGTGTTTTTATACATGTATACAAGGCATCACGGTTGCGTGCAAACACGCACTAACCAACGTATGCTACAATGGTGAATTTCTTTCAGATCAGGGGAAGGGGAACCACCCCTATTCCAACATAGTGTTCTACGGTTTGAATTCGCAACAATTAAGATCCACCAAGATAGTCATATACTAGCCTATTATAGATCTGGCTTACGTCAAACCACAGCCTCTCCGCTACCAACCACGAAACCCAAACAATAAACGTCACTCAGAATTGCAAGCCAATCGGTCAATACTTTTCCCCAGTGCTACAATGGTGGATCATAACCGCATGACGAGAAGAGCTTGACCAGGCAAACAGTACTATGCAGAGACGCGTATGTGCGTGCTAACAACGAAAATGCATTTTTCCTCTACCAGCTATCTCGACCGCCAATCGTGTTTCAAGATTTAGGCTCTCTTTTTTTTAAAGAACAACCCTAACTCTACCCATTTATCACTATATAGTCTCTCTCATATTATAAAAAGGCCCCCACTCCTTCCTTGTCTCGTTATCCAGACCTCTCTCTCCCCCTCTCTCTCTATTTCTCTTTTCACTTAGCATTATGTACAAGGTGGACTTCACCATGGTAATTTTGATAAATAAAAATGACTAATTTCTACGGATCTTTCGAAGAGATAGTTGTCAAATGCTGTACAGGTTTCGTACCATCTTAAATCCTCCATTTTTAATGGAATTTACAACTATCACACACCGGAGCTCCAGGCTCGACGGCACAGCAAGAACCATCAAAGAAACACAGCATAGGCACATTAGCCCAAGATATCCTCTAAGTGAAACTAGTACTACACATACATTGATTGCTATCTAGAAAGCAAAGCTTGCCTAGCTGTGATGGCTTCCATGGCTCTCGCACCGTGCTGCTCCTCGTTCTGGTCGGCGTCTCGTGCAGCTGAGCTCCGTCGTGCCCACCACGACGGCCGGCAGAGTGCTGGCCGACAATGGGGTAGACGGTGACGGCGGGATCAATGTGGGGGCAAGACGCAACGGCTATGCCGGCAGCAATATCGGCGCTGCCAATGGCAATGACCACAACGCCAAGGACAGCGTCGGCGACGGCATTAATGGCAACGATGTACATATCCCAAGAACAAAACCCTGAGCTGATTACAGTCGCTGGCTGCTGGTGCCTGATTAACGAGGTGACCTATCGATAACAGTGTGTGCCAAGAGCCTGCGTAGTGTTCGTTTGTGATGGTTTTTCATACGTGTGTCGTCTTCGATCGATTGCTTGTTTTCTTTGTCCGCCGCTATGTCGAGTGCATGGTTAATAAGTTTTGGCCGGCGCTAACTTAGCTTTGTAGTTGCTTGCCGGCCGGTGTTGGTCATGCAGTTGAGCTAGCTGGATGGCCCGAGCACGTTCCGGTGTGCGTTGCTGAAGCTCTTCGGGTCAGTCTATATCCCGGTGTCACGTTGTTATGAATTGATGGTTTTTTTGTTATATATGATGTTGTACTACTCTCTTAATATTAGTTCCAGCGTTCCTAATTGATTCTCTTTGACAAGTGCTAATATCAGAGTTCAAAATTTCGACGAAATTTCACCAAAATTTCAGACATTTTGAGGGTCACCGAAATTTTTGTATTTCGTTCAAATAATTTCGGTTGGTTTGAATTGGAGCAAATTTGTCCAAAATTTGAACAAATTTCATCCAATTTCGTATGGTTTGAAAATTTTTGTTCAAATTCAAATTCAAATTTCATAAATTTTTCCGAATGAATTCTGAAATTTCTGAAATTTTGGTGGTTTCCACAGGTATCCAAATTTTTTCATAAGCGAAATTTTTTCCTTGGCTAATATGACACATGCACGTTTACCCGTAGTCAGGTCAACTTAGGTTTCTATTTGTAGTTGGGTAGATTGTATGTCGGGTAGTGTCTCGGGTATTCAAGTGGCACATCAGTCATAACTCGAATTTAATTTCGGATCATGTTAGGGAAGGGGTCCCCGTGCTGCCTAGTTTCGACACTTTTTCGTACTTAGGAGGAATCATGAACCTCAAGACTCGTCAAGGCTAAGTCTGTGACGACGCCAAGTCCGTGCCAACATCATGTCCGTGACAACACCAAGTCCGTGCCCACGCCAAGTCCGTGACGACGCCAAGTCCATGCCAACACCAAGTCCGTGACGGCGCCAAGTTTGTGACAATAGCAAGTTCGTGATGACCGGAAGCTCGAGGTGATAGGAAGATCGTCGCGCAGGGGGATGCATGACGAGCGGGGCCCATGGGATATTCCCAGAATATTTCTGGATGAAAAGACCGGTTCGTCCTCGAGGGCACTAGTACATCTAAGGGCAAGATTGTAAATAGCATGAGGGTATTTTTGTAATCTCCTCCACCCCTCTATTTTTCCTATAAATAGAGGGGCACCCCTTCCATTCAAAGGACCCCTAAAATCTGAAATAAAAAAACTACCCTTGCTTCACGCGACTCCCGTGTGTGGCTGCGATGTCGTCGCGACGTAGTTCCCCGGGAAACCCTCGTAGGTCCGTGAAGCCGTGCGGGGGTGCCACAAGTTCACTGTCTAGCCTTGTCGTTACGACAGTTGGCGCCGTCTGTGGGAAGCTAGCAAGAAGCCGTGTGACGAATACCGCAACCGCCACTGGGAGAGCGAAGACGCCACCGTCAACTCGCAGGACGATCGAGCCATGCCACCTAAGAAGCGAGGAGGAACGAAGCGGAAGGCCGCGGCCACCGCCGCGACGGGCACGAGAGCGACAACCCGGAGGACGGCACGCGCTGAGGTGCACGCAGCGGACGACGCACTCAACCCCTCTACCGAAGCGCAGGTCGTCGGCTCAGAAGCTTCCGCCCAGGTCACCAACAACGAGGTGGAAATTAAGGCGCTGAGGCGACAAGCCGCGGAAGCAAACCAGAAGGCGGAGGAGCTGCAAGCCTGGCTGGAAGCACTCAAAACCGACGCCCTATGCATGAAGGCGCTCTTACGCGAATCTACCGACGTACACGCACGACAAGCAGCGGCGGTAACTGCGGCGAGACCGGCCCCCGACCCCGCGACGGCACCGGCCGACGCCCTTCTCCATCAGCAAGCACTACGATGCGTGGTGGCGATGGGATAAGTCCAAGCAAACCCTCAAGTCGTCGAGGAGTAGCGACGCCACTTGCGGGAGATGGTCGCACGCGCGAGACCTACGACCCCGCCAGGAACCTCGGAAGCAGAAGCACTATGGACAGAAATTCGGCGAAAACGTGAAGCAGCTCTCGCCACCCTACGCGAGACAGACGCCTTGCTGGATGCGAAGGAAGATGCCCATGAATACGCCGCCGCGCCAACTACGTGTGCTGCGAGGCACGAAGTCATCAACATCGCTGACGACAGAAGTCCCCTCAGCCCTGGGCTCAAAGCAAAGCTGTGGCCACACAAGTTCCATCTCATGGACCTCCCGAGCTACGCAGGTGACACCGATCCAGCCGAGTTCACCCATGTGTACGAGGCCATCGTGTCTGCGGTAGGAGGAAATAAGGCCACTATGGCAAAGAGCCTCCTCTTCAAGCTCTCCGGGATAGCACGGTCGTGCTACCTCATGCTTTCTGCTAGCTCGGTATATTCCTAGGAGCAGCTCCGCCAGCTGCTACACTCGCACTTCCAGGGAAACAAGACCAAGGCCGTGACAGCTGCGGACCTCTATGCACTGGTCCAAGGACCACGAGAGACCATTCAAGAATTTCACAAGCGCTTTGCCAATGTGCAGTGTCAGATACGCAGCATCACCGATGAAAGCGTGTGCTCCGCTGCGTGAAGGCCCATCTAGAACCTAGCCTTGTGTGCCAAGCTGGACCGAAGCCCGCCGGCCACCATCCAAAAGTTATACGACACCATGGAGAGGTACGCACTTCAAGAAGAAGGGGAACTCCAACTGCAGAACAAGGTACTAGCAGCCGTCAGGCATCCGAAGGTAGCTCATGATGATCCTCAGCCACGCCACCACAGCGTGCACCAACTGGACAGGTATGACGAGCGGCCCTCCGCCCATTCCAGGCATGACGACAACCGTGACCAAGCTCAGGGCTGAGAACGCCATGAGGACCGTGACCTCACGCGTTGGGGCCTCCACGGAGGCGAGCGAAACCACGATCGTGGTGGAGGACATAACAACCGAGGCTGCCAAAGCCATCAATATGAAGTGGAAATCAACAACCAGGCAAGGAGATTTTGTGAGCTGTACCAGTCATACAACCATTCCACCGCCGCGTGTGACGTGATCCGAAGGACGCGCGAGCAACTTTACCCAAGACCGACGAACGACGCTCGGCCCCCAGCACAAGCTACTACCTCAAGAGGCCAAAAAAAGGGCCCCACCTCCAGCTGCCACCGCCACCACCTCTTCCCCATGGCATGGCTCCGTACAAGCAATCAATCTGCACCGCGTCATCCACGCCATCATAGGGGGCAACGCGCATACCTTCCCATCCAAGCGCCAAAGATACGCGTATGCCCTCCAAATAAGCCACATCGCCTCTTTTTCCGTCCACCATGCTCCCATCCACACCCGTGACCTTCGAACCTGAAGATGTCATAGGGATCACCCTCCCACATCATGACGTACTCGTCATAACTGCAACGATTTCAGATGCGGAAGTACATCGCGTCTTTGTCGACGGGGGGAGCTCAGTGGACATCATGTTCTTGTCAGCCTTCAAAGAAATGGGCATACCGTCGTCATTCCTCCGGGCCCCTGGCATCTCCTTGCTGGGTTTTGGAGGCGAGCCGATCGTAGCCATGGGACGCATCGTTCTCCCCGTCATGTTCTGCTCAGGTGGTTGCTCCCACATCAAAAACATCACCTTCGACGTTGTTGACCTGCCATACCAGTACAATGTCATCATGGGGCGGGTGTCTCTCGACAAGTTTGGCGCTATACCCCACCACGCATACCTGTGCGTGAAGATCCCAGCATCGCAAGACGTCATCATGGTGCACGGGGATAAAAATCTTTCCCAAAGGATCAACGAACGAACACAAGCCATCAACTGCTACGTCCACAACGTGAGACTAGAAGGGGGCTTGACGGGGCCAGGGGCTCACCCCCTACCGGGCGCAGGACGATGGACCCCAAAGCCAAAGCCGAATGGGGAGACGCGTGCCGTACCCCTGTGCGATGATGCGCCCGACAAAACCGTGCTCCTCGGGGCAGATCTTACCCCGGAAGTGTCTGAGGAGGTCCTCAAGATCCTTCGGGACAACGCCGACATCTTTGCCTGGGAACACAAGGATCTCCCGGGCGTCCCATGGGAGATCATCGAGCACAAGCTGTACGTCCGCTCGAACGCTCGCCTCGTGAAGCAAAGCATGAGGAAGATGTGCGCCAAACGCCAGCAAGCGGCCCGTGAGCAGGTCAACAAGCTCCTTAAGGCCGGAGTCATCCGAGAAGTGTTGCACCCCGAGTGGCTCGCCAACCCTGTACTTGTGAAGAAAACCAACAGCAAGTGGCACATGTGCGTCGACTACACCAGCCTCAACAAGGCGTGTCCAAAGGATGAATTCCCATTCCTGCACATCGACCAACTCGTCGATGCCACATCCGGCTGCGAGCTCATGAGCTTTTTGGACGCATTCTCAGGGTACCACCAAGTCTGGATGGCCAAGGATGATGAGGAAAGAACAAGCTTCATCACGCCGTCCAGGACCTTCTGTTACGTACGCATGACATTTGGCTTGAAGAACGCCGGAGCATCTTTTGCCCGCCTGGTGCAGAAGGCGCTTCTCGCCCATGTAGAGTGCAATGTCGAGGCCTACGTGGAGGACGTAGTCATCAGAGCACCATCGCACACTCTCACGCGCGAGACTTGGAAGAAACATCAACAATCTCCACGCGATGGGGATGAAGCTCAACCCTGAGAAGTGTGTGTTCGGAGTGCAAGCCGGTAAGCTGCTAGGCTTCGTGGTGTCCAAGAGGGGAATCGAGGCCAACCCAACCAAGATCAAAGCCGTATTGGACATGCCTCCGCCCCACAACATAAAGGAAGTGAAAAAACTCACTGGGCGCCTTGCCGCGCTCGGAAGGTTTGTGTCCCGGTCCGCCGAGAAGGGACTCCCATTCTTCAAAGCCCTTAGAGGCTCGTCCAGCTTCGAGTGGGGTGCTAACAGCCAGCGAGCGTTCGATGAACTCAAGGCATACTTGACTTCACCTCCCTTGCTACAAAGCCCAACTCCGGGAGAGAGCCTACTCCTATTCTTGGCCATGACGCCGGGGGCTATGAGTGCGGTACTAGTCAAGGAAAAAGACCGTGTGCAGCACCCGGTTTATTACGTGTCCGAGTCACTTCAAGGCGTGAGAGTGCGCTACACCGAGCTAGAGAAGCTCGCTTACGCACTCCTTATGGCGTCGAGGAAGCTTCGGCATTACTTCTAGGCACACTCCATCCAAGTACCATCTTCGTACCCCATCAGCGAGAAGCTTCGCAACAAGGAAGCCTCAGGGTGCATCGGGAAGTGGTCAACGGAGCTCGCACAATTCTCCATCGAGTCCTCCCTCGCACGGCGATCAAGTCACAGATCCTCGCAGACTTCGTGGTAGAATGGGTCACTTCCAAGTGCCCAGCGCCCCCAGAGCACGCCGAGATGGTGTGGACCGTCTGCGTGGATGGCTCGTGGTGCACCAAGGTCACAGGCTCAGGGGCAGTCCTCTAGTCGCCGGATGGAGCACACACTTCATTCGTCGCCTCACTGTAGTTCAAGGCTACAAATAGCATCACTGAGTACGAGGCTCTACTGCTCGGCTTGCGCAAGGCGCGTGCCGCGGGGGCCCGGCGAATGTTGGTCAAGAGTGACTCCAAGCTCATCGCAAGACACGTCGACAAGAGCTATCAAGCAAAAGAGCCGGAGATGATCAAGTACTTAACCATCGCTCGGGCGATGGAGAAACACTTCTCGGGCTTCACCGTTCGTCCCATCCCGCGGGGCGAGAATGTAGAGGCGGATATGCTAGCCCGAGCAGCAAGTACTTCCATAGGCATGCCGCCTGGCACCTTCTGCGAGGTACTCACGGCCCCTACGACAAAAGGGCTACCAGAAGTGAACATCATAACCCCACAAGACTAGAGGACGCCCATCATGCGGTACCTCATCGATGAGACTGAGCTTGAAGATCACGTCGAGGCTTGCCGGCTCAAGGTGCACGCAAGGGGATTTGTCATCCACCAAGACTCTCTGTACAAGCGCGACGTATACGCACCGTATCTCAAGTGTATCTCGAAGGAGGAAGGAGCCGAGTTGGTGCGTGGCATACACAAGGGACTGTGCGGATCCCACCTCGCTCCACGCGCCCTAGTCTCCAAGGCCTTCTGTCAAGGCTTCTATTGGCCAACAACGCTACACAACGCACAAGACTTGGTGAAGCTATGCCCGGCATGCCAATGGATGGGACGAGGCACAAGCCTTCCGGCGTACAATCTGCAGCCCATCCCACCCTCGTGGCCGCTTGCACGTTGGGGCGTCGACCTGGTTGGCCTGTTTAGTACCACAAGTCATGGCGCAAAGTTTGTGGTCGTAGCGGTCGACTATTTCTCCAAATGGGTGGAGGTGGAACCGCTCATCAAGATCACCTCCACCTTCGTGCACAAGTTTATATGGAAAATTTTGATATGTCGCTTTGGCGTCCCGTGCAAGATCACCATCGACAACGGCACTCAATGTCATGCTGAGCCATTCCATAAGTTCTGCATCTCGCTTGGCATCAACCTCTGCTTCGCCTCTGTAGCCAACCCTCAAGCGAATGGTGCAATGGAGCGTGCTAACAACATCCTCCTTCACGGCTTGCGCACACGCCTCTTCAACCTCCCCAAAGGACGCTGGGCAGACGAGCTCCCCAACTTGCCGTGGTCGACTCGCACGGCGGCCAGCAGAGCCACCGGCTTCACTCCGTTCAAACTACTCTTTGGCGACGAGGCCGTCACCCCCAAAGAAATCAAACTGGGCTCCTCTCGCACTGAGACACCACCCGAAGATGAGACCCGCCAAGCCTCCCTCGACAGCCTTGACGCGCTAAGGTAGGATACCACACTCAATATCAAACACTATCAAGCGTCCATGGTAAGGGCATATAACAAAGCCGTTCGCCCGCGTCCCATCCAGGTGGGCGACCTCGTCCTGAAATAGAAGACAAACCCCGAAGTCGACGGGAAACTGAGCTCCAAGTGGGAAGGGCCATACGAGATCATCAGCCAGTTGTGCCCAACTTCATTTCGGTTGAAAACCCTCGATGGTGAAGAGCTGAAGCACAGTTGGAACATCATCAATTTAAAGAAATACTACGTGTGAAGCTGTCAAGGGCTCGAGAAGACCTCACCCATTTTGTAGGCCAACCACGGCCAGGATTGCTGCGTCGGTCCCAATGTTTACTTATGCCTTTTAAATTCCTACAAAGTGCCGCTGCGTTGGCCGTCGCTAGATTTCCTAAGAAGTGTTGCCTCGTCGCGACCTCTTCATGTTCTTGTAACAAATACCAAAATCATCTCCTGAGATATATATATACGTACATGGCCGCCATAACAGGTGTGCACGCCAAGTCTACTTACTCATATCGCGTGCCCACCCAAAAAAGCCGGAATCTCTTCGTGTGTGCTGGGAAGCCCCATCTCCCTCGCACAAGTCGAGCAAAAAAGCCTCTTCACATTGGCCTGGAGGAACCATCTCCCCCGCATGAGTCGAGCACCTAAACCTCCTCATGTGCGCTGGGAAGCCCCATCTCTCCCACACGAGTCGAGCAAAAGGCCTCCTCATGTTGACCAGGAAGAACCATCTCCTCCACGTGAATCGAGCACTTGAACCTCCTCGTGTGCGCTGGGAAGCCCCATCTCCCCTGCAGGAGTTGAGCAAAAAAGCCTCCTCATGTTGGCCGGGAGGAACCATCTCCCCTGCACGAGTCAAGCACCTAAACCTCCTCGTGTGCGTTGGGAAGCCCTATCTCTCCCGCACGAGTCGAGCAAAAAGCCTCCTCACGTTGACTAGGAAGAACCATCTCTCCCGCGTGAATCGAGCACTTGAACCTCCTCGTGAGCGCCGGGATGCAACCCATGCCCCGCACGATCAAAAAGCCTCCTCACGACGGCTAGAAGAAACATCTCCCCCACATGAGAAGAACAATGCAAGGTCGGAAGATGACTACTCGCTCCCCCGCCAAAGTTTTTTTTGATTAGGAGGCAAGGTACCAAGTACAATGCTCAACATCACAAGGGACTACGCCACCCAAGTACCCACAGGCAAGGTACCAAGTACCACGCACAGCGGACTCCGCCGCCAAAACACCCATGTACCAGTCATGCAAACATCATGGGAAGCAAGGTACCAAGTACCATGCCCAACGTTACAAGGGGCTCCGCCACCGAAGTATTCACTGGATCCCAGCCTCGCCCAAGGTGGTGTGGAATTTTTGCCTAGGCCATGACCCGAGCTTGAAGTCCCTGGCAAGCCCATTCCGCAACCCCGGGAATGTCGCAAAAACCCATAGCTCGTCAGTCCGGTCAGCGCGCCGACCCTACCAGAATCGGTGCGCCAGCTCGGACAGGCACTGAATGACCGCCCGCACTGGCGAGGGACTACTGTTGGGGAAGGGGTCCTGCACTACCCGGTTTCGACACTTTTTCATACTTAGAAGGAATTAATGAACCTCAAGATTCGTCGACGCCAAGTCCGTGACGATGCCAAGTCTGTGACGACACCAAGACTGTGACGACACCAAGTCTGTGCCAACAACAAGTCCGTGACGATGCCAAGTTCGTGACAACGGCAAGTTCGTGACGACCAGAAGCTCGAGGCGACGGGAAGATCGTCGGCAAGGGGGGATGCATGACGAGCGGGGCCCATGGGATATTCCCAGAATATTCCTGGATAAAAAGACTAGTTCATCCTCGAGGGGGCTAGTACATCTAAGGGTAAGATTGTAAATAGCTTGAGAGTATTTTTGTAATCTCCTCCACCCCTCCATTTTTCCTATAAATAGGGGCACCCCTTCCATTCAAACGACCCCCAAAATCTGAAATAAAAACTGCCCTTGCTTCTCTTCTCTAGTTCGTGGCTCTTGGCCGATTCGAGTGTCTTTGCGTCGCGCGACTCCCGTGCGTGGCCGCGGTGTCTTCACGACGTAGTTTCCCGGGCAACCCTCGTAGGTCCGTGAAGCCGTGCGGGGGTGCCACAATTTCACTGTCTAACCTCGTCGCTATGACAGATCCCTAACATATTGAAAGCAGATAGATCATAATAGGTAAAAGTATTTCAAGAGGAATGCTTAAAACTGTCTTACAATCTTGCTCTTGCCAGTTGAGGTATGAGGAGTACGAAGGACTTATTACTAATGGCTATGGAGATGGTTATGGTGGTAATGGTTATGGAGATGGTGATGAGGGTGGTATTATTTAGGCCGTCTCCTCTCCAAAACACTTCTCCCTTGTCTTGGAGTCTTCTCCTCTTTTATAGATAAGCAGGCTGAAAGCAGATCGATTAGACTTGGTAGACCCCCTCCCTCCCCCGGAAGGGCACTAGTACACCGTCGCCACCGACGGCTATGGGAGGCGGTGGACATGGCCGTGGACGTTGTGATGGAAGAGGCAAAGGCTGGCTGCAAGGTGCAGAGGGAGACAGATGACCGGCATAGTAGCGGTAGCCAACAATGATTTTTTAATATTGAAAGTTCATTCTCAAATTTTTCTAGATAAGACTACCTTGGATCTTTGTCCATCCTAGACGGTTCCAAAATAGTCTAGGAGAAGACTTTGCTATCCCTGACCCTCCATCTTAGGTAGTTTGGTATGTTGGTACGTTTCTATTTATAGTTAGGTAGTTTGGTAAGTTCAGTAGTGTTTCGGGTATGCGAGTGGCACATCAGTCATAACTCGAATTTAATTCTAGGTCCCTAACAGATTGAAAGCACATAGATCACAACAGGTAAAAGTACTTCAAGAGGAATGCTTAAAATTGTCTTACAATCTTGCTCTTGGCAATTGAAGTATGAGGAGTACAAGGGACTATGACTAATGGCTGGTATGAGGAGTACAAGGGACTATGACTAATGGCTATGGAGATGGTTATGCTAGTGACGGTTGTGGAGATGGCGAGAAGGGGGTGGTGTTTGGGCTGTCTCCTCTCCAAAGGACTTCTCTCTTCTCTTGGAGTCTTCCCCTCTTTATATAGATCAGCAAGTTTCCAGTTAGGTTTTCGTCACGTCCTTCGAGAATCCCATAGGGTCGTCTACATGAAAGTAGATCGATTTGACTTGGCAGACCCCCTCCCCTCCCGGTAGTTAGTGCAGGCAAGCTGGCTCGTACCATATCCTATCTTTCTTCCTAGAAACTCCGAACGACACGTTCTTTCTTGGAGGATACTCTTCTCGGCGAGTAGTTTCAAAATACGTGAGATTCTCTCTACCTTTTTTGTTATTCCTACACACAATAACCAAAACAAGAGGATTTGCACAATCGAATAAATAATTAGTGGTTAGGTAGCAATTAATGGGATAATCATGAGAATATTAGGACTATACTCAAGGTTAAGATGAGTCCAAAATGGGCTTGATCGCCATGCCACCATCGAGTGCCACCACTGTCATACCACATACCACAGAAGGGCTCAAGTACACCGTCGCCACTGATGGCTGCGGGAGGCGGGTGGCCATGGCCATGGACGTTGTGGTGGAAGATATGAAGACCAGCTGCAAGGTGGTGCAGAGGGAGGCGGGTGGTTGCTACAGTAGCTGTAGCCGGCAACGATTTTTTTAATATTGAAAGTTCATTCTCAAATGTTTCTAGATAAGAACCATCTTGGATCTTTCTCTATCCTAGACAGTTCCAAACAATCTAGGAGACGACTTGGCTATCCCTGACAATCCATCTCAGAAGGTTCAAAAATCCATTTGAAATAACAATTTTGAACAGTCTTAGATAGAGTTTGTGTGTGGTAGCATGAGCTATGACCTACATTCCCTTAGGTCAAATCAGTGGAAAATACACATAAATGAAACACCTGACATGTGGTTCGTGGAATCGATCAAGCTATATCACCCTAGCCAGATATACAATGCAACACCACTAGGCTATGTTACAATTGGGCCTGCATGGGAACATACTATAACCCCTAGCAAAAAAATTATGTAAAAGGCAGGCGCTTTTCCGGTTTCATTAAGAAGAATAGAATGTTTGTATAAGAAAACCCATAGGTCAAGAGTACGAAAAACAAATTACATGATCGCACACATTGCCAGTCTCCCTTGAGATAAATCCTCCGCTATCCTAAATGCCACTTCTAGGACCTCCATTAATTTTCATTGAAAGATATGGCAATTTCACTCAAGACAAACATTCGAAAGCACTGCTATAAACACCTCTGAAAGAGCATCTAGGCCCCTAAATGGTTTTGATGGCTAATGGCAACCCAAACTGGGATCTAATATTTACATTGAGTGTAAACAAGAAGATTAGGTTCCAGGAAGATGTTTCATCTATGCAAGGATGACCACTAAAAGTACAAAGGTGTTTTTTCCAAGACAAGGAGATAGCTCTGCTAGGCAGCTGTGCCACAGCTGTGAAGAAGCCGGTGCTGTGCTAGAAGTTGCAAGCAAGGTGATGGTTGCTTGATGTATCAAGAGCCTTGACTATAATTGGTGGAAGCTGAAGCCTAGATTTCCTAGTTTTCTTAAGTCCTTAGGAAACACCTGTACGACCAAGAGGGATGAAGTTGCAATTACTTTTGGAAGTTCTTATGCTCAATGCTCAGAGTGTTGGACAGTGGCACTGATGCCTTGAGGTCCATGGCTCTGTAACAACAGTTTTGCACAAGTGTGAAACTGGGTTGTGCTAGTACACTGCTGTGCTAGTTTCCTAAGCCCTAGAGTCATAGTTACCTATGTGACACATCTGTGTCACAGGTGAACAACCGCTCTATGACTCAGGTACACCTCTGTGCCAGGGGAGAGCTTGAAGATGCTAAGGGAACTGCACTGCAATGGTTTGTCTGCTGCGTCAAAAAACTATTGGAGGTTCTCTCCTGTTATGCATCAGAGTTTGTTGTGTGCGCTGAGGGCATGTAATGTGCCAAGACCGGGCTGAGTAGGGAGTCTACGTCAGTTACGGTTTCACCTGTGTCAGCCACCGATGACATATGTGTCGGTCTGCCTGAAGCCTTGTTACTGTTGTGCGTTGTGGTTAGCTGTGTCACCGGTGCCTGTCACGGGTGACTCACTTAATCCTATGTGGGATGAGTGTAACGGTCAGGTGCCTGCGGACCCTATATATAGGGGACCAGGGGAGGTCTTGGACCTCAACCTTTGCCGGCCATTTTTAACTGTTGCAAGCCTCTCATCTCTTGAATAGAAACCAAACTTCTCATGTGTTAGTTCAAGAGAGTTAGAGCTTTGAGCAAAGAGCACTGGTTCCTCCAAGTGTTGTTGCTACAGATTTTGTTACTCTTGGAGTGTCTACTCCTAGACAGGTGTGGGAGTCGCTGGTGATCACCCAAGCTTATGTGGGTTGGCCCAGACGTTTGTGAGGGTGATCTGAAGTCTACCCGCTGCCAAGCAAAAAGGACATCCACAAGCAAAGGAGCATGCCTGAAGTTTTAGGTACATGGAGAAAAAGGCACCACAAGTGCCGGCTATCTCTTCGGAGTAGTTTCTCCAACGGAGATGTACCACTCTGCAAGGAGTGGGAACTTCGGTGAAAAATCATCTGTGTCTCTCTCTGTGTGTTTACTTTCAGCACTTACTGTTTGATTACCTGCTTGCTTGATTGTGCTGTTTGTTAGTGCTGTGATACATCTTTTCACCTGTGTTATCTAGCTGTGTCACAGTTGCTCTATAGCATATCTCTGATCTGTATTAGCTACCTGTGTGATAGCTATGTGTTAATCTTCATGTCATTTGCTGCCTGAGTAGTCTATTTGTTTCACAGCTAGCTAAACCTCTTTACCTGTTAAGGCTAATGCTTGATAAAACGAAGTTGTTCTTCGAATTTGGCTAGCCTCCTATTCACCCCCCTCTAGTCAGCTCCTGCGTTCCTTTCAACCTCCCCAAACCATTGCCTTTGAGTGCTCTCGAGCACACTTGTGTTCCTTATACACCAATCATATAGAGAGCAATTTTCAAAATTTGGGTTTGTGTGGACAGATTGCTTGTGTGTGACAATTCCTCATACCCCTCTGGAGAAAGGGCATTATCTAGAAGGATGCTTATTTAGTCTCATATTATAAAAAGTCCCCCACTCCTTCCTTGTCTCGTTATCTAGTCCTCTCTCTCCCCATCTTTCTCCATTTCTCTCTTCCCTTAGCATTGTGTACAGAGTGCACTTCACCATGGTAATTTTGATAAATAAAAAGTGAGTAATTTTTGTGGTTCTTTTGAAGAGATATTTCTCAAATGTTTTACAGATTTCGAACCATCTCAAATCCTCCATTTCACCATTACTTAAACACTCTTATCTCTATCAATCAACACTGACAGTCAAAATGCAACTCGTCAGATGTAATACATATTTCAAATGGGTAGGTCACAAACCGTGAGTGGTGACTTCACCATGCAGCCCAAGTTCGTGTCCCCATATGAGACCACTGACGGGCCACCAACCTACCCGTCAGTGGTGACTTCACCGTGCGTCTGAAGTTTGTGTCACAAGATGACACCACTGACGTGTAGGAAGATAACCCGTCTGTGAAGGTTATCATAGATGGATCTCTGCTTTAGCCATTAGTGATGTGGTTTCACATCACAGATGGGTAAGTTTTTGCTCAAGTCGGTGATGCATCAAGGCATTTCACCCGTTAGTGGTGATCGATCGGGAATTTCCCGCCATATAGTCAGTGATGTTCAAGGACGTGCAACAAATTAACTTCAATTATTCAAATTGCAAACTTCATTTACAAAATCATTACAGCACAATGCCGCAGAACCTAGCTATCTATGCGATCCTACACCTCCTCTTTGGTGGGCCTTCGGCATCATAAATGGCGGATTGAGCTATAAAGCTCGAATTGTCATCGAACTCATCGCCGTCGGAGTTGTCGTTGGAGTCCTCCTCCTCATCATCTTCCTCCTCTTCCTCGTCCTCGTCCTCCTCTTCCTCCTCTTCATCCTCCTCCTCCTCTTCCTATGTTGTCTCCTCCTCCTCCTCCTCCTCTTCATCCTCCAAGCCTGGTGGTGGCGGAGAGCTGTCGTCATCCATCCACGACCAATTAGAGGTGAACGATGACATCTCATCAGAGAGGTCGAAGGAGACCACCATTTTTGGCTCATCCACGTCGGAGGAATAGTTGGGCAGCCTGCTAATCGGCGAGTACATGATGGCGGTGGTGCGGTCAGCTTGGAGTAGCGAAGGCGCAAGAGGAATGGGGTTTTAAAGTAGTGCAAGATGAATGGGGCTTTAAAGAAGCATGGGAAATAGAGCGACGCGTTGAAGACGAAGTGTGGGAAAGAGAACGACTTGTTGAAGACGAAGCGACGGGGTCACCACTGATGGGTAAGTATCTCACCGGTCAGTGGTGTGGCTTCACGTTACTGACGGTTCAACCGAAATGCCCATTAGTGGTGAGCCTCAAGAGCCGTTAGTGAGTGTTACTGTTACCTCTTACTGCTCGATTTTGTGCTTAAGTGTTTATCTGTCAGTGATATTTATGTATACTATAAAAGCTGCCTCCTATTTCCGTTTCCTAGGTTTTCCTGATTCTGTTCTTGTGTAGCTGCTGTTACCGAGAGCGGCAATTAGTATATTAATACCGTATGTGAGGTAGTATCCATATACGATACACTGAATATCCGGAGCAGCTGACGTATTCGCAAAGGATTCTAGGATATAAGGAGATCTCTCATAAAGCTCCAGCATATCCCTTAAATTAGGAGGTATATCCCTATGTTTAAGGATGGTTGAGTCCTGGTCAAAGGCGACTTCATATCAGATATGAAGTGCCCCCTATAAAGGTCTCGATAGCCCTACAAGGAAGACTAAGCTGCAACACAAGCCAACAACAAGAAGAAGTAAAAGCCTTCAGCAGATTGAGCCCTAGCCGTTCCAGAGCCTCAATCATCCACTCGACGCCCCCGAGAAGATCTATCACCTCTAGGAACTCGAGTTTCGGCAGATCAGCCCGTGGAGATTCCCGACTAGGTTTAGATCCCATCTAGGCCAGACATTAACAAATCCTTGTATTATACTCGATATTCAATTTATATACCAACAGGACGTAGGGCTATTATCCTGAGGGAGGCCTGAACCTATATAAAATCGCTATCCTCTATGTGCCAGTACTGCTAGGCGATGCCCCCAGAGGTTCCTACCCTTCAAAAAATATTTCTGATCAAGACTACCGTAAGATTGGTGGTTTACCAATCATCAACAGGTGCAATTTGGTGAGGGGGGTTGGATTGAAATGGTCTTTTTGGATCTTTGAGTTGGAGTTTAATCAAAGGCTAGTAGTGTTCTCTCTATGCTTGTATTTGTTTGGATCTTGCTAATTAGTGCGCTCACGTTCACTAATTGTGGTGACATAGAGAGAGAGAAGGTGACATAGAGAGAGAAGTAAGGGAGGCATTAATTGAAGATCTGCTTGATTTGGAGGGGATCAAAATAAGGTAACTTATTTTTGCTAGTTAATTAATATGTACATGATAGCTAGTTATCTATGGATAACTAATTAATTACATGCTCTCATTTTAAGTATTAGCGTATGATCGATGGGTCGAAGTTGGATGTACGGGAATCGTCCCACCCAATGTTCCGTCGATGCTTTGAATGGGTTCCTTCGAGTCGCCCGAGAGGATATGGTGACCAAGAGAAAATTCCAGATGTGTTGTCCATGTCGTAAATGTAATAACATGCAGATGTTGCCAATGATAAAGGAGTTGCAATTACACTTGCTGACAAAGGGTTTCATGGATGGTTAATACACGTTGAACATATCACGGTAAAGAAGCAGAAGTTGCTGTTGGTGAAGAGGTAGAAGTCATTGACGACGGGCATGTAGCAGTCGAAGAAGAAGCCAATTTTGAATCATCAGATGAGGATATGGATGACGATATGGCTGACCACATGGGAGATTTGGATGACATGTTGTGTGACATGGAAGAGAAGGCAAACCCTGATGATGAAAGAGAGTTCAATAAGTTTGTAAGATTATTGGAAGACTTGAAAGTACCCTTATTTGTCAGATGCAAACCGAAGAACATGCTGTTGTCTGTGTCGCTAGAACTTCTAAAGCTCAAGGCAACCTACAACTAGGCGGACATAGGATTTTCAAAGTTGTTGGCGCTCTTATCTGATGTTCTTCTGGAGGGGAACTTGTTTCCTACAAGCACTTACAAGGCCAAAAAGGTTATCTGCCCTCTTGGGTTGGACGTATAAAAATTTCATGCATGTCCAAAACGATTGCGTTATATACCACAAAGAGTACGCAGACCTGCACAGATGTCCGGTGTGCAAGACATCCTGGTACAAGCGGGCTACAAATCAAGACGATTATGACGAGGATGAGGATGGAGTGAAGGGGCCTCCTGCAAAGGTTGCTGGTATCTTCCAGTCACTCCCTGTTTGAAGCATTATTTGCTAACAAGAAGGAGGCAAAGTTGATGCGTTGGCACTCAGAGGGGCGAAAGGAAGATGGAATGATGAGACACCCTGCTGATGCATGCCAGTGGAGAACGATCGACAGGTAATTTCTTGATTTCGGAGAGGAGGTGAGGAACATAAGGTTAAGGTTTGGTATGAGTACGGACGGAATCAATTCATTCGGTAACATGAGCAGAAGACACAGCACATGGCCCGTGCTTCTCTGGATTTACAACATTTCTCCATGGTTGTGCATGAAGCGAAAGTATATACACCTCTCTATGCTCATTCAAGGGCCTAAGCAACCTGGAAATGATATTGATGTCTACATACAACTAATGAAGGAAGACCTAGAGATACTTTGGCACGAAGGGTGGAGGTCTGAGACGCTGACAAAGAAGATAACTTCCAGCTATGCGCAATGTTGTTCACAACCGTCATGATTATCCTACATACGGAAACTCGGCCGGCCAGACTGTCAAAGGACACGAAGCATGTGTCACGTCCCAAGAAGAAACGGTGAGTTAGTTCTTAAAGAACTCGAAAAAGAATCGTGTAGATGGGTCACCGAAGGTGGCTAGCCAAGAATGATCCATGGAGGCAGTGCAAGGAAAAGTTCAATGGAGAAGTTGAGAATCGTGTTCATCCGACAGAAAAGACTGGGGAACAAATCTACGAGATTTCAAACATATTGATATTGTGCCTAGAAAGACATAAAAGCTAAGACTAGGCATCTAGAAAAGGAAATCAGTATTTTAGGACTTGGCCTACTGGAAAGTTTTACATACCCATCATAGCATAGATTTCATGCACGTCAAAAAAATGTTTGCAATAGCTTGATTGGTTTCTTGCTCAACATTGCAGACAAGACAAAGGAAGGTGTGAAGGCACAGCTTGACATGCAACACATGGGTATCAGACCGGAGTTGTGGTCACAACAGACAGACAAGGACAAAGAAGGGTGGTGTGATGTCAAAGCACGCCTGCCAGGCACGGCTTGTCATGCAACACATGGGTATCAGACTAGAGTTGTGGTCACAACAGATAGACGAAGACAAAGAAGGTTGATGTGAAGTCAAAGCACGCCTGCCTAGGCACGGCTTGTCATGCAACACATGGGTATCAGACCAGAGTTGTGGTCACAACTGACAAAGACAAAGACAAAGAAGGGTGATGTGAAAGTCAAAACACGCCTCCCCTGCTTGCCACACTCTAAGGGAGACAAGGGTTAAGCATTGCCGGGAGAGAGAAAAGGTGGCAATGGTTTAGGGTTAGGTTTAATGATTTTCTCGTGGGATGAGATCTGTCGGTATGACCATATAGGCACATACTGGCAAGTATAGATAGATGGGTTCCGGGAGGAGATTAGGGTTACGGAGCCATGAGAGTCGAGGGGGAAAAGGAAGGAGGCAGAAATAGGGAGTTACTAGCCTGCCGGTGAGATTGGGGAAAAAAGTAGAGATTTTAATCTATATTATTTTTATGATTTGGTACCCATAACTTTTTGTCAAAAAATTTTAGTTAGGTTCACCTAAGTTAACTTTATTAACAACAATTATTTTGTAAACCCTAATTTTTGGTTATTAGAAATCAGGATGTTACACTCTTGAATGGGTACATGCTGTGTAGGAACATGGGACCTAGCTCCTGTGTCTGCATAACGATATGGATCATAAAATGTACCATGATATCGAAAAATATTGGAGGAAAGTACATCTCCAGTTGGCATATTATCACAATGATCTCGCACTTAAGTCTCCTTGGGCGCTGCGAGTGGATTGGCTTATGAGTCGTGTTGAGAAATCTACACAGGCCTGTGATTGTCTCATGGACGCCTGTCTCCATGAGACATCTTATTGCAACGGGTAGTATCTATGTCATCATCACATGACAGTAATGAGACTTTATAGCAATTAATTTCAAGTCTTTCACGGAAACAAGTTTCTTTATGTTCGCAGAGTAACCGGATGGAACTTTCATCCTAGAAAGGTACTCGCACAATTTTTGCTTCTCCTCTCTCTGATGCCCCCGACATTATCTCTCCCTTATATGGTCATGCAACCCGTCACCATCTCCCTGTATCATCTGGAAACCCTGGGATGCCGAGATCCTAATTCCTCGGCACCCCCTACAATCATCCCGCTTGTGTAACCTTAAACGAGTTTCCGAAGCTAAGAGAAACCGGAGGAGAAACATTGCAATACTAAAGCATATATATGTGGCATAAACATTTCTCTCATTACATACTCACCCCTTCATGATCTTCCCAACACCTTATAAGGAGAAAATGCACCCATGTACTACACATGTATATTTGAGTGTCTACAAACTCTAAACTCCTTTCCGAGTAAGGGGGTTAAACCCTAGATCCAATTGACCATATATTTCTAAAATATATCGCGCATCCATATTCCCACATTGCCTCCATATTGCATGTCATCCTTGCAACATATCTGCACCATTGGATCTTTGCCCTATTCCTCCGATAACTTTTCTTTAAAGCCAAAACCCTATTTCCACCTTTCCATGATCCTCCTCGACTCCAAAAATTCCCCAAAATTTTTTGAAAACATCTCCAGTATACTCTAAACCCATTTCTATAAAAATATGCTGAGGTGCAGTGTGAAAATTTCAAACCATGTCAATGAATTTTTGACAAAATTGACCCTTCAATTACAAACCATAGAAATAATATTAGAAAAATCTAAATAAATATCTCAATAATATTTATACCTATATTAGAAAAAATATGCAAAAAAATATGAGTACCTTCAATTCAAAAATATTAAAGTAATTCAAATACCGTTTTGAGCTATTTTTCAAAATCAAGCGAAAACTTAATTTTGAAGCCTCGAAAAAATCGCCAAAAATTATGGGAGATATATTTAATCATATATATCTCAAAAATATGCCCAAGAATTTTTAATCTTTTCTAAAATTTCCAATAATTCCAAAATTACTTTTAAGCTCTTTTTGAATCTAGCTCAAATCCCTTTATTTAAACCTCTAAAAATTTCGTAATTTTTGGACAACCTCTTCTCCTTATATACAATCCATTTTGATAAAGAAATGCCCTATCTTCTAATAAACTTCATCCCACGAAAATTCAGTCAAGAGGATCACGGTTCATGCACTGTTTTCTCTATCTTCTTCTCTGCTCACCTTCTCCCTGTCTTCTTCCTCTTGATGTTTTCCTTCCTGCCACAGCACCTAGCCAAGCTCCCTTCTCTTCATTCTTATCCGCTTCTCCATGCCGTGCCCCCTACTTCCCATCCCCCTTAAATCCTAAGCTCCCCATCCATTCCTTCTCAAGCAGGACTCTCTCTCGTCATTCTCCCATCTCTTTTGCTTCTCCCCTAGCTACAACCAAGCTCCATTCCTCTGCCTTCTTTCTTCCTCTACCAAGCTGCCTAAGTCCCTTCTTCCTCGTCCCTAAGCTTCTTCTCCCCCTCCATTTTCCCCAAAGCCAATCTGTCCCTACCCCCTCTCAATCTTTCTCCTCACCTCCTCCTCTGCTTCCTCCCCTATTCTCCCAAGCAGCTAAACCAACAAGCTACGCAAGCCCCCACCGTGCTTGCCACAAGCCCCTACTCCCGCGGCTCCGAGCACAGCTACCGCCGCCGAAACCACCGGAGAGCCTCCTCATTGCCGGTGGCATCTGGTGGTCGACTCGTCATCGCCGGTACGAAGGACGCCGAGGACTGGCATCCCCACTAGCTCCAAGCATCCCACCGGACCTCCCCGACTGAGCGACAGTCGTCGCCGCCACCACTAGCATCACCATCGACCGAGGGTGCGTGCTACATCCCTCGAACACTCCACCGGCACCTCCCTCTAATGCAGCCATCACACAGCTCCATAGCTCCACCGCGCTGCCGACCATCGTTATTAGGCGGTGCCGAGCCGGCCACCACAACTGCCACCAATGAGCGCCTGTAACAACCTCATTTCTAACCTCTTCTTTATGCATCATGGCATAGGCATGGTTCAAAAAGATTTGAATTGAAATTTGGAACTTTAAAAGGGGGCTTTGAATTCTTTTGAATTTGCAAAACAAATTTCAAAAGAAAAAGAAAAAAACAACCCTTCCCTCCCGGATGGGCCTCTCTTGGCCTATCTCCCCGTGCCCGGCCAGCCTGGCCCACTCCGCGGCGCCTTCCGCGTCCTCATCCTCTCCCCCCGGGACCCCCGCTGCCACCACCGAGCTCCCATGCCCTCCCCGGCCACCTCCTGCTTCGGGAGCTCCGCCACCGTCTCCTTATCTCCCCCGGACCCCGACTCTCTTCCTCTCTCTCTCCCTTTTTCTTCCCCCGCCACCCGAGCCGTTCTGGCCTCCTTTCCGTCGCCACCTCCACCTCACCGTCCTCCTCTTTGCCACTCTGACCGCTGCTCTGCCTGCCCCACCACCCGAGCTCCCCGCCTCCGTCGCCGCCCCATTCCCGGTAGAGCCAGAGATCATCTTCCCCGTCATCGCCTCCCCACTTTGTCGCCCTGACCCGAGCGCCCTCGGCCCTGCCGCTCGGCCCCATCCCGGTGCCGCCCACACCGGAGCTCGTCTCCCTGGCCGCCGCTCCGCCTCGCCCCCGTCCCGAGCACCCGCCGCCCCCATCACCGAGCCGCGCCGCCACCTCCTATCGCCGTCGGGTAAGTCGAGCACTGCCGGCGCCCCTCTCTCTCCCCTTCCCCCCTGGGCACCTCGCCATCGGCAGTGCAGCGCCGGGCGACGGCCTCACCCCGATCGGACCGAGCCCAACGGCTGGGTGTTAAGACACATTTAATACTAATGATTAATGGCTAACTATGATTAATACTGTAATTAATACTAATTATTATAGTTCTGACATAATTAATGCTAATGATTAGTAATTAGTGTTAATCCGACACATTAAATGCTAATGATTGGTCATTAATGCTAATCCAACACATTAATGAGAGTAATTAATGCACTAATTAAATTTGATTTTAACTCTGTGTATGACATGTGGGACCCACCCGGCAAAATTTAAATAAAAGATATAAGAAAATAAGAAAATTATGACAAGTGGGCCCCACCTGTCAGTCACTCGGTCAACTTTGACCAAAGTTGACCATGGGGCCCACATGTCAGTCTCTGAGGCTAGTATTGAAGTGAGTAATAAAAGTATTTATTATTTAATATTATTTTTATTTACTAAAAAATACAAAAAGGGTTTTTAAATTGATTAAATCTTAGAAAATTCATAGAAAATTTATTTTTAATCAGAAACATGCAAATAATATATCAAAATGTTCAAAAAAATGAGATCTATTCAAATATGTCATTTTTATACATGTTTGCATGCTAGGAAAAATATAAATGGCTAAAAACTCAAATTAGGGTTTCCCGATTAGCCGGAAGTCGTCGGATCGCGATATCTCGAGCGTCCGGACTCTGATTAAATTGATTCGACTTGCATTAGTCTTCATTGTGAATCCTCTATGCCATGGCATGCATTTCATATCATGCTGATGTTCATCATTGTGATGTTTATTATCTCGCCCCTTTTTTCGGTGTTTTCGTTCTTCCCGATAGAACCGGAAGATCTCGAAGCGTTTAACCCCGAGCCAGAACAAGAATTGAAAGCCGAGGCACAAGGCAAGCAACGCTTTGAACATTTTGCAATCATCCTACTATTTGCAAGTTATTAATTGTTTCCAAAACCCTATCGCATGCGTTCAACTTATATTTTATGTTAAGTGCTAGCTTTATTCCTTGCATAACTTACTTTGTCGCTCAATCAACATCACCACCACACCCCAACCTATTTAGAGTAGTATAGTTGTTGCTTCTAAGTTACTTATATAGTTAACACTACTCCAGGATGGCCCTCTGCTGAAACCCCTCCACTGACGGGCACCATTTTGCCTGTCGGTGGTGCTGGCCATCACGGACGGGCAACTTCTTGCCCGTCAGTGGAGGCGACGCCCAGGCCGGTCAGGAGGACCTCCACTGATGGGCGTTAAATCCGCCCATCAGAGGAGAGGTGACCCGGGGCCCAGGAACCCATAGAGCTGACAGGAACTCTCCACTGACAGGCCCAAAGTTTTGGCCCATCAGTGGTGTTTACCAAACCACTGACTGGCAGATATTGCAGCCTATCAGTGCTAATTCTCAGCCCGTCCACGGCCCAGAAGCCCAGCCTGGAGCTAGCACTAGTGTATAAGATTCGTTTTTCACCCTAACCCTAGCCAGCAGCCAACCCACCCCTCCCCCCGATTTTCTTCCTCCCCGAGCCCCCTTCTCCTCTTCCTTCCTGATCGACGCCAGCCACCATCTCTCCTCCACCTCTTCTCTTCCTCCTCCACCCCGCCGGCCTGCTCCATCCCGCCAACCTGCTTCCTCCACCTCTCCTCTTCCTCCTTCATCCTGCTGGCCTACTCCCCACCACCACCGAGGCCACCATCCCCTCTCCCTCCTCCACCGCCATCCCCTCGAATCCCCTTATCCCTCCACCACCGTCCCCTTCTCCGGCGTGTACGTGGCACGTCGGGCAACACGCGGTGGCGGCGCGAGGTCCCCGACCGTCGTCCCTGACCTCCCCGACCGCGGTGGCTGCGAGATCCAGCGGCGGCGGGATCCACGAGGCCAGAGCCATCCACGACGGCGGCATCCACGCGAGGAGCAGCAGCGGCGTCCTTCTCTTCCTCGCTGACGGCAGCAGCCTCCTCTTCATCAGGGAATTGCAGTTCTTTGCTGATCTTTTGTTTTATAATGTTTTATGATATGGTTGTGTCTACTTGATATTATATTTTCTTTCTTTGGTGATTAGATTATTATGATTAATCAATTCTTTACCAAAGATGTGAACATAGTGTTTAGATCTATTAGGTCAATCTACATCAAGTAGTGCAAGATTTCCCATTGGTGATTAGGAGGATGGACCCATGACATGGGGGAAGAGTAAAACTGCTGGTCACAATGTAGTAGCCCTTGAGTTCACAGAACCAGAGAATATTGCATTCGCTTTTATCCTTTTGCTTTAGCATAATCAACCTTCTTTTTAGATATACAAGCTTAAATTGGTTTTAAGAAAAAGAGCTTAATTTTGTTTAGCCACATATGTGTGATGTGTACGTCTCCATTTCCATCTGGTAAGTTGTTACCATGATATATATCATGCCAAAATAATTACCAACCATCTGGTCCTGAATAAATTGCATGAACAGATGTTGCATTGATCTTGGTTTACTCTCTTCCTTTCTTATAGATGCCTTTCTATTCTAATTCAGAAACTGATAAGAATAGATTCTATATACTTGGGTTATTAGGTATTTTCATTTTTCCTGACGCAGGTTATCTTTGCATAATCTTGAGCATTACTTTTCTCTTTCTAATGGTTTACTTCTACCTCCTCTCCTCCTTCCTACCTTAAGAAACTTTGAAGCTTGTTCTCGTGGGATTCTGAAACCTGCTTCTTCACGCTTTGCCTGCTCCTCTTCACTGTCTTGTTTACTTCTCCTCTACTAGCTGGTTTCTTACTACTGATGTTGTATGAGTCTTGGGTAGTGTTGTGAGATGAAGTAGAGCACTTAAGGCTCTATTTATAGGTTCTTGAGGGCTGGTATGCTGGAATTTTGAGCTGTCCCTTGTTTGACACTTATATGGGTGACTCAATACATGAAATGGTGCTACTTTCATGGCAGTCCTCAATTGACCCTTATCCAATTTAAGCCTGAGGTGGCAAAGTCACTACTACCAGCAGCTTATTGCTGGTTCATTTCCTTTGGACAGGTTTGTGCTAAGGTGGACTTGTCTCATGTTGCCTACTGTCAAGGAATTGTTGGCTATTGTTCATATTCAAAAAGATTAGCATTTTGGACACCTAGGCCTTGCTGGATTCTTACATGAAAGCAGACCTTAATTCTTTCAAATCAGGTTGCCTATATGGATGTTAGTTTAAACTAAATTGACTTAGGGAATCAATTGTTGCCTTATCATTATCGATTGCCTAAGCATTGTCAATTGCCTAATCACTGTTGCCTGTTGCCTTATGATGTATTACTTGTTGCCTTATAAATCATTGTTGTCTGTATAGTTGGTTACTTGTGTCTGTATATCATCCATGTTTTGTGTGCATCCATGTTAACTTAGATCTCAGTTATTTTCCATGTGATTTCTTGCATACTGAAATTTTACTCTGTTTCAGGCTCCTCCATCACTCTCCACGGTCCCAGCACTAGAGGTACAGCCAGCTAGAGCCGCAGCGCCCTCTAGTGTTTGTTCTTATACTTGAACTTGTCTGAATCTACTAGATTGTTAACTTGTGTGTATTCATGCTGTAACTGTGTTGTGAACTTGTCAAAAATGGACATGCTAGACTCTTAACTTGTGTGTATTCATGTATATTTTTTTCTGAAATGTTTTCCGATGTTTGTAATGGTGGTTGTAATGGTGTATATTCTTTTGTAATGGTGGCTGTAATGTGTAATGAATGTATTGTTTTCCAAAATTTATTTTTTTAATCCCTGAAAGATAACTACTGACGGGCAGGGAAACATGTACCGGTCAGTGGAAGGAGAAACCACTGACGGGCCATCACCAGGGGCCCGTCAGTGGTGATACCTGCCTCTGACGGGAAAATCCGGCCTGTCAGTGAAATTTTTGTATCTCCTGACGGGCCCTACGCCCGTCAGTGAAAGTGGAACTTCCACTGACAGGAGCTTACTGACGGGCCCGGAACCCGTCAGCGATTACCGTTTTTCGCCCGTCAGTGATGTTGTTAGCTGAGGTAGTGTAATGATGCTTAGACATGCTTAGTCATGTAAAAGTCATAATTCCTTGGATGGCAGACAAAACACAATACTCTGGATGGGTTAGGTGATAGGTGGGTGTTCACCGAGAAGTGTCTAATGAATTTGATTAATAATAATCGGGCTTAGACGAGAGGCCATGGCTGGGAGCATGGTGGGTTGTCTCGTTTTTTCCACAAGGACCGATTCTCGGTGTCCTTTTGAACCAAGATTTGCGTACTTCTACATGGGTGGTATAATGGGCCACCGACGACTGAATAATTTGTCTAGGCTTAAGTTATGAGCTGCATAGTTTGCCATTTTCATTTGCTGGGTGAGTGAAAAAGGATGTGATGTGGTGCCTCAATATAGGTGTAAGGGTTACACACGGTCCGGGAGCGGGGATGTATCACCTGCTACAACTTTTGGGACCGTGGCGGGGTACCGGCCGGACTGGTGCACATGGATTAGCCCATTAGGGCAGCTCATGCTTAAGTCAAAAACATTGTAAAGGTCGTGTTCAATCACATTCTGCTAACACACCTCGTGAAGTGTGTCTTTGGCCTAGCATTAAGAGTCGATTGATACGTGTAGGTAAAGATGTGCACCCCTGCAGGGTTTGAACTATTCGAATAGCCGTGTCCGCGGTTATGGACAACTTGGTAAGAATCCGCATCAAATTAGACAACTACAACGTCACTCTAAAACATGCCAACTCTAAGGTCGAGGTGTTAGAGATTGCTTCCTCCCTGGTGGTTGAGGAAGAATCAAGGGTTTAAGTCTTCGGTGGTCTGCAATAGATTATGTATGAAGATTCGACTCATCTCTTTTAAAAGCAATCTAGTAGTCGATTTCATTCTACTTAAAGGATATTGTCAAATGGATAATCAGCTTTCCACAAAATAGTCCGCAATTACTCCCTTATTGAAACCTGTTGCATCTATTACTATTTTCCCTTGTAAGTCTTGCGGAGTACAATTTTTGTACTCACCTTGCAGTTCTAATAATTTTGGTGCAGAGGAAATCATCCCCTCAACGGATGGTTTCTATATAGAGATCGACGCCAACGACGACTAGTCGTTGGGAATCCCAGGCAGTGGTCCTGCCCAAGGTTCGGTAGCTTGGTTTATTCTGCTACCATCTTTTGGCCCTACCTTTTCGGCTTACTAGCTATCTTTACTCTTCAGCTGTGTAATAGACTCTGATGGGAATTATGTTGTTAAGTTTTATAGAATAACTAATATTATTGCAGTTTCAGTCGTAGAGTTGCTGTTGTGATACTTGTTTGTTCTCACCTGTCTTATGTGCTTTGCGTGTATGTTATTGAAACACATGGTGCGGGTAGGGTTTCAGAGTCTATATCATAGAGTTGTTAGGTTTAATCACCCCTATGAAGTGACTCTTATACTGGGAGCTTGGGAACTATATCATCCTACTCCAGCCGAGCATTAATTTGTCGGGACGAGTTTGGGATTGATGTTCCGGCTCAGTGAGAAAAGAGTGAGGAGATATCACCCTACTTAATCTGTGCATTAGTTTGCCGGGGCAAGTTCGGGGTTGATGTCTCGGGCTATTCGAAGCCATATCACTCCACTCCTCTTGGAATTGATATCCAAGGGTTGAGGTCGGAGTTGACGTTTCGACTTAGCGGGTGATTTCACTTAAAGCTCTCTGTTATGGATTTTGGGTCCCGACACCCCGGTGTATACTCCGCCTCCACTCTCCCTACTCTTTTTCTCTCTCTGCGATTAAGCCCTAAGCGATACGGGAAGCAATGCTTAAGCAAAAGAAAAACAAGGTAATCACTGATTAACGGCTGGCCCCACTTCCCATTAAGTGAAAACGGGACTCTCCAAATACGTCTTCCCTCTTTAGAAAACATACTCTGACAGGTACTCCTCCACAGTTACGTTTTCCTTCTCTATAAAGCACATTCCTCACAAAACCCCTCTGGTTCCGTCACCCCACAGCCGAAGGCATATTTTGAAAATACGCCAGTGATATCGCTCCCCCTTCCTAGTCGGAACCCTTCCCCCTCTTCTGTTTCTCTTCCGGCAAATGTTTGACGGCTCATATCTCACCCGTCTCAAGTCCAAACCATCTCGTTCTTTTTCCTACCAACTTCTAAAATCAAAACCTACCCTCAGCACAACATGGATCATTTTTGAAATATTTTGAAATTTAAATTTGAATATATTTCGAATTTGGATGTATTAGGCCTATCTTCTTCAATGTAGCTCCAAACAAAGTGATTCTTTTTCATAATATCATCTAAAATCGTATAAAATTTTTTGATTCCAGTGTAACTTTGAGATCCAAATGTCTTCATACTAAAAGGGTAAAAATAAGGTGAAGCCCTATAATATGTCAATACCTTTTCTAATAAGTTCCTATTACGATATGCATCCAAAATGTTTTGAATGAATTTTTCTAAAAATATTTTAAAGGATAATATACCCTCTCAACCCAAAAAAATAGGAGGTCCAAGAAATTCTAAGGTGCTAAAATGCTATTAATAAAATAAGCCATGATTTTCAATTTTGCGAAAACCCGTATTTCATGTGATATAAATTATTTCCTACTTCCATAAAAACTCTCCAAGGCACATATTTTAAGAGTTCATGATTATATGTTTGGTTCTTGTTTAGATCTTCCTCGCACCGTTGTTTATTCGATGTTTTTCTGACATGTAGTTACGACTTTGCGATACCTCGTCGGAAAGAACAAAGGTGTTGCCGTATCAAGACTAAGCTTCAGACCAAGGCCAATATTGCTAGGCAAACTTCCCACCTTGATCATGTTGACCCTATATGTTTAAGACTTATATTGGTTGCAAAAATCTTGCATGCTACGTTGCTAAGACCGTTATTTTGTGCTAGCTATAGCTACAGCCCATTAGTGCATATGAATTTAGTCTTCATGCCATTCCTTGTCACTTTAAGAATATTTCCCCTAATTATATGGTAACACCCCAGAAACTTAGGTGTAGTATATAAAACCCTATGCTCAAACCCACAATAGGGAAAAACCAATTTTTCAACAAATGTTATGAATTACTTGTTCATGTGTGAGATGGATTCTCGAGAGGTATCCATTGTCCAAGGGAAAGTTTTTAGTGAAAATGATTTACGACAAAATCTAAAACAAAACGGAGTTGATTTATATCCTGGTAGGAGATATAAGGTGGTGTTCGGGAGGAAAGATTGTCAGAATGATGATGCCTTATGTGGCATGGTTAGAATCCAGCCCCTTTGTGGCTTGGAGTTGAAATGGAGTCTTACTCGGATCAATTAAGGACCGAATCTAAGTGTTGGTCACCCAAGTTCATCTTCATACGCCATATGCCTTAATAGGAAGGGCTTGACCTAATATTCTATTTAGCACTAGCACACAAATCCGTAGGCGACAGGCGGAAAGTGCAAAAGAGTAGTTTAACTCCAGAGAGTCTTTTCGTGGTTTAGCATAGGAAGTTGCTCGACATAAAGGTGGGTCTGCATTGTGTCGTAGTTTAACAAGTGTTGCGGGAATAGCTCATCTGGCAGGTTCGTCGTTAGGGCTAAGTGGAAGAAAAGTCTCGTGGTGACATCCTAGCCAGTACACCTCGTGAAAATGCTTTGAAATCTATTACTCACATATTTGGAAGAAACTTACTTTCCACAGAATATGCAACATATGGTAGAGCCAAATGTTTGAACTAAGCTTTGCATGAATATATCTGATACTCTCTCCTTTGGGGAAAGATTGCGAGTACATTCAATGTACTCACCTGGCTTATCGATGTGGCCGACGAGAAAGAATTCTACTCCACAGACGGCGAAAATTCACATGAATGCTAGGGCGTAACCCCAGTCAGTTGCTTGTCGGGTATGGTATACTGGTGGGCCACACCATCACTTGTTTTCCACTGCAAATTCTTAGGCAATGGGCTACAGGTATGTGACGTCGACCATGATGGTCAGTTTATCTATGAATATCTGTTTTGTACGTGTATGACAATGATATTCAAACTAACTTGTGTGTACTGGCTACTGATCACGGGACCAGTACAGGAATCACAAGGGTTATCCGGTCCTTAAAACTGGGTACAACACAGAGAGGTACATGGGATTCTGAAGAGCTATGTTCGTAACAGATATCGACCGGAAGGGAGCATCATCTAAGGCTATGTGCCAAAGAGGTTGTCAGATTCTACACAGACTACATGGCTGAACACCAACCTATAGGTGTGCCTCATTCTCGGCACTCGGATAGGCTTTTTGGTGTCGAGACACTCGAAAGGAAAAATTACTGGCCTACTGATAGGACTGATTTCAAGAAAGCCCACTTCACGGTCTTGGAACACATGTCCGTGGTCGGCCCTTATATTGAAATGCACATGAAATTGTTACTCGAACACAATTCGGATAGGAGGCCCAACGCACAAAAGCCAATTCAGCCAATGGATACACATTCCATATGGAGGCTCAAGACCGGAAAAACACATGTCAGGACAGTGTGGTAACTTGGGAAGCTAAAAGTAGTCGCCATGAACCTAAGTGCAGGTACTATGGCGTGATCGAAGAGATTTGGGAACTTAACTATTATACAACCAAGATCCCCATGCTTCGTTGCCGATGGGTGTATCTCAAAGATATGCGCGTCAAATATCACAACTTCACTACGTGAATCTACAGAGTGTTGGGTCCAAAGAAGAGCTATTCATCTTAGCTAAACAGGTTGCCCAAGTCTTCTACATACTCGACTCATAAAATAAGAAGCATCACATTGTGAGGAAAGGAAAATGGAGTATTGTTGTTGTAACGGATAAAGAAGACTATGACCAATTCGACGATCCGAAAACCTGTGATGAAGACGAAAGAAAAAATAAAAACAAAGGACCAATTTATAATGATGCGTGTCCATATATACGTAAAGCACATAATGAAACACTGACATATGAAGGAAAAAAGCTAGTCGACAACGATGACTACGATGATGATGATGTCGAAACCTAGTTGTATTTTGCTCAAATATTCTAAGTTATTGGATAATTTGATGAATTAATTGTTCTAGTGTGCTTTAAAGCTTGAAATCTGCACTTTATACTATATTCGTTGTGAAATTGCTCTGAAAACTGAATATGGACAATGAAGTGCAGTTCTAAAAACTGAACTGTGGACACTGAAGTGCAGTTCTAGAAATTGAATATCACCGCTGAAATGCAGTTCAAAAAATATCACCACTGACAGGCATAGAAGAATGTACCATTAGTGCTAAGTCAATGAACCATCAGTGGAGAGTTATCACTGGTGGCGCTGAGATGAAGAACCGTCAATGGAGAGTATTGGCACTGACAGTCATCCTACCCTGCCCGTCAGTGCGGACTTTTCCTATATACATGCAAGCACGGGAGTTGTAAAGTTTCATGCCCATGTGTCGAAAACCCTAAGTAGAGCAGCAGCGGTGAAGCATCGCCTCCTCTCCCGAAGGGCTGCCATTGTCAGACCTCCTTTAGCGCTGCGATGGAGGACGAAGCCGACGGCGCCCCAAGCTCCACCCGAGTTCGTGCCCTCCACCCTCCTCCCCTCTTTTCCCGTGATGAAGACACTTGCTCTCTTGACTCGTGCATGCACTTGATTCCGAAGCAACTTGACTTCCAACTGCATTTATCTATAGATGAAGCAAATATTGGTCCTATGGTATTATTTGGATATGATTATTTGTTTATTATGCAGAGTAGTGACGTAAACGACATACTGTATATATTTAAAATTGTAGTGCTTTGATTGCATTCAGTAGATAATCCATAAAATATGACTGAGTTTATAGTTCGAGATCAATAGATTTCTCGTGTTTAGTATTATTTCCAAAAGGTCTTTTGCCGTGTTTAGTATTATTTCCAAAAGATCTTTTGTCGTGTTTAGTACTTCAATAGATTTCTCTAAAAGTTATTAATATTATTTCCAAAAGATCTTCTGGCTTGTCGAAGGAGTCTTCTTCTGACGAGATCGAGCCCGAAGTGGCAACGGAGCTGAAGAGAGTATGCAAACTGAGAACCAGTAATAACATGCCTACGCAAACGCAAGTCATGATGCGCACGGGGGTGCCCGATCTTCCGTCAGGAAGGGATAATCACGATTGTGGAGAACTCGACGTTGACGACCCGGCTTCCAATCAGAACTGATCCGAACCCTGCGTTCGCTACACCACGGCTCCGTTGGTTATCAACCACGCGCACACGCGGTTGACCTCGCCAAGAAGGCTTATCCCTGCATGCGAATCGAGAACACAAGCAAGAACACAGTAGAAACAATCTCACAAACGAGATGATTGTTGATTACTCGAAGTGGGGTTCTACAAACTGATGAAATCAGCGAGACTGCGATGGCAGAATAATTCTAAGCAAAACCCACCCTAAACAATGATGGCTACCAAGTATTTATACCTAGGGTTTCTGAGAGTTTCACCCTAAACCTGGGCTTAAAACCCGAAACGAAAACAAGGCCCGAAGTGGCCCAAAACGGTGTCGCAGCACCTGACGACTTGTTCTGACAATTTTAATGTCTCTGTAGTTATTCATAACGTGGCATCAGATCCATTGGAAAGGTGTCGTTGTTAGCTTTCCAACGCATACAAGAACTCTTCAATCGGACTCCGTATGAGAAAGTTATGCCCCATTTATGTAGGTGCTGTCTGCTGAAAACCGAACCGAATTCGAAGTTGAAGTGGAGTCCGACTTGACTTGGGGTGGCGCCTCATCCTCTTGTGGCTGGTCCAACGGTGCTTCTCCCATGTTCCTAAGAATCAAAATATCACCATTAAGTAGCATCCCATCCTTAGCCACATAATTATGGATAGTAAGAAACGAACGCACCTCATGATTAAGTCGTCGGGCACGGGAACGGGTGATTGGTCCTTGGATGATAGTGTGGGAGATGTCCTCATCAAGTCATCACCGAGGTCGACCAAAATACATGTCACTATGAGACCAATCAGGGCGACGGAGAAGTTCAACAACACTTGTGGGGTCCTAGTACATGAACATTCCGATCACTACAACAGAATGGAGTCAAGTGCCCCGGAACGAGATATGTGATATGTTGGATGAAATTTTTGCCAATTTTGAGTTCCCTGTAGCAGATAAGGACAAAGTAAAATGGGCGGTGGAGATTGCAATGGCTAATGCACAAAAGAACTAGAGGTATTATGCAAACAAAGACTATGTGCGGAAAGACCTCACACCGTTCCATAGATGGGAACATATAACACCAGAATAGCGGGCTGAGTTTGTTCAAGTGAGGACCACTGAGGAGTTCCAACAAAGAGTCAGAAGAACAAGGAGCTGCCCGCAAAGAATAAATACAACGACTGCCTAGGCACTCGTGGCGTGGGTACAATAGGAAGAGCATAGACTGGGAGAGGCAACACACTGCACTACGAGCGGCTAGGCAAGAAGCCCTGTTCATCGGTACTAGGTAAGGGGCCGAGCTATGACTGACCTGGTTACGGGGGAGGTTACCTTCCCGAACCCCGGAGTTCAAGACATGTCCAATTGTCAGGTACTACCTCAACCCACCGTGTCAATCTCTTATAATTACTTTGGTTCGAGTACGCTCGAAATATATCTTGTACCACCTCTATTGCAAATACAATTGAGCCAGCAAGAATCCTCCCCAGAGTCCATTCAAAGTGAGAGGTGGCAAACCCCTCTCTCGATTGCTCTGGAAAACCCAGGGAAAACTAGGCGTACGCGAGGCGTCGGGGTTGCCGCTAAATGAGACACATTGTTCCCCCAATCCTCAGAGGCCTCCCACCAAAGGAAGTGAAGCAAGCACGACTCTTTACTTCAAGAGTTAACGGAGAAGGCAAGAGAGGCGACACGACAAGAGGTGACCGAGGAGATGATGAAATGGTCGGAAGAAGCGGGAAGAGAGGCGGCAAGATAGGAGTTTATCAGACTGTTTGGGCACATGCCGCCCATGCCTCCTCATCCTGCCGAGTCTAGCACCCACCATGTTCTTGGATGGAATAGCCGCGCCTCCGTCAATGCTACTTCTGACGGACATCTGAAGCACATCCCGTCGACAACATCAATGTAAGTTTGATTACCTACACGAATCCTTCGTAAACAGTCAAACTAGTGTACGGACTCTAAGTGAAACTATATTATTTGTTCAGCAGGCGTCCACAAATTGAAAATTTATTTATCCTATAACCGACAAATCGAATGTGACGATGCCACACAGCCAATTGTACCCAGCTTTATCAGGGGCACTAGCACACCATCAGGTTGTACCGCAAAACATGACGAGGGTACAGGTGGACTCTGTACTTCCCCAGTTTAGTGGCATTGCAGTCCCTGTCCCCCTAAAGAGGATGCCACTACCCTAGGACTGTGCTTACATAGGTTCATCATATGGCCGAAGACTCAAATAATTCTAGAAGGGGACACTCCAGCCACTATTCACACATCTCCGGGTAACTGCACTACATCAAACATATCGTCACCTTGGCCTTGAGCCAAACTCATCTTTCGTTTGAGCCGGCCGCTAATGACAATATCCTCTAAGATGCCACGCCGGATGAGGCCCCGACGGCAATGGATCCGCCAAAGAAAGAAAGATGCTCCGAGATAAAACAAGACCCGACCCGCCAAGTGCAGGCCCAAGTGTCCGATGCACAAAAGGCCATAATGGTGGTGCTAGAGGAGCTCGTTGTCATGCAACCTAAGACTATCTCCTGGCACACAATATGGAGCAATAAAGCAAGCTTGTCCAGTCCTATGCCTAAGGACACAATACCTCTCATGTCGCACAATGATCCTACTATGGCGCCAAAGCTTCAAAGAAAAGAGACGGCACAGAATGGGGCAGCGGCAAAAAAATACCGAAGGATGATAACGCCAGTAAGGCCTTTTTCCTTTCTATCTACTCCGGCAACTACGACAAAGGATTGGACATACATTTCTGGTCAGCCGCTCCTCACCGAGTCGGAAGTAAAGCTTGTCTATCGAAGCAAAAATCCTTCATGACATGTACATGGTATATTCCAATAGCCTGGCTCAATTTGTGGGGTACATCAAGCTCCAAGTGCCAAAAACTTACCATTTCTATTGTGAGTTTGATAGTTAAAGGATCAAGATGTCGGTCTAGAGGGGAGGGGTGAATAAGCGACTAAACAAATTTAGTACAATGTTAATCAAATATTTCATTTTTACGGAATTAAGCTTGATTGATTAGCAAAGATGTCTATATTTAATATGAGTAATCAAATATACTAAGCAAGATAAATATGAGCAATATAAAGGTACTTGCAAAGTAAGCGCAGAATTGAATGAGCAAGAGAGACAATGATTTGTTGCCGAAGTTCGAACCCTTGGGGGAGTCCTACGTCTCCATTTGGGAAGCTCGATCACACGTGATCAAGAGCCGGCTATCTGTCAAGCCTTTATCCCTCGAGGACGCTCTTGCGTCTCCTCGACTTCTTCTTGGTGCGCGGAGGCGAATCCCGGCCTTCACAAACTTCTTGAGGCTCACCACAAGGATGGGAGCTCTCAAGGACTCGTAACCGTCTAGGAGACCCCAATCTCCAAGAGAAATGAGCTTGATGAACACTTGGAGATGAACTCAACGCGTTGCTTGGATTGATTCTCAAATCACTCAAGTCTTTCTCTTCCTCTCAAAGTCTCTCTCTTGGTGCTTGGAGGAGTGGAGAAATGCTTTAGAGAGTGCAGAAAATGAAGTGGGCAAAGAGTTCCCCTTGCTTTGAGCGAGGGGGCTTATATAGAGGCTCCCTCAAAAACTAGCCGTTTGAGAGAATCTGGCAAAATCCAAATTGTCCGGATTTGGCCCGGACCCTCCGGATTTTCAAATCCAACAGCTATTGGTCGAGGTGGCAGAAGCCCGGACTGTCCGGATTTCGTCCGGACCCTCCGGGCACTCGGACTGTCCGGGCTGAGGTCCGGGCAGTCCAGTATTGATCCGGACCCTCGGCGGGACTGTCCGGGTTGAGGTCCGGGCAGTGCAGTACTGATTCGGACCCTCGACCGGACTGTCCGGGATGAGGTCCGGGCAGTCCAGTGATTCGGACCCTCGGCCGGACTGTCCGGGTTGAGGTCCGGCCAGTCCCAGTACTAATTCGGACCCTCGGGCGGACTGTGCGGGCTGAGGTCCGGATTTCCTCTGGACTGGCCGGACCCCCAGCTGGACTGTCCGGGCTGAGATCCGGGCAGTCCAGTACTGATACGGACCCTCGGCCGGACTGTCCGGGCTGAGGTCCGGATTTCCTCTGGACTGGCCGGACCCCCAGCTGGATTGTCCGAGCTGAGGTCCGGATTTCAGCAGGGAGGTAGGGTTAGGGTTTTTCTGGGAGCTTTTTAGCGACAAGGCTTTTGTTCGGCAAAGGTTCTCCTCGACCATATTCATCAAGCCCCTCTTAATAGTACGGTGTTACTAGACTCAATGTGACTTTCGTCACTTAAATAATAAAATCTACATCTAGGAGATTTACCACCTTCTTCTTCTCCCTTTTTCTTTTGAGGGGTCGCCGATAATCCTTTATTTCATCCTTTGAGGACTAAACATGTTTACATGCTTACAAGCGGTCATTAGTCCTCTAATCGTTTATCATTAACCACCAAAACACATTTAGGAGCCTAGATGCACTTTCAATAGTCATATATTTGACATTTCCAACTTCGAAGACTTTTTCTATCTTTATAACCTCAAAAGACTTGACACTAACCTGACGAGCGTATGGACAATTTTTGAGGCGCAAGAGGCCAAGCGCTTGCAAGCGAGCATTGGATTCATCAATCCGCTTATCTTGCAAGATGAACATATGAAGTACAATCCAGAGTCCATCACGCGGTACATTGCGAAGGCATGGGTCGCCTAAAAAGACAAGGACTACATATTCTTTGCCTATAACCCCCTAAGTTCTTTAGTATTGTGAATATTTTCTTTTTATGTACTTAGCTAAGTATTTACATCTCATTTTTGGCTCTGATGGCGTGTATGCAGCGACCATTAGGTCCTTCTGCTGAAAGAAGCGCATGACATGCTCGTATAGTTGAACTCCTGCTGCCCTTGCAATTGCATCACATGGGCTGCTGCTATCCCGCAAAAGAGAATTGTTGAGTGGTTTTCAATACATAATATCCATCCATCACACAACAAAAGAGATTCAGTTCAGAGACATATATGCATATGATCGATCTTGACCTGAGCAAGCCCTGTGGATCCTTGAGCCTCAACAAGTGAACCAGTGGCAGTGGGTTGGGCCATGCACTGTATCAGCTCATGTGGCATCTCTGCCATTTTTAGCACCTAAATTTTGAACACAAACACCAAGGGAACCACAATTATTGCAGATAACATATCATGTATGTATATTCATTGACATGCATGGCGCGATACAAGCTAGCAAAAACTGAAGGGAGATTCTCCAGGGATGCCTGCTTAATTTCTTTCAGGTTGATGTTACCATTACTAATTCTACACGAAGTAAAACAAACCCCAATAGCTCTGCAAAAGAAGTAGATCAGCAAATGGACGAAGTGGCTGAGGCAAGAGATGAGCTGAACACACCGAAATTTTAGATGAGAATGACGGCAAAATAGAGAGAACCGCAGGCCTTCATGGAGAAAAGAGGGGATTGAATCTATGACCTATGGTCTTCAACAACCTGCAAAGAATCTGCACAGAGAAGGGAAGGCAAAAGCAAAAGAAATCACAGGTTACACAGCAGCAGCGAGACAAAATCCAAACAAAATAGACAATTAATGGGTGAGAGAGAGAAAGAGTTGGGGACGAATGGAGGAAAGGGGAAGGGTGAACGGATGGCACACAGATACGGAAATCAGGAGGGAAGAGGGGGGAAAAGGATATGAGTAGGAGGGGAGACAGACCCACAGCATGACATAGACGATCACGAAGACCCCGCAGATTGGTGGTGGCGGCCGGCGGCGGCGTCTTGCGAATCTCCCGGCCACTCAAACGTACCAACGAAAAATGGAAACCAAATTAGATCCAAAGAGAGTTTTGGGATGAACCAAGCAAACGAAGAAGATCGATAACATGGACCTTGGGACCGCTCGTTCTCGCCGTGGAGGAGGTCCCTACCGGGGTGGAGGTGCTCCCTACCGGGGAGAAGCCACGGAAGCGCGGCCCCACGACGTTGTTGTCGCCGCAGCGTCGCACGCCGTCGTCGCAATGGACGGCCTCGCCAGATCGAGCCGTTCCTGTTCACTACCCGCGAAACCATCCTGCGAAGGCCGAAGGGCGGCGGAGAGGTGCGAATACGGTGGTGGCATGCGAGGACGGCGGTGGCAATCGGTGGAGCTGTGGAGACGACGAAGGAGAGAGAGAGTGATGCGGGGATTGCAGGAAGGAACCGAGAAGGAGTGCGTCGGCGCCGTCCCCGTCCACACGAGTCGCCGGTGATGACGGCTCACCACAAGCAGAGGAGGTCGGGCCCGTGAGACGGAATCGGCGGCAGCAAGGGGTCGCATCATCTTTAACCTCCTCAACGTGCACTTCTGCTAATCAACAAATCCGGCCATCAGAAATGAATATAACTGGATTAACGATCTCAAATCCGATGCATACGTTTTACAACCATTCGATTCGATAGTTACGTATATACACATGACGCATGATGCCATTCTCTCTGGTCTTCATTGTAGGCGGCGACAAGCACTCGCCAAATCTATTTTCTGTTTGCCACCATCATGGCTTATGCGCTGAGCGAGGGATGTCAAATGGCGCCAAGCCGCCAAGTCTCTAACCTGTTTTTGGTGTCGTCGCGGCCTCGTGCGTCGGCCGGCCGAGTGATGGAGTTTTCTCTATTGGGCTTGATATGGGCCTACATGGCTTGGAGAAAGCAGCGATCCGAGAATGTCAAATTAATACTAACCATCCCAAGAAAATTAAGGATGGGGATTGTGGAACTTCGCACTCTGTATCTTTATAGAAGAAAAGGCAGAGAGGATTTGCTTCCTCCACAGCGCGGGGCTGCTACGCCCCTTCCATTTCTGAGGGATACATGACAGAATTGGACATTGTTGGCTCCAGAACGATCGTTTTCTTTATTCAGACCACAGAGGATTCTTGTCAAAGACCTTTTACAGAGTACGGCAACATTAGAGAGGAAATAACATTTTTATTATCTCGTTAAGTACAACGACGAAATACGAATGTGGCAGGAAAAACAATAACCAAATTATGCAAGACCATAATCAAGCTGCTCAAACGCGACCCGCCGCCGCCTCCTCCACCAAAGCCACCACCACCACCGGCACCTCCTCCGGCACCACCGCCAACACCAGCACCTGCACCAAACCCACTGCCATGCCCGCCACCAACACCTCCGCCGCCGCCACCGCCGAAGCCTCCTCCTCCACCAACACCTCCGCCGGCACCACCACCGGCGCCCGCGCCACCGCCAAAACCACCACCTCCCCCGACGCCGCCACCGGCTCCACCGCCTGCACCTGCACCGCCACCGAAACCTCCACCGTGACCGCCGCCAAGCCCGCCACCGCCACCTCCTCCGAGACCACCGCCGCCGCCTGCTCCGCCACCTGCTCCCGCGCCACCGCCAAACCCGCCACCGTGCCCCCCGCCGAGGCCGCCGCCACCGCCAAAACCACCACCTCCGCCGACGCCGCCACCGGCTCCACCACCTGCACCTGCACCGCCACCGAAACCTCCACCTTGACCGCCGCCAAGCCCGCCACCGCCACCTCCTCCGAGACCGCCGCCGCCGCCTGCTCCGCCACCTGCTCCCGCACCGCCGCCGAAGCCACCTCCATGCCCACCTCCGAGACCTCCACCGGCACCGCCGCCACCACCGAATCCTCCACCACCACCAGCTCCACCGCCCGCACCACTACCTACACCACCGCCAACTCCAAAGCCGCCTCCGTGTCCAGCTCCAGCACCCACCGCCAAGCCCGCCTCCGCCGCCTCCTCCAAAGCCACCGCCACCCCCAAGCCCACCACCAGCTCCACCTCCAGCTCCTGCTCCGCCACCAAACCCTCCACCACGGCCACCACCTCCTCCTCCACCGAACCCCCCTCCTCCTCCAACTCCACCACCGGCGCCGCCACCCGCCCCACCTCCAGCTCCAAAGCCGCCACCGTGTCCCCCACCCAGGCCACCTCCACCACCGAGGCCACCCCCACCGCCACCACCAAAACCACCACCTCCACCTCCACCTAAGCCGCCGCCGCGGCAGCGGCCAAAGCGGCAGCCACGAGGCCCACGACCGAACGGGCCACGGCCGAAGCCAGCGAGAGCCACGGAGCTCAGCTGCGCGGCAATGCCGAGCAGGAGGAGGAGCAGGACGGTGCACCTTGTAGTGGCAGCCATGGTCGGGTAGCTATAGCTAGCTACACACAGCGCTATTCGCTGTTCGTTGGGATGGTTCTTGCAGCGGCGCTTGGCGCTGGTATTTATAGAAACCGGAGAGAGCGCGAGCTTCTTGGTGCACTGCTGTGTAGGTCAGGAGCGTACGTGATTGATTCACAGTTCCACACGGAGTTCCGGATACAGGGGGAGGAGGTCGTGGTTTCATGCATGTGGGTGTTGGTTGGCGGATGCATAGCGCGAACGGTGCATTGAAGAGCTAGCTAGCTGACGCGTTGGCCAGTGGTTGAGGAGATGGGCGCCGAACTGGATAGATCTAGGAAGTCAAACTGTCAGACGATAAGAGAGAGATCGAGGAAGTCAAACTGTCGGAGGCTAAGTGTACAGCAACAGCATGAGTGTATCTCATGTTCTCATGCATGCGTGCATGGGAGTGGCTGAGTGGGTTGGCACGGACACTAGAGCTAGTGAGCAACTGAGAGTGAATCGTCTAACGCAAACGGCCGTCCGCACGTATATGTTGCGAATGGGTTGGATTGGAACGTTGAGCAGCCAGTAGTACACTCGTCATCGTGCTCTTCAGATTTCAGTCTTCATGCTCGCAGCGTCAGTCGTAGTCTTCGGTCTTCACACTCGCAGCTCACACTGCCCACAGGACTATCTCTATTTTTTAGTGATGAATCCCTGCGTGAAGATTTCAGAATGGTGTAGCACAAAGATATATAGGCTGCATCTTAAAGTTTACTTACGACGAAAGGCTCATTCACAAGATTAGTTGCCTTTTTTATCCGTTCCCTTTTCTTCAGTACTCAAGGAATACCTTGCCACTATGCCGATCAGATTTGTTGTTCTAATAAAAACAGCGAGTCCATGTTGATTAGTATTAGAAAGTGTCTGTTGAAAGAAAGTGCATTAGAAAGTGTCTGTTGAAAGAAAGTGCTTTCTACAAACACAGCATCTGCGATCTGTAGAAAAGGAGCAAAAGGAAGTGCTACCAAGTTGACACTTGATCGTCAAGAAAAAAGTTGACACCTGATAACGTCTGTGATCTGTGGATCTAATCGGGATTTACGAACAGCTCAAAACATGCTGAGATTTGTGAAACGGTTTCAGTAGAAATGTGTCACCGATTAGAACAAGAACAGAAAACAACGGTAGGTCCAGGTTAACGCGTGAAGATTAACATTATACGGATAAAACTGAATGGAGTCCAGATGCTTATACAACATTAAAATATTGATCTTTTTAAAGTTTATTTTTGCAAAATGTTCAATGAATTCGATGGGTATTTACAGCTTAAGGTTATTCACGAAAGCTTCTTCTCTACAAGTTGTACAAAAGCACATCCAGGAATCTCAACTACAAAATCGTCCATTCACTCTCATCAAATGGCCCCAACGCTGATGAAGTGGGTGGTGGTGGCACCTCTGATGCTTTCGCATTCTTCTTCGAAAATATGGAAACCTTCTTGTCACGAAGGTTTGAGAAAAAATTTGTGTTCTTTTCTTCCGGTGACTTTTTCTCATCCTTTGGCGACGTTTTTTTCTCATCCTTTGGTGCACGCTTCCACAGTGGTTGGCGATCTTTGCCAATAAAGTTGAGCTTGAGCTTGAAGCGGTTTTTTATTCTCGGCAGACTTTTCGTCAGGTTGCTCCATGATCTGAAGAGCTTCTTCAGGGTGGGTTATTATGGCTTCCATCGTCTCATAACCTGGCAAGGATCTGTATGTTAATACTATGCAGTAAAATAGTCATCGGATGGATAAACAAAAGCAGAGTACCTTGCAGATTTCATCTAGCTTCTCTTTTGACATGTTATCTTGGTAGATGCCAATAATGTAGTCTTTACAGTCGTAGAATAATTTTGACAGGTTGCTATCTGCTGGAAGCACTGATTCAGCTGCTACGAAGCATACAGAAAGCTGATATACAAACAGCAAGCAGTAAGGCATTGACATTTGCCTTGAGATAATAAGATGGAATTACAAGCCAACAAAAAAATCACTCAAGAGAAAAAAGCCATTCAACTTACAATGACAGAGAGTAGCTGCTGAAACAGTTTTGTTGGTTCAATAACTTCCAAGGCAGCAAATATGCTCTCCCTGCAAGATTAGATTGCTCCATAATAACTTACAGGTGATTTAAGATCCAGCACGAAAACCATCACCGTATTTTATACTTACACAGCTAAATCTTCATCATATATAGGAGTCTGTTCAACAGCAGGTATAGGTTTTTGCTGCCTCCCACAGTTCCTTCCACAAATTTCCTTCTAGTTTACCACAATACACCAAATGTAAAAGATATTTAGGTTACACGATGGCAACTAAGTGAGCATGTATGGGGGACGGAAGGAGAGAATTGTTACCTTTTGTTTGCATTCTATCACTTAGCCGGCCACGTCTAGATGAGCCCTCCCCTACTGTTGTATTGGTTGCTGGACAATCTTCAGACCAATCAGGTGGAGAGTGCCATCTAATGAAATCTTCCAGGACACATCCTGGGTTTGCAGCCTGTAATCAAAATAAATTTCTCGTTTAGTAAGTTCAATCCAACAGTCTTGCAGCCAGTGAACAGAGCAGCTTTAAACTTGCCTTGAAAGCCTGCATATCTGATAACAGCTGAGAACAGCCAGCACCAACACTGAGAAGATATATAGAAACAGTGTCACAATTACTGCTCTATTAGTTAAAAGTTAACAAAAACCTTAGCAACACAAATGGTGATACAGAACGATATTGCACTTTTCAGCAAGGATCGTATTGGTATTGGTAGGACACAATTATTGATACTCAATTAAGACTGTTATGAAGTACTTAGATCAGTATTGAATTAGTGCCTTAGATTTAACTAGTGACATGCTAGCAGTATGGTAGCACATATGAAAGGTTGATGTACCTTCCTGTCCGTAAGACAAGTTCCTCTGTTTCTTTTATAAGCTCTGCTGTCATAATGGGGCCTTCCTGAACATATATTTTGTGCAAATATTCAGAATACTGAAAGAAAAGCATCATAAAAGATGAACTGACAAACAATGCAGCAGCTTACCTGCAGAGTCGGAGAATATACAGGCTCACCAGTTTTCTAACAATGTTAAGTTCTCGGATGCACACACAGCCCCAAGCCGAAGAACATAATCACCACTGCTATTGCTTGCGTACATCCCACTGTCAGGAGACTCTCCATTTGATTGCCTAGGATTTGAGTTATCAATACTTGCCTGTTTTAGCAAGGAATCCAGCGACTCCTTAGCTGCTTTTTCTTCGCTTTTTCTGGCAATGCAGCAATTTATGACTTGTATCTCCTGATGTAGTAAACAACAATTCAAGTCCGGAGCAGCATCCAGTGACATTCGAGGCACCGGTTGCCCATCAGACCATAATTTCTTCAACTGCATGTATAAAAAAAAATTGTTGTGTATACATTTAGTTTGATTATTCACCTCTAATAACTTTGAGTCCTGCTTGTCTTGTTCTCTTACAAACCAAATCTCTTGTGTGACATGTAATGACCTTATGCTTCTCAATAGTTTTTGTATTGCCAACATATGTCAATTTCATGAATACACATGTCAATTCCATGAAAACACTTACCTCAACAACCACAGATTGCCAAAAGAATGCCATCTTGTGCACAGAACTAATGCTGCCAATAATCTCTGCTATCTGATGAACAAAACTTCCAGGTGGCGCACCATGGATATCCCTGGTCAAAGATGCTGAATGAAGTAATTCTGGGCTGCATCGACTTTCATCATGGGGAAACTCTTCCTCTGAAAAGATAAGTATGTATTATAATGCAAAACTTATGCCAAAATAGCAATACAAAAATAGCCCAGCACATCATGAAAACATACCTAATTTGAACAAAGAGTACATCAATGATTTTGTTTCTTCGTCACCAAAAAATTCAGAACTAGATCTGTCCTCCTTTTCACGGCGAACAAGTGATTTAACCACAGACAAGCTCAAGCCCCCCTTCTCTTTCAGATGTTGGTCTCCGTTGGACTTCATATCATTCATTGACTTGAAATTTTTTCCATTTCTACAGAGCAAACAAAACATTTGAATAAAATTCTGAAGTAATATAAAAGAGACAAGTCACGTAAATACACAGTTCTTTGGAAGTGTAAAATGCAATATGATGCATCTTTTCTTGCAGCACTAAATGCACCTTTTCCACTCAAGAAATAAGGTGGGCAGAAGGAATACAAACTTACTCAATGGCAGCAATCAACTGTTTAACTATTGAAGCTGCAGGAAAGGTCAATTCTGTTGAAGAAATTGACTCGGGTTCTATGTTCAAGCCATCGTCATCTGCTGAGGGGATAACTTCTGGGACCTGGTGGCAAGAATTATTTTTGCAGTTTATGTTACAATAGCACAAGGCAGCTGTTTCAGCATCTAGTTTGCAATTATAATGAGAAACATCACAAAATGGACAGGCAAGTATTCAACGAAGAGGCCTTTAGGTGGATTAAAAACCAAGTGTTAGTTATAGAACCATCCAATCTGTCGCATACCACTATGGTTCTTTAGATGGATGCACCGGGACATAAACCTCCACACCCACCATTATCAGTTATGGAGATCCTAAGAGATGGAAGGACTTGACAGCTCCACTCAACTGAGCAAAAATAAGCCAAGCTTAATTCCAGCATCTCAAAAGAAAAGGGATCATGAAAAACCTCAATATAAGCATCATTAATTCCCCACACCCTACCAATCAAGTAACCAGGTCCCTGGTACTAACCGAAAGGTCTGATCTTCTCTATCCCCCATAGCTATCCAACTCAAAACCTCACCACTATACTACGCGCAACCTGAACAGAGTCACGCACACTAAAACAAGTTCACAGCCTCAGAGTACAATACTTCCAACGCATAGTTAACCTATTCACCACCCCAACATGGTCACCAATTCAGCACTACGCCACGCGCCTCTCACAACCTCACCTCAGCATGGCTGCACAAGCATCGGACGGAAGAATTTCACACATGAAGCGGCAGCCTATTCGACTGCAATGACAAGAACCCGTACCTCATCGCGCGGCGGCTTCACGTCCGGTGCCTGCCCCGTGGCGGAGGCGCCGGCGTCGGCCTGCCGATCCACCGAGGTCCTGGGGGACGGTGCCCTGTGCCCGCCGGATCCTTCGGCATCTGCAAGCGCCACGAGCGAATTCGAACCGGAGCTCATCAGATTCGGACCCCTGAACGGAACAGGGGTGGAGCGGGCGAGGGATTGGGAGGGTCGCGTGTGCGCGTGCGTACCTCGGAGGTCGGCCTTGATGTCGGTGAGGACGCGCTCCGCGCGGGCGGCGGCGGAGTGGATCGCCGTGCGCGCGCGCGACACGAGCGACGTCGACGACGAGGAGGGGGGAGGAGGAGGAGGCAGCTGCTGCATGGTGGGGCCTACCTGGCAGTGACGTAGGGGAGGGGGAACAGAGGCGAGGGAAGAGGAGGCTGAGGAGGCGGCATGGGGGAGCACGGAGGCAACGAAGCCTTCGATTTCGATTTCGATTTTCTTTATCTTTACTATATATTAAATGGAAGTTAGTGATGTTGGTGATGATAGGTCACTCTCCCGCACGCCGTTTGATCGCTCGTTAATGGACATGATTTAGACGGTGATAATTTTGCAATATTAGATCACATCCAACAATCAATCACAGCTATAATCATCTGATCTTATCTGTACTTAATCTTATCTATGTATGCGTGACAAACAACCACAGCTATAACTACTCAATCTTATCTTAAATAACAACACTAATAAATATCTGTTAGATGGAGTAACAGCACTAACAAATAGCTGTGATTGATACTTCTAACAAACAAACAACTATTTGTTATTGCTGTTATTTAAGATCAGGTGCACTTTGGAGGTCCATCATCGTGGTGGTATTTTAGACTCATTTAACCCCTAAGCTATTTAAATTAGGATCATTTTACCCCCATTCGGTTTCTGGAAGGATAAAATCACATCTAGAAGTTTTGAAAAAAATCTGGAAAAAATCCATACAAACGGGTTGTGGGGTTAGATATATACTTGTAAATTTTGGTTAAAAAAATATGACCATTTACGACCTATGAAAATTTATTATTTGTCGGGGCCCGGAATCATGCATGACTTACCATATGATACGTCGTCAAAGACCGAGAAACCACGTAAGGAGGACACACGCTTACCTCACGTGCATTCACCGTTACGGGTCCAACACCAAACCAGCACCGCATACGAACTCCACCTGACCACCTGGTCGTATGTCTCACTGATGGTCCCGCCGGCCAGAAACGAGTATCATTCGATAAGTCAAATACCATTCCAAGCACCCTGTAGAGAGTTAACACCATTCAACTACGATGAGGATCGCAATCGCAAAGAGGAGCTCGGCGTCCGTGTCCACACCCTAACCCAATCGGTCGAAGACTGGCTGGTGGGTCGCCCGAAGGCCCGATACGACACCCACACCCTGCCCAGCCGGCATTCGCATCTCAGCTGGCGGGTCACTCAACTTCACGATCACTAAAACTCACACAGAGAATGAAAACTAACTCTCTATCGTCGCTTCATACACTTCATCCATACACGCACTGTGTATGAAGCGCCGTGGTGAACAACTTGGATAACATAACACAAGCTCTACAGAAGGGTTTACAGATATATAAGCACATCCATTATACATGGGCAAATAATTACATTACAGTCAAGGACCCGTAGGTCGCAAGTATTGCTAAGATAAACAGCGGAAGAAATAACAAAATTGAACCCGATGGTCCGGAAGACCATCCTTAACCCAACAAATATCCACAAGATCTTCTAGCTGGAGAGGTAAACAAATCGAGCAGGAAAACACGCTACTCTTCAGCACCAAGCTCACCTGCGGGGATTGAATTCCCTGTGAGTACTTTCGTACTCGCAAGATGCAATTGCTTATTCCAGGTTAATCTTAAGCATACTTGATAATTAAATGACGGTAGAAGGAATACAATCCAATTTCAGCAATGTAAGCTAAAGACTACTATCCCTAGCATCTAGTTCATGAATTGCAAAGCAATTAATCATAGAATCAAGCTACAATTTGAGTTTCCATCCATTTAAAGATCATTTCCAGATTTGAAGCTACACCAATAGCATCATATCAAAGCATCAAATTGCTACCAACAAATAGCAATTTATCAGTATTAACACTAGAGATGAGCTACAACTCAATACTCTATTCAAATGGTATATGATTGGCTACAACCAATATGTGACTACAATCACAACCAAACATCTCAACCAACTTCGTTTTATTCCCTCTAAGACCTACAAGCCATTAGAGGGATTCCGGGACTACAATCCCGAATCAAGTTTAGTCGAGGGAAGTGGCTACAACCACCTTTACCTCGAACGAAGGTATTCCGATAAGGTCGAGGGTAAATGGTTGGCCGACCATTACCCTTCCTAACTCGTATCAATCATACCCTCGCCGGCTCAAGGATTGACCTCATTTATAAGATCATGCGGGCTGCTACCCGTCAAGTCTCCAAAGGGTCCGATCCCGTCTCTCACAACTTTCCCAGGGGTTCAAGTGTCCATTAGGATGATTTAAATAGCACACCAATACTGATCACATGCATGAGCAACCTACTCATACTAGTAGACAGATGTCACATACGTCATTTTGAAATATTCGAACTACACGACATTAATCAAGCAAGTAAGCATAAAATAACTAGAATCAATTCAACAAGCGTGCATGCTTGCCTGGCTGTCCGAGGTCGTAGTCTTGGTAAGAATCAACTTCAAAATCACCCGCATTCCTGATTCTATTGAAAGGATGCCGAAAGACCCGAAAAGCGACAAAAGGCATGATTCAAATTCAGCAAGAAATAAGAGAATAAAATGCATGAAATGCATCCTAGAGTGTAGGAAATCCTATTATGAAGCTAACACAATTTGCATTGTTCAATTTGGACAACTAGAACTTAAGGTATGAATGTTTGAGGTGTACGTGTTATTGTTAGGATCATTTAACATTTTCTCCATTTAAGGGTTGCATAACAGGAATGCATGTAAGAATAATACCAGGCTGAAAATAAAAGTAAAGTTATGAATCTTGACATACAATGAGTTCCAATTGGAGTTAGTGCAAAGTTTTCAACATTCACGTCTGAACGGGTGGCTTAAAGAGACTTATTGAAACTTCAGAAACTTGCATGAATAGCATGAGTGAGACCTACACTGTTAGGTTCTTTATTTCAAAAGATAGAATTTACAAATAGGAATTAACTTGTTTGGAGGTTGTGTGAATTTTCTAGAAAAGTTAAGCAAACTTTAGCATTTCCTGTCTTCTTCTCGGTAAAGAATATCAGATTAAAGAATATCAGATTAAATATCTATATATCAACTTAAAATATTCCTACTGAGAATGACATGTAGAGTCAAGCTGATATATCTTTTCCTTAGTGTTGTAATGTGGGTTCAATCTGCCGTGGCGGGAAAACTGATTATAACAGTGCACTAATTATGCTCGCCCATGATTAGTTGTATTGGCATTTGGTAGCTCACTTATATTGGTCATTAATTCCATAGATCTTCTTTAGTGTCTTAATGTTGCTGACTGTTAATGGGAGTAGTATTAATCAGACACAACAGATCATGGTTGCATTAGCTAGCTATGTATGCATGTATAGGACTTAATCTCACTAAGGATTAATGATCAAACTTATTAGTTATGTCTCTACGGCAAAACATAGCGATTAGCTTATCTTGCATCTAATGTGGGTTAGCTGACTCTCATTGATTAGCTAGCTCTATTAGTTAGCAGATTATTAGATATGTTGGAAAAAAAATCAATTGTTAACCTCATCCACTGATCATGAAGCGTGTTAAGACCCGGTGAAATAGCTGACTGCAGACCACTAGTGCAGTGCAGTAGTTCACTAACCCTTAGTTAGTGAATAATTGGAATACTTCAAAATGTCCAGATCTTGTTAATTGAGCTATCCATCAGGTATTGGTGCAATTGGTGAATTAATCAGTTTATTGATCGAGTAAGTATCTCAAATATCAGATCTGTTAATTGCATCTCAGTTGAGCTCATATGCAAAAGAGGTATCACTGAACCATATACATCCTTAGTTACTATTTTATCTGTGATCATTGACTAGTTAATCTGTGAACTAACTGTGCTAGCTAAAGGTATCGCAAAACTGTGTTGGAAATTGGTGGTTAATCAAACCGACTAGACTCACTGATCGTTTTAGTAGTACACTTAACTACGGTAATCACCGATTATTCCTGGTTTTAATCTTGACTACATGGATTATCGAACTTAACCAAGGCAATTCGACTTCAATTAACACTTTAACCGGTTGTAAGGTGTGTCAGGTATCAAGTAAACAAAATGATCAGCAGTAATTAATCGACTATCAAGGCATAAAACCGTTTAACAATTCAGAAAGAAAAGGTAACGAACTTGATCGGTTGAGCAGAAGCTCACTCGACGTTGACGAGAACAAGAAACGGGGGAGGTCGGCTCGGGGCTTGGCTCGCGGCGGTCGACGGCGATGAAGAAGACAAAGCGGCAGCGACGGCTCGGATCCGGGGCTGGTGGCTCACCGGCGACGAAGTCCCCACCGGCAGCGGTGTCGTTGGGGGTGGGGCTCCAAGCAGAGCTGATGGCGGTGGCGAGGCAGGGTAGCACACCGGCGGGAACTCGCCGGGGCAGCGATGGCGCCTGGGGCGGCAGCGGCAGCCTGGACCCGAGTGGCAGCTCGAGCACGGGGATCGGAAGCGAGCGGAGCGCAGCGAGGCAGGCCGCCGACCGGCGATGGTGAGGCGCTCGAGGCGGGGCCTGGTGCGCCAGATTGAGGAAGGTAGCGGCAGGCACTGAGGCGGGGTGGCCGGCGGTGCTCCGAGGAAGCTCGAGTGGGTGGTGCCCGGTGGGGATGCCGAGGTTGCTTGCGGAAGCAACGCCGGCGGCGGGGTGCTAGGCAGTGTGGCGCTACAATGGAGAGCGGCGGCTGGATGGGGAGCTGGCCTGAGCGCGGAGGCGGGGATCGGAGCATCCGAGGGCGGCGGCTTTTTCTTGGAGAAATCGGGCGGAGCAAGAAAATGGGGAGAAAGGGAGCTACCGTGCTGCGTGGAGAAGAAAAAGGGGGCGTGCGGGTGGAGAAGAAAAGAGCGGTGGGTGGGTCCCGTGGGCAAAGAGAGAGAGAGGTTGGTCGGTGGTGAGCCTGGCCCACGCGGTTAAGAGGGGAGAACTGGGCCGAATGGCCCAGTAAGGTGAGAGGGAAATTCTCCTTTTATTATTTTTTTGTTTTATTTCATTTCTACTTGGTTTTTGAACTAGGGTTCAACACAATAGATTCAAACTTTCTTTCTTTTATTTGAATTTGTAAAAATTGTAAAATTTCCTAATGACATATATTTTGGACCACTATTTTAGTTTGGTCCAAGGAAAAAGGTTTAAATAAGCTTTTAGTAAACTATGCCTATTAACCCCAATGAACTTGAAAATGTTCATAAAGTTCCTCTGAAGTTCTCAGCACTTAGAACACTATGGGTATATCTTGGTGACATTGGTTTTACAAATTTTATTCAAAGTTGTTTATATGTTGGGTTCTCTAGGGTTTTTGAGTTGAGCTGAATCAAATAACCTAGATGCATGCATGCATGAGAAGAACTCCTATTTATTCACAATGATCTTCACTGATCTCGTGTCGTAAGATTTGGGGTCGTTACAAAACCTACCCCCCTTAAAAGAATCTTGTCCCGAGATTCCTAGCGGTAGAGAGGAGAGGAGAGATCCTGCTCGCAGCAGATCTTCGTATTCCCTGAGGTCTCTTCATCTTCGGTGGGTTACTCCTACTATGTTGTCGATAGCGGAAAAGGACCTATCGACTGTTACACTAGTCCTGGAAAGAGAGAACCAGATCAGATTATTATTTTTAGAGATGACTTCTTCTACGGTGTTCTAGCTTTAAAAGGCTCTACACTTGGTTCAAAGGGGAGACGAAGGTGGAAAAGTAGTAGCAACTGCGAGGTGCTGCGGAAAAGGACCTATCGACTGTTACATTATTGCATGAATTTATTTATTTTCACAGGTTGCAAATCTATATGTCTATAAATAATAGATGAGATTGAAGACACCATAATAATTCTTAAATTAAAAAAAATTCCGTTGATTCTCACGTTAATAAAAAATAGATATTGCACATATATAACATGAGATATGATAATGGTGGGGATTGATATCACAACAGTGGTAAGAATCCTTCGTAAATGGGAGTTCTAAATTTGACGCACAAATCTCTCCTGCAAACCGTCCGATCGCTCGTCAATGGTCAGGATTGAGACGGTGACATTTTTGTAATATGCGTCTCTATTTTGCTCAACTAACTCGTATAAATCTCTCTTCTCTAACTAAATCCTAACGTCCCCTGTTTTTCTCAACTAACTCGTATGAATCTCTCTTCTCTAACTAACTCTGGCTTCCCCTATTTTTCTCTACTAACTCGCACAGATCTCTCTTCTCTAATCTCCTCTAACTAACTCCTAGCATCCCCTATTTTTCTCAACTAACTCGCACAAATCTCTCTTCTCTAACTAACTCCTAACGTCCCCGTTCTTCTCAACTAACTCACACAAATCTCTCTTCTCTAATCTCTTCTCTAACTAACTCATAATCCAACTCAATTTCAAAAAAACCCACCCCCAACCCGTGCTCTCTCTCCTCTCATCTCACCCGCCTCCCCTCCTAGCCGGGCTGCTGTGGCGCCCCCGGTTTTTAGGCCGGGTAAGCCCTCGTGATCACTGTACCGGTCCCTGGATCAGTAGCCGATACACACGAGTTAACCTGTATATCATTGTCATACATGCGTAAACAATTAAATAGACCGTTAAGGTCGATAATCTGATACCTGTAGCCCATCGGCTATAAATCTGCAGCGGAATTCCAGCGGTGAGGTGGCCTATCAGTATGCCATACCCGACAGGCAACTGACTGGGGTTACGCCCTAGCGTTCGCGACTGTAATCCGATCTTCAGAACTGATGTCTTCTTCGTCTGGCCAAATCAACAAGCCAGGTGAGTACATTGAATGTACTCGCAAGCTCCCTTCAGGGGGAATATCACAAATATATGCATGCACAAGGGAAATCAATAAAGAGGCTCTAGCCTGTGTTTCGTAATTGTGCGGAAATGTAAGTTTTCATTTGAAATAATTAAATAGATGATAAAAGCTCAGTTTTCGAAAACAACCTCGGCCTTGCCGAGTCATACCAATCAGCCAGTCATAACAACATACCTGCAATTCGGCCATCCACTACGGGATCAGCCATTCATCTGCATTAGATAGGCGTTCCTACCCTCCGGTAGAACGACGTCCGACAATACCTCATTTCTCCTCAGATAGCTGTTCCTACCCTCCGGTAGAACAGCGCCCCACTCATTACCACACCTCTCATGTAACCGCGTTACACGAGGCTCTCCCAGCTCACTCTGCATGCCCATCAGGCGAATGCGTCCTTAAACCCATGGCCCACATGTCATCATATAGTCTAACCGGTTGTGTGGCCTTGCCAGATTGTGTCCATGACCGAGGACGCGGCTATTCGAATAGATTTTTAACACTCTGCAGAGGTTGTACGGCTTTACCCACAAGATGTAGTTCCCCCTAGGCATGCTACGCGTCGCATGTGTCCAGGGTTTGTACAACGAGACGTTCTTCACAACAGGTATAGCGAATGAACCCACCCGGGAACGTTACCACGCTCCACCTTGCCTACCGATACCTCAGCGCTTAGCCTGGCAGCGCATTCCCGTTCGTGACGAGTACACCCCAGAACTACCGCTGGACTGACTCTCAAGTGAGCGCCTATTCAACTCTTACGGGGTACTCCTCCGGATCACACACCGGGCATTCCTCCTAGAGGAGCACCTCACCTGCACATAACTCACCCTACGCCTGTGGGTTCATACGCCAGAACTATCATGAGTACTGGTCAAGCCCTACCCACATAGGGCATGTGGACGTACGGGGTGAACCTGGTTTAGCGGCACGGTAGGTTCGGTCCTTAGGTGATCCGAGAAAGACTCCACACCTCGTCCGTCGCACGGACCGCGAGTGCCACACTGGGTCTTAGCTCGCTTTTATTCCTTCCTGCTTACGCCCTTCATTTCTAACCCGGATCCGAAACATCTCCATTTTGTTTTTGCCCTACAAAACTACCCTTCGAACATCCAACCCGTGGATTATACCGTGACCTCTTCTCCATCGGTCACAGCGATCCATCCCAAGTTTATCTCATACGAGAATTCAGGGATTAGTTTGCTTTTGCAAAAACCTAGATTTTCTACTGCGGGGCTAAGCAATACATATGTATATACTACGCCTAGGGTTCCGATATTTTCTTCGGAACATAGGTATTCCTTAAGGCGACAAGGGACGGAATCGGTCTAGGGTTTCTACCACATCGGATGTATCTATTGCTACATAAAATACTGATTTCTACCACATAGCATGCATGTTTTGTAAACGAAATAAATAGTTCGCAATCATGGGATTCAACATGATCAAAGAAGAAGAGCTTGCCTGGCGAGTTGTCCGGCTCGGTCTTGAATTCGATCCGGCAGTCGTCCGAGTTCCTTCACGCGATAATTCCTAACGTTGTATCTACACGTCGAAAAGAACGGCGAATGAATCAACGGTGCAAGGAAGAACCAATAACATCGAATCAGAAACTTCAGCACATGAAATCATAATGCGCTTGGTTAGCTGTTTGGTTCTAAAGAGCTATAAGAAATAAAAAGGGGTGCAGAGATGGCTTGCTGCTGCGGCAGAAGCAAGGTGGCAAGCGGCGATGGCTTGACACGGCAGGAGCTAGGCAGCGGCGATAAGGTTTTGCTGCGGTAGGAACAATGTGGCGACGGTAGAGGCTTGCCAAGGCGGAGGAAGGCGACAACGGCAGTTGCCGCGGCGGGAGAGGGGCTGTCGCGGCGCTGCCACGGTAGGACATAGCTTGCCGCGGCGGGGAACTGGCTTGTCGCGGCAGAGAATGGCTTGATGCGGTGCTGCCACGGTGGACAAAAAGGGCTGCCGCGGTGGGGAGAAATTGTCGCGGCGGGCAGGGGAGCTGCGACAGGAGCTTGCCGCGACAGAAGAAATAGCTGCCGTGGCGGCAGGGGCTTTTTAGGATAACAAAATCGGGCTTTAGGTTATCCTGACCGAACATCTTCCTTACGTTTCTGTCGCGCTAGGGTTTCAAGGTTCTCGGAAACAATTTTGACATGCCACTGTCGTTAGGGTTTCTGGTGAAGATCTTGTCGAGCTAGGGTTTAGGGTTTCTGGCGAGCATGCGTTTTGTGCATATAATAGCTCTAGGGTTTCATGATTTTACACGTATTAGCACTTAAACTATTTTGGTTCCCTTATCCTAGCTAGGGCCAGAGAGCATTGAACATGCTAAAGATTTTAGAAGGCTATGAGATATGGACTTAGGGCCAACTGCAGTGGTATATGTGCGTATTCATACATACATGCACACAATAGTTGCATAGATAATAATTTACTTTCAAATTCTCTACGATTATTGCTTTAGGAAAGGTTTTGAAAGTTTAGCCGCGCTGAGACAACATGATTTATTTGACTGCAATAACCCATGCCTAAGGGAAAACAACATGTTCACAATAAATTTGCTTCAAATTTGGGGATCCAAGAAATTTTGAAAATGCCTCGACATGAAAAAGGTAGAGAATTTTACCCTGATTCCAGGACCGGGAAGAGACTCTAGAACCTGATCTGGATGTGTTCAACCCGGGTGAACCAGAGGAATGGCGGTTTAATTCACTGGAAGACCAGAGTTCAGCAGGGAGAATACGCTTTCCTTAGAAATGGAAATACGCCTCTTAAAGATGAAAGCGAAGACCAGCGGGGCGCGGTTACTCAACGGGTGGTTCGGGTAGCTTGGCCTGCGTCCTGGCTTAGTGCCTCAGCTGTTTCAAATTCTTATTCAAACTAAACTAGCTATCTAATTAGTTAATTAATTAACTAACTAACGAACTACTAGTGAGCTAACTAGCTAACTTAACTAACTAGCGTACTAACCGATTAACTACTTAACTAACTACTGCTTTAGAGCTTAAGTGGTTCATTAACAGATAACTGGTTTTCTTTTGCTTATTAAGGACTCGGCTAACTTCCATCGAGTACACAGAGTAGAGAGGTTTGTGGCCAAGGGAAAGAAATTAGGGGAGAAGAGGCGGGCGAGCTCCTACTAGAGGCCGGCGGCGACCTGGTGGTCGGGTGAGCTCCCGGCGCTTGGGGAGCTTCCTCACGGCGGCGGATCTGGGGACCTGAGCGCGGCTCGGGCTAGAAGGCCACCGGCGGCGGGAAGATGGAGGTAGGCCGGCGGCGAGCGAGCGAGGGGCTGGGCGGTGCTGACCGGGGCTGATGGCGGGCGCGCTGGCTGGGGGCCGGCGGCGGTACGGGTTGGGCCAGGGCGGCAAGGGAGCGGCTCGGGCGGCTTGTGCGACGGCGGCTCACTGGGGAGAATGGGAAAGGCGCGTGGCCTGGGCCGGCGTCGGAGGTGGTGGCTACCGAGCGTCGGCTCTCCTCGCCGGCGGCGGTAGGTTGAGGTAGCTGGACTCCGGAGGCGCTGGTTGTTGGTGGTGAGCTTGAAGAAAAATAGTAGCTGGGCTCGGTTGCTTTCCAGAGGACGGAGGAGATGAAGAGGAGCTTGGGGAATGGAGATTTTTGGCTGGTAAGAGAAATGGGGAGGGAGATGGTGTTCGGTTGATTGAGTAAGGGAGAAAGGCAGGGGAAACTCTAGCAGCTCGGGGATCAGCAGTTGATGCAGTGGAGCTCAGCTGCGAGGTGAAGAAAGCTACTAGTAGAAGAAGGGGCTCAACAAATATCTGGGGCTCTTGGGTAGCTCGTGGAGAGCAGCTTGGCCGAGGAAAGAATCATGGGTAGCTGGCTTTGAATTGATGTGTGAGAGTGGTCAACCCAGCAACAGGGAGGTGAGCCAGAGGTCTGCGCTGTAGAGTAATAGGGAAGTTGACAGCTCGCGTTGCACCGCAGAGGGATTGTAGAAATGATGGGAAAAGGCAGGAATCGAGTGGTCAGAAATTGCTGTAGGTGCAGTTCGAGTTTGGCAAGCACAGGAGGGAGGTGGCATGGTGTGGCAGCGTTTGCTCTGGGGAATAGGGGTGGTATAGGGGAAAAGGGGTGAGCTGGTCAAAGATGGGATGTGTTGTGGCAAGACCTGCAGTAGATAATTAAAATACACCAGGCACCGGTCCTGTCATTTGCCAAGCTGGCTGGCAGAAAGAGCAGGGAGTAAAGAGTTAATGTTTTTCTTTTATGCCTCCTACACTCACATCGTGCGGATCTTGCCCTAGAGGCACCGAGAGATTACTACATGCAATATATTTCTTGTGCCCATTCCAGCATGGTTCGGAGGTTACGGCGTGAGATATCACCACGCTGGATTGGACCGATTAGCCAGATGTGGTTATATATATATATATACATATACATGCATGGTAGCTTGTTATTTCGAGTGAGACTAGCACGTTAGGGCTTGTTATTAATTTGCAGATCAACATGTTAGAAATATGCCGTTCGATTTATCCCTACTCCAGCACGTTATGTTTAGCTGGCGAGAAGATCAGGGTAATGGCAGATGTAACCCCGGAGAGAGAAAAGGTGGCGGGGAATCAAATGGATGCGTGCAGGGATGTGTTAGGGCTTCAGGGTGTATGTGCCCATATACACTTGGAAAGGTTTAAGGATACTTTTTTTACAGGGGATTGTAGCAGGTTCGGATGACGACATAGGGTTTTGGAACTCACTTCCGTGGGAAGGTTTGACGCGGCCTTTGGAGTGTATGTGCATACATACACTTGGACGTTTTCACGTATATGAGGGGCAACGATATTAACAAGGTTGGGAGGTCCCAGGGCTAGGGTTCGGGGAGGTATCGCCGGTATACCCGAATATATATGCAGAGTAGGACTGACAGCGAGTCAGGGTTCTGATCTGTAGCACGGAGGGAATGAATTAGGGTTTGGCATGATTTGAATTAGAGTTTTAATCAGCGTACTTTAGTTCTCATTATTTAGCAAAAAGTTTTTGTTGGCCCTAAATTTTCGGGTTTGGAAAATTGGGGTGTGACAATCCTACCCCCCTTAAAGGGAAACTCGTCCCCGAGATTTAGATAGATTAGAAGAAGGGACGGAGGAGAACAGCAGGGTCTTCTGCTACAGGGAGTTTTTACAGATCCAGCATAGGTCCTTCGTCCAAATTCTCTAGACTACCCCCCTTAAAGAAAATGCTGTTGCCTTGACATTAGGGTTTTATTGACAATTCTCTCGGGAAGTCACGATGCTCCGAAATACAATGTTCTACGGTAAACATCGGGGTTGCGTCCGTTACTGTGCCCGGGCGTTGTGCTCTTCCTTAGCGTCGAGGGGGTTCGCGTGCTCCTCGCTGAAGTTCTGGGTACTTCTTGTCTGTAGCTTCAGGTTGTGGCGGAGTGTCGTTGGTGTCGACCCGCAGCAGGTGTGTCTTGGGAGTGGAGTTCCGAGGCTTCCTAGGGCATTGACGGGCGACGTGTCCAAGTTCTCCACAATAGTAACAGGTACTATTCTTGGGGTTTTTGGTAGGGGCGGCGGAAAAATTAAGATGGGTCTTGTTCTTCTGGAAATCTTGTTTGTCCCCGTTGTTGAGTTGAGATGCTGGGGATGCTTCCTGTTTGTGTGGAGGTCCGGCGACTTCGAGGGATTGTCTCTTCCCATGTCGAGATCATTTGCGAGAGTTCTCCGGATCATCTTGCTCGTCATGCCTTCGTTTCCGGGTGTTGATTAGGTCATGGTGTTCATTTATGGCCGAGTTTACAAAGTCTCGAAGGGTGGTTGTTATCACGGGTTCCATAGGACATTGTGCTGGAACGTGGTCGTGCGCCTCACAGAGGTAACAGGTGGCTCGGCTCATCGGACATTCTTCATTCAGGTGGGTGGTGTCGCAGTTGGGGCAGTTGTCAGGGCATTGTTCCTTGAAATGTCCTTTTTCACCGCATCGTTTGTAGGCCCGACTGTTAGTTGGTATTACGAGATGGCACTCGCGAGCATAATGGCCAAGTTGTTCGCAACAGAAACATCTTTCCTTGGCCTTTTCATTAACATCTTTGTGTGGTTTATCTTTTCCCGCCGTCTTTTGCGGGTAAGATGAAGCTGTAGCTGGGGGCAAAGTTGCTTCAGGTGTTGACTGAAATGGCCCGTACGAGGAATGGGGCGGATCCAAACTCTGTACTGGGGAGATTTCTTCTCTTTGATTACTTGACCTGTCCATCCTGTAACTTTCGTTTCCAGAGGTTAGTCGTCGCGTCAGGGAAAGAGGGAAGTGGCAACTAGATAAGGGGAAAATAACATGGGGTATTGGTATCGCACAAGGGCAATCATCAATGCATGGCAATGCTGTTGTGGTCGGGGAATAGCCCACCAAGACACAAATAAAACTACGAGAAGAACCAATGTAGCGCACACATATATAGGCGTCTAGAGGCACTTAGCACGCCCATACATCGTGCCTAAGGCACAGGGCTAAGCCTAGATATAAGCAACATTATAACAAAGCACATAAAACGACAAGAAGACCAACATGAAACCTATCCATACGCCTAGGAGCGTATCGAACAGGTGCACCGTAATACTGAAGGGCAGGGAGTAGATTTCTCGGGCAAGCATCAAAACAATAGAAACACACATGAAACTAGTGGCACAGAGGGGGCTAATCCAACCTCGGGGTGCCTCGACTATCTGGCCTGGATTAGACGGGTAGCACGGAGCGGAGTCGTTCTGTCACGGAGATTTTCGTCCTCAAGGAAGAGGAAAGACTCTAAGAGTGTCATTGCTCCTACGGTGGCGGAGGCTTCCTCCAGGTGTCGTCGTTCTTGGCGGTGGCAACTCGATGGCTTCGGAAGCACGCGCAAACGGCACCGAGGGGTTGCTGGGGCAAGGCGGAGAATCGAGGCTGTTGAGCGACATGATCCAGGAGTCCGCCAGCTGGGTAATCAAGTCATGCTGGGCGGCGATGTAGCGGTTGGCGTGGACCACTGCCGCGTCTTCTTCTTGCTGTGCGTCGGCGAACACGATGTCTTCTTCAGGGGCACGACTGGGGTAGAGGAGATAAGCACGCTGGTTCGCGCTAGGAACCCGGTAGCGCAGGCAAGAGATAGCTTCCATCGCAGCCATTTGGATGGCCATCGGAGAAGTAGGCACGGTTTTCCAGATGAAGCGGAGGGGGAAAACTCGGTTGGTGGCGGCTGGGTAGACATGAACTTCTGCCCAGAATTCATGCAAGGAACAGGAGGCACTCCCCAGGTACACACGGTACACGGGGCGTAGTGTCGCTCCAAGGGTTTGCTGAGCCATGGACCAAAGAATAGCTGGAAATCCGGTGAGCTCTGCGGCGATAGTCATTTGAAGTAAGGCGCCATGGGACGGCATGCTTACCAGGAAGGAGGTTGAATGGGAAAAAGGAGCACTATGAGCTAGGTACTCCTCTGGCGAAGGTGAGTGATTGAACGACAAAGAGGAAATGGCACGGGTGTGCCACACAAGAGCGGAGATGGAGCTTTATATAGCCTCTTGGCAACATGGAGGTCAACGGGGATTCCAAGGAAGGATTGCCTCGGGATACGACGGAGGCTCGCGTCTTGTCTGATTTATGACGCGTGGATAAACAGGGCCAAGGTCGTCAAAACGAATCGACATAAGGCTGACAAGGGGAGGTGATATCAGCAAGAATTAGGGGAAAGTATCCAATGGAGGGAACAGCAAGGCTTGCCAGATTCTAGAGATAAGGTAAGGCCTATTAGTTAACCAACAGTGGATGTGGCCGCTACATGCATCGGAAGACATATGTGCAGATCACATATCTCAAGCGAACAAGAGAACATGAAATAGCGAATGCGTCGCAAAAAACGTCGTAGGGTATTTTATATATTTACCGCAAAGGACGTCTAGCACTCTAACTAGGGAGGGGTACCTATCTCGCTGTTCGCGACGGGTGAGGTCTAGTAACCTAACCTTAGGGGTTTAGTCCACTCGGTCGATGCTTGTGATCGCTGTCTTTGGCGGGGCATCGGTGCCATATGCTGACGAGTCTCTTCCACTTGATGTGGTGTTTCCTTCGCGAACTCCCACGTTCTTGACGTCATGAGTCGGAAAGGTTGAAGTGTTGGTATCGACCCAGTAGTGGCAAGTCTCGACAGGTGTCCTGGATGTCGTGACGACGCAGTTCTTCTTGATCTTCGGTAGGGTTGGCGACTTCTTGCTTCATCAGTATGGGTCTCGCTGCTTACCTTACTGGTATTGCCTAAAGGTTTTGAAATAGACGAGAGGGGAAGGCAACATTGTTTTCTTCCGGAATCATTGTAGGTAAGAGATGAAGCTAAGGAGGGTAAGGGAAATAGAACCCACTCTTATTTTGAATTGGGTTATTCTTACCAAAATAGGGCTTATACCTAGGGTTTTCAGCTAACGGCCATGCTAACTAGGGTTAACCTACAGTCAGTATGGCTCTGATACCAAGCTGTGGCGCCCCCGGTTTTTAGGCCGGGTAAGCCCTCGTGATCACTGTACCGATCCCTGGATCAGTAGCCGATACACACGAGTTAACCTGTATATCATTGTCATACATGCGTAAACAATTAAATAGACCGTTAAGGTCGATAATCTGATACCTGTAGCCCATCGGCTATAAATCTGCAGCGGAATTCCAGCGGTGAGGTGGCCTATCAGTATGCCATACCCGACAGGCAACTGACTGGGGTTACGCCCTAGCGTTCGCGACTGTAATCCGATCTTCAGAACTGATGTCTTCTTCGTCTGGCCAAATCAACAAGCCAGGTGAGTACATCGAATGTACTCGCAAGCTCCCTTCAGGGGGAATATCACAAATATATGCATGCACAGGGGAAATCAATAAAGAGGCTCTAGCCTGTGTTTCGTAATTGTGCGGAAATGTAAGTTTTCATTTGAAATAATTAAATAGATGATAAAAGCTCAGTTTTCGAAAACAACCTCGGCCTTGCCGAGTCATACCAATCAGCCAGTCATAACAACATACCTGCAATTCGGCCATCCACTGCGGGATCAGCCATTCATCTGCATTAGATAGCCGTTCCTACCCTCCGGTAGAACGACGTTCGACAATACCTCATTTCTCCTCAGATAGCTGTTCCTACCCTCCGGTAGAACAGCGTCCCACTCATTACCACACCTCCCATGTAACCGCGTTACACGAGGCTCTCCCAGCTCACTCTGCATGCCCATCAGGCGAATGCGTCCTTAAACCCATGGCCCACATGTCATCATATAGTCTAACCGGTTGTGTGGCCTTGCCAGATTGTGTCCATGACCGAGGACGCGGCTATTCGAATAGATTTTTAACACTCTGCAGAGGTTGTACGGCTTTACCCACAAGATGTAGTTCCCCCTAGGCATGCTACGCGTCGCATGTGTCCAGGGTTTGTACAACGAGACGTTCTTCACAACAGGTATAGCGAATGAACCCACCCGGGAACGTTACCACGCTCCACCTTGCCTACCGATACCTCAGCGCTTAGCCTGGCAGCGCATTCCCGTTCGTGACGAGTACACCCCAGAACTACCGCTGGACTGACTCTCAAGTGAGCGCCTATTCAACTCTTACGGGGTACTCCTCCGGATCACACACCGGGCATTCCTCCTAGAGGAGCACCTCACCTGCACATAACTCACCCTACGCCTGTGGGTTCATACGCCAGAACTATCATGAGTACTGGTCAAGCCCTACCCACATAGGGCATGTGGACGTACGGGGTGAACCTGGTTTAGCGGCACGGTAGGTTCGGTCCTTAGGTGATCCGAGAAAGACTCCACACCTCGTCCGTCGCACGGACCGCGAGTGCCACACTGGGTCTTAGCTCGCTTTTATTCCTTCCTGCTTACGCCCTTCATTTCTAACCCGGATCCGAAACATCTCCATTTTGTTTTTGCCCTACAAAACTACCCTTCGAACATCCAACCCGTGGATTATACCGTGACCTCTTCTCCATCGGTCACAGCGATCCATCCCAAGTTTATCTCATACGAGAATTCAGGGATTAGTTTGCTTTTGCAAAAACCTAGATTTTCTACTGCGGGGCTAAGCAATACATATGTATATACTACGCCTAGGGTTCCGATATTTTCTTCGGAACATAGGTATTCCTTAAGGCGACAAGGGACGGAATCGGTCTAGGGTTTCTACCACATCGGATGTATCTATTGCTACATAAAATACTGATTTCTACCACATAGCATGCATGTTTTGTAAACGAAATAAATAGTTCGCAATCATGGGATTCAACATGATCAAAGAAGAAGAGCTTGCCTGGCGAGTTGTCCGGCTCGGTCTTGAATTCGATCCGGCAGTCGTCCGAGTTCCTTCACGCGATAATTCCTAACGTTGTATCTACACGTCGAAAAGAACGGCGAATGAATCAACGGTGCAAGGAAGAACCAATAACATCGAATCAGAAACTTCAGCACATGAAATCATAATGCGCTTGGTTAGCTGTTTGGTTCTAAAGAGCTATAAGAAATAAAAAGGGGTGCAGAGATGGCTTGCTGCTGCGGCAGAAGCAAGGTGGCAAGCGGCGATGGCTTGACACGGCAGGAGCTAGGCAGCGGCGATAAGGTTTTGCTGCGGTAGGAACAATGTGGCGACGGTAGAGGCTTGCCAAGGCGGAGGAAGGCGACAACGGCAGTTGCCGCGGCGGGAGAGGGGCTGTCGCGGCGCTGCCACGGTAGGACATAGCTTGCCGCGGCGGGGAACTGGCTTGTCGCGGCAGAGAATGGCTTGATGCGGTGCTGCCACGGTGGACAAAAAGGGCTGCCGCGGTGGGGAGAAATTGTCGCGGCGGGCAGGGGAGCTGCGACAGGAGCTTGCCGCGACAGAAGAAATAGCTGCCGTGGCGGCAGGGGCTTTTTAGGATAACAAAATCGGGCTTTAGGTTATCCTGACCGAACATCTTCCTTACGTTTCTGTCGCGCTAGGGTTTCAAGGTTCTCGGAAACAATTTTGACATGCCACTGTCGTTAGGGTTTCTGGTGAAGATCTTGTCGAGCTAGGGTTTAGGGTTTCTGGCGAGCATGCGTTTTGTGCATATAATAGCTCTAGGGTTTCATGATTTTACACGTATTAGCACTTAAACTATTTTGGTTCCCTTATCCTAGCTAGGGCCAGAGAGCATTGAACATGCTAAAGATTTTAGAAGGCTATGAGATATGGACTTAGGGCCAACTGCAGTGGTATATGTGCGTATTCATACATACATGCACACAATAGTTGCATAGATAATAATTTACTTTCAAATTCTCTACGATTATTGCTTTAGGAAAGGTTTTGAAAGTTTAGCCGCGCTGAGACAACATGATTTATTTGACTGCAATAACCCATGCCTAAGGGAAAACAACATGTTCACAATAAATTTGCTTCAAATTTGGGGATCCAAGAAATTTTGAAAATGCCTCGACATGAAAAAGGTAGAGAATTTTACCCTGATTCCAGGACCGGGAAGAGACTCTAGAACCTGATCTGGATGTGTTCAACCCGGGTGAACCAGAGGAATGGCGGTTTAATTCACTGGAAGACCAGAGTTCAGCAGGGAGAATACGCTTTCCTTAGAAATGGAAATACGCCTCTTAAAGATGAAAGCGAAGACCAGCGGGGCGCGGTTACTCAACGGGTGGTTCGGGTAGCTTGGCCTGCGTCCTGGCTTAGTGCCTCAGCTGTTTCAAATTCTTATTCAAACTAAACTAGCTATCTAATTAGTTAATTAATTAACTAACTAACGAACTACTAGTGAGCTAACTAGCTAACTTAACTAACTAGCGTACTAACCGATTAACTACTTAACTAACTACTGCTTTAGAGCTTAAGTGGTTCATTAACAGATAACTGGTTTTCTTTTGCTTATTAAGGACTCGGCTAACTTCCATCGAGTACACAGAGTAGAGAGGTTTGTGGCCAAGGGAAAGAAATTAGGGGAGAAGAGGCGGGCGAGCTCCTACTAGAGGCCGGCGGCGACCTGGTGGTCGGGTGAGCTCCCGGCGCTTGGGGAGCTTCCTCACGGCGGCGGATCTGGGGACCTGAGCGCGGCTCGGGCTAGAAGGCCACCGGCGGCGGGAAGATGGAGGTAGGCCGGCGGCGAGCGAGCGAGGGGCTGGGCGGTGCTGACCGGGGCTGATGGCGGGCGCGCTGGCTGGGGGCCGGCGGCGGTACGGGTTGGGCCAGGGCGGCAAGGGAGCGGCTCGGGCGGCTTGTGCGACGGCGGCTCACTGGGGAGAATGGGAAAGGCGCGTGGCCTGGGCCGGCGTCGGAGGTGGTGGCTACCGAGCGTCGGCTCTCCTCGCCGGCGGCGGTAGGTTGAGGTAGCTGGACTCCGGAGGCGCTGGTTGTTGGTGGTGAGCTTGAAGAAAAATAGTAGCTGGGCTCGGTTGCTTTCCAGAGGACGGAGGAGATGAAGAGGAGCTTGGGGAATGGAGATTTTTGGCTGGTAAGAGAAATGGGGAGGGAGATGGTGTTCGGTTGATTGAGTAAGGGAGAAAGGCAGGGGAAACTCTAGCAGCTCGGGGATCAGCAGTTGATGCAGTGGAGCTCAGCTGCGAGGTGAAGAAAGCTACTAGTAGAAGAAGGGGCTCAACAAATATCTGGGGCTCTTGGGTAGCTCGTGGAGAGCAGCTTGGCCGAGGAAAGAATCATGGGTAGCTGGCTTTGAATTGATGTGTGAGAGTGGTCAACCCAGCAACAGGGAGGTGAGCCAGAGGTCTGCGCTGTAGAGTAATAGGGAAGTTGACAGCTCGCGTTGCACCGCAGAGGGATTGTAGAAATGATGGGAAAAGGCAGGAATCGAGTGGTCAGAAATTGCTGTAGGTGCAGTTCGAGTTTGGCAAGCACAGGAGGGAGGTGGCATGGTGTGGCAGCGTTTGCTCTGGGGAATAGGGGTGGTATAGGGGAAAAGGGGTGAGCTGGTCAAAGATGGGATGTGTTGTGGCAAGACCTGCAGTAGATAATTAAAATACACCAGGCACCGGTCCTGTCATTTGCCAAGCTGGCTGGCAGAAAGAGCAGGGAGTAAAGAGTTAATGTTTTTCTTTTATGCCTCCTACACTCACATCGTGCGGATCTTGCCCTAGAGGCACCGAGAGATTACTACATGCAATATATTTCTTGTGCCCATTCCAGCATGGTTCGGAGGTTACGGCGTGAGATATCACCACGCTGGATTGGACCGATTAGCCAGATGTGGTTATATATATATATATACATATACATGCATGGTAGCTTGTTATTTCGAGTGAGACTAGCACGTTAGGGCTTGTTATTAATTTGCAGATCAACATGTTAGAAATATGCCGTTCGATTTATCCCTACTCCAGCACGTTATGTTTAGCTGGCGAGAAGATCAGGGTAATGGCAGATGTAACCCCGGAGAGAGAAAAGGTGGCGGGGAATCAAATGGATGCGTGCAGGGATGTGTTAGGGCTTCAGGGTGTATGTGCCCATATACACTTGGAAAGGTTTAAGGATACTTTTTTTACAGGGGATTGTAGCAGGTTCGGATGACGACATAGGGTTTTGGAACTCACTTCCGTGGGAAGGTTTGACGCGGCCTTTGGAGTGTATGTGCATACATACACTTGGACGTTTTCACGTATATGAGGGGCAACGATATTAACAAGGTTGGGAGGTCCCAGGGCTAGGGTTCGGGGAGGTATCGCCGGTATACCCGAATATATATGCAGAGTAGGACTGACAGCGAGTCAGGGTTCTGATCTGTAGCACGGAGGGAATGAATTAGGGTTTGGCATGATTTGAATTAGAGTTTTAATCGGCGTACTTTAGTTCTCATTATTTAGCAAAAAGTTTTTATTGGCCCTAAATTTTCGGGTTTGGAAAATTGGGGTGTGACAGCTGCCCCAGCCACTGGCCAAGGGGAGGAATAGGAGCTCGGTTGGGGGAAGGAGAAGAAAAGGGAAAGTAGGAGGGGATGGAGGAGGAGGACAAAGAGGAAGAAGAAGAAGAAGAAGAAGGGAGGAAGAAGCTGCCGCCACCCCTTGCCACGTCGTCAGCGTCGTACGCCACCGCCCCGGCTGAGCTACCTCCCCTCGTAGTGGGCAGTTGGTGGTGAGGGTGTGGTAACTCCGAATCCAACTCAATTTTGGGGACAAATAATAAAACACACTCTAACCCATGCTCTCTCTCCTCTCACCTCACCCGCCTCCCCTCCTTGGTGGGTTGCCCTAGCCACTGACTAAGGGGAGGAAGAAGAGCTTGGTTTGTGGAAGGAGAAGAGAAGGGGAGCGAAGAAGGGGAAGGAGGAGGAGGAGAATGAAGAAGGAATAAGAAGAAGAAGGGAGGAAGAAGTTGCCGCCGTCCCTTGCTGTGTTGCCATCGCCTCAGTTGAGCCACGTCCCCTCTTAGTCAGGCTGCCCTAGCCGCCGGCCAAGGGGAAAAAGAGGAGCTCGGTTGGGGGAAGGAGAAAAGAAGGAAAGGGAAGGAGGGAAAGATGAATGAGAAGGAAGAAGAAGAAGGGATGAAGAAGGGAAATTTTTAGATTTTGGTCAAATTCGATGAATTCTTGTCAAATTCGAGGTTTCTGTTGCAAAGGTAGTCCCTAATTAATCCGTGTATGAGAACTGATGGACATAATTGGAATAAATCGTGCCCCGTATTTGATCTACAGTTTTAAAATTCAGAACATCAAGCTTAATTCAAAAACTGTGAACAAACTGTGCCTAATTCCAAATTGACACAATTAGGAAGTTGTATGCTTAATCATAAGCTTTCCTACGGCACCGGGTTTGCCCAAATCGGAGTTGTGGTTCAAAAATTACGGCCAAAATTCTGTTATTATTATGTTGGTTTTATAGGGCTAAGATTTGTCGATCTTGATTAAGTGGTCTTAATAGTACAATTGAAATCTGGGCTCAACAACAAAGTTGTTGGAATTTTTCTAGATATTCCTAATGTATTCATTTACTTAATTTGGATATATAGAATTAAAGATAAAACAATAACAGCGAGAGATCAGAAAAGATAAGTGACCCAAATTTTGTCGAGAAGCTTGATTTACAGTTTTGTTGAGAGGCATAGGTATAGCTATAGCTCTGCCAGTGGCGGTGCATGGCGGTGGTGGCACAGAAAGCGGCGACAGCAGCTATGGAAGGAGGGTGAGATGAGAGAAGAGAGAGCATGGGTTGGGGTGGGTTTTGTTATTTATTTTTTTCTAAAATTGAGTTGGATTAGGAGATAAGTGGAATCCGACGGTTTATATTGATTAGATTCTACAAAATTCGTTCACACTCTAATTTGAATAAACTTATAGTATATTCTAATCGATTTGATAAGACAAACACAACCCTGACCTCGAATCTTGCATTTAACACACGGTTTAAAAAGTCAAATTTATCCATTCATCCCGGATATTTGATCAACATCATTTTTAATAACTCTGACATTTCTTTAATTAATTTTGGAGTGTTACAGCTTGAGGCAATGAGAAATGTGACAGAGAGCTACCCAAGTTGGAGAATACACGCACATAATGGTAGAGTGACGAGGATTGGATCAAAATGACAGTAGAGCAAAGAAACAACAAAGTGAGAGGCAAAGTTGACGGGATGACAAAGAGAGTGGAAGGGAGAAACATAGGTGATCAATAGAAAGGAAAAAAAGTGAGAGAAAGACACCAGCGATTATTGTGAAAAAGAGCACCCGTATCACTTTTAACACACACGTTCACAAAATAGAGAGACCATTTTATCAACTTCTTTAGATATCTCTTTTTTGTCCCGTTGCAACGCACAGGTACCTTGCTAGTGTTTTTAGAGAAACAGGATTCCATAGTGGAGGTGGCGGCGTGGATTGGATATTTCAGCAAAAATTAAGGGGGTGTTTATCGTGTCGGTCTCGGCCGTTGGATGGTTGGGCGTTGATGAGGTGGTGTTATTGTCTTTCTTATAGTCTACGGTCGATTGTTGGCATGGTCAATTCAAATCCTCATCCTCAGTTCAGTGCTTTTACTGAGCTTTTAAATAAATTAATTACGCTTTTTAACTATTGGGCTAGATCTAATACATTGAGATGAACATCACGCCACCACAATAAAAAGTACCACAACGTGATACACATAGATGTCATGCAAACCATGAGGATAGCCTCACTCCTCACTCACATTGAAGACGGTATCAACCCGGAGTTACAGAGAGCATACATGAAATGTCCACCAAGTCTGATGCTCTCCTCAGCTATCTTAGTTAAGCATTGCATATAGCACAACTATTCGAACCAACCCTCAATGTACAAAATCATGACGCGTATAGCACAAGTAAGTTCGTTGTACCCATTTATAATGGCAAATATGATCCTGAATATTATCTTACTTGAGAATTGGATATAGCACAACTATTCAAAAAAAATGTCATTCTCAAGTGTCATGAAGTTATGATTGCTACAAGTGGATTTATCGACTGCTATTTTTTCGTGGAAATTACATTGTCAGTTATTTTCAAATGATATACCTTCCATTTGGGCTAATTTGAAGAAACTAATGCAAAAAAGATTTCTACCTCTCTATTGTGATAGGGATTTGCTTAAAACATTACAGCGTTTAGAACAAGGTAGTGACACTGAGTTTATTATAATAAATTTTAAACTTGTTTGAAACGTTGTGATCTACCGGAAAATGATGATTTTGTTAGGGATGAGTTTATGAAAAGTTTGAGCTATGACATCCGGGATAGATTTCAATGTATTCCACGTAGTATTATTTCTTTGTTTTATCGTGTTTGTGCTTTTAAGAGAGAAATATAAGATGAAGTACATATTCAAATTTCAATACAAGATCCCATATCATCTTCACCTACGTCATTTGAGCCAGACCTGCAAGGTAATACTAAAGGTACTAATTTGAACACTCATCTTAAGATGCATACTAAATTTCTAGGAGTTAGCATGAATCATGTGATATTTTGAATGACATTATTTTGCCTTTGCCACAAGTTGACATTTATGTTTGTAAAAAATTACTTGATGCCCCTTGTGATAAAGAAGAGTTGTATGATAACGGTTCACTTATATCTACTCCACAACTAGATGAAGAACCTACTAGTGGTGTTTTAGACTCCCATATTAATGCTGAAACTAGTGCACCACGCGATACAATTGTTTTACCTATTGATTTAGGTGCATAAAGTAACAATATAAATGATTTGAAGTCTAAAATTTCAGATTTTGATGTGCCTAGTGCTCCTCTAAATGATGACCCTATTGTTTTAGGCATACTAAATAGTGATATTGTCTCTAATGCTCTGGTTGCTTCACATGCTGCAAATAGTTGCTATGATAATCTAAGGCCCAGTTCTTTTCGGCTTCTCCAGGGGCTTCTCCCAGAAGCCGCCCCCTCCCAGCTTCTCCCAGAAGCCGCCCCTTCAAATTCGTCGGGGCTTCTAATTTAGACATACCATGACTAGTTTAGAAACCCCGACGAATTTCCTGTTTGTTTGGGCTTTTTCTGGCTTCTGGACTTTGGCTTCGAAGCTAGAAAAGCACCTATTTACCTGCTTTTGGCTTTTGGCTTCAAAAAGCCTGAAATAACTTTTAAAGTTGTTTCAGGCTTTTCGAAGCCAAAAGCCAAAAGCACCTAAATAGGTGCTTTTCTGGCTTCGAAGCCAAAGCACAGAAGCCAGAAAAAGCCCAAACAAACAGGGCAGAGGGTGGCTTCTAGGAGAAGCTGGGAGAGAGCAGCTTCTGGGAGAAGCTCCTGGAGAAGCTAAAAAGAACTGAGCCTAAAAGCGCCAAAAATGAGCTATGTGGCTTGAATGATTCTAAGATAGACTGTGATGAGTTAGTAACATTTGACAAAGTTCTTGTTAAAAATTTATTGTGCTATGTTATGCTTAACACACATATGCAATTGCCAAGTTAATGTGATTGAAGAATATGGTATAGATTGTGAAATTATAGTGCACATCTTTTGCATCACCCTTACTGAAATTGTTAATACACTTACTTGTTCTGAGGATGATCATTTGCAACTATTCATCCCGTTGACTTTGCAACTTAAGAATTTCATTCAAAGACTTATGTTATATGTTGTCACAAATTTTTGATTTCCTCCATGCTCTGAATTTCAGCATGCTGGTGATAATCCTTTCACTTCTTTGAATGTGCATTTACATTATTTTTGTTGGCAAATATTTGATTAATATAATGATGGATATCCATTCAAATGCTTCACTTATACTTGCAAAGCTAGTTGCACTACTTGTTGTCTAGATAGTTTTGATAAGCTCATGATTCCTTTTGCTCCTGCTCATCATAAAGACAAGTTCTTTACTTATATTTGAAAATTGAGTTGTAATGTTCACTGGAATTTTAAGAATGATATGCCACTATACATGTTTCTAAAATCCGCCAAATTGTATCACAGTTTTAGTTATGGTTTTGATATAATTACAAATCACGAAGAGCTAAGCATGATTGATCGATACATATATATTGCATATACGTATTATTTGCTCTTTGATGGTTTTCAGATTATGCACAGCCGAGGATGGCTTTGTTTTCAAGAAGGGGAGGATAATGTGAACATGACTCATACAGATACAGCAATAACTACCCCTACTTCCACTATGTCCCCAGCTCAAGTTATGAAGGGCAAGAGAAGGCCTATCAAGATCTTCAAGAGTCGGAAAGGATTTAAGTTCAAGCTCTCGGGAGGACAAGAGACGACAAGTGAAGACTTCTAAACCTTGAAACCTCCATGAACATGATGACAATGACCGGAGAAGGCCTACTTGAAGATCATTTGGAGCTTCGGTCAAATACAAGAAGAATAAAACACTTGGACAAGTTATAGAGTCGTTCGAGTCGTCGGCTGTCGAAAAAATGAAAATCTACCAGAAAAATGAACTAGCTGGTTTAAACCGCCCGTAAGCCAGTTTAAACCGACCGAACTAACATAGGTCAGTTCGACTCTATTTTGGCAAAGTGGTGTATTCCATCTATAATAGCACTTGGCCGCCACTGAATTCATCGGGTTCTGTTTAGTTAAGAGATTTCCACTTACATTTTTGCGTCTATCAATTGTGTTCAACAACTAGTTGTCAAGACCGCTTACCGGAACCTTGCTTCATTGAGTTTATCACTTATATCCGCAATTTCAAATTGCTTCTTCATATTTCTTGCTTATTCTTCAGTTGCTTGCATAGAATTGAGTCTCGTGTTCAGGTTGACTGTACTTTCCGCATAGCCAATAACCTACCGGGGTTGGTTTAATGATTGCTAAGGCGCATTATCGTCATACGGTGTGGTCAGATCATCAAAACCGTCTCCACCCAAATCGATCATGTGTTCTCTTCAAAAATGGGGACCCCTAAAGCCTTATTGGAGAGGTGAGATGGTTGGTGGAGGTTTAAAGCTAATGCGACGGCCACCCATTTGCGTGATAGTCAAGTCCACAATTTTATAGACCCATGGGTGAAATTACAATGTTTCAAACTTGGTTTATATGCATCACATATTTTTTTGTATTTTAAAAGTGCATTTGCTATCTCTTAGCCGACCAAACTGTATATCATTAAGTCTATAGTTGTAAAGAGAACTCTGTACAATTTTAGGCTTCTATTTTTAATCCTAGCGTTACATACAGTTTTTAAAATATGTAACTAGTGGTTACAGGTGGATTAAGATCTTAAAACTCACAGTATCAAAATATTAGTTGACTAAGCCTTCGACGCTCCTAAAAGCAGATTCAAAGGATGTTTTTTTTATGTGCTCAGCTAATTGAATTTTCCTCTTAGTTTTTACTCAAAAGGCCAATATTACTTCCAAGAACTAAAGGCCGATCCTAATTATTTTTACTCAAAAGCAATCAGCACAGATGCGACCATGAATGTGGACAAATTTCCTCTTTATCTGGATCTAAATCCCCTTTAGTCCTTGATAGTAGGGTCCACCAAGGAATTATAATTATTGTTACTAATTTAAATTTGAACTTCCCAAAAATTCTATAAGACTATAACGATTAGATATCTTGACGTAAGAGACTAATTTGTGGTCGACCGTGATGGGGCTCCGCATGGTCAATTTCAATCGCATCAAGACGTCCACCCATAAGCATCACCCAACCCTTGCCCAGTGTACCTCTCCCCATCATCGTCTCCACCTCCTACGCTAGCACTGCCAGTGAGTGGCGGCGATGTCGTCGCCAGAGACGGAGCCAGAGCCGAAAGGAAGCCAAAAGTCGAGAAAGAAAAAGGTTCCAGCCAACTAACCTACAAATTTTAACCTATAAAAAAATCAACTTCCCGATCAATCCATAAACTTTCAACAAAGAAAAAACACACTTCCAACTGAGTTTACATCAGCTTTCAACTACACCCTATTTTCAACTCAAAGAATATGAGCTTTCAACTCACTTAATGGAGACTTTTCACTTGCCAAAATCTGGGCTTCCGATTTGTGGATCGTAACTTCCTTCCCCTCTAGTCAAAGCTTTCAACCACCAAAAGCCTCACTTCCAACTTAAAGAAAATACACTCCTGATCTGACCCTCCCTTACCTTGTGGCGGTGGCAGGCATGGAGACAACGGATCCGCCGGGGGTGAGGGTCAGTGAGGCCTGATTCGGTTAGGATGATGGTGCGAAGCTCCTTGTGGCTCGTGGAGGATGATGATGGCGTCACCAGAGCTTGTTCCCGGCGGTGGAGCACGGGCCTCAGGGGTGGGCAGCGGCAGCGACAGGGGCCTCATGGTGGTTGGAGCGGGGTAACGGGCAGCATCGTGGTGAAGATAGGAGTGTTGAAGAGGAAGAGAGAAAAGAGAATTGGGAGAAATGAGACAGGTGGTTAAACTAGGTGATTTAGATCTTGACGACTCTAGTAGTATTTTTCGTTCTTTCAAAACGGTACTGTTTTTCTTTCGCGGAAGCAAAACGGTACAGTTTTTCTTTCATGAAACGTAATTCGCAACTCTTTCAGGGAAAAAGGAGTTTCACTTCAGGAACCTGCAACTCCTACGCAAGATTCGTTGGTAGATGCCCCTCGGTGCAAACCAAGCCAACATGTCAGTATGGCACTAGCTTAACAACTTGACATGCGTCCACCAAATACAGCTCGATAGAATTTTCCAAAATTTAATGGCGTCGTCACGATCACAAATCATTTGCCGCCTGCGCGAGGTTGAACATTTCTTCACATCTTTAAACTCTTGGATTTTGTATAGTCATCTTGCGTCAGTATAAGAAGGTTTCCTCACAACTCACGACAGCTACTACTTGGTCCTCTTCTCTGCTCATGTAGCAGTATCACTTAGTCAACCATGTGTTGCTAGACGTAGTCAGTAACAGTAATCAGTTGATGAGTAACCGCTAACCAATCTGACAGCTAGATAAGTTCTCAGGAAATCAAGGGGTAAGGATTAAGGAAGCAGCATGACAGAGCATATACTTTATTTTATTAAGAATCAGAATAACGTAGCTAAGATGCTACATGACTAATTATACCCACCACCAAAACAATTGCAGAAAGGAATCAAACTGACACTAAAAGTTCAATTGTAAAAGGCAACGCATGCTTCAATCTGCTTTCAGGTCACTCTTCTTTTGAGCCTTTCTTTCTTTCAGGGTAAATTTGTGTGCCTGCTCCAGGCCAAGGAGTCATCCTCTCATGACAAACTTGGGTTCCCTGTGTCTCTCCAGTCAGAGGGGTCTAGTCCGGCGGCCGGCGGCCCGGCCGCACAGTAGGGCGTTCTTAGGGATCGGAAACTCGTCGCGCCACGACGTCGACGGCGTCCACACGCGGAGGTAGAACTGCTGCCCCAGGTACTGCCTGGCCCAGTTCTCCGATCTCACGTTCCACATGCCCACGTTGTCCAGGGGCATGTATATTGCAGTCCATGCATTGGGGTAAACCTGACGGAAACGCAGAACCAATGAGTTTACTGATCATTGCAAAGAAGGCAAAAGGATGGCAGTTTAATAGCACTTCAATATTTGTCAGAGGGGCCAGTTTTGGAGAGGAGTCAGAGAGAGGCCACAGGAAAACAACTGACTTGGCTTTCTTTGATTATCGGTAAAAAAAGGTATTCAGATACTTGTCGGTTCCAATTCACTTCAGAATGTGTCACACAGCTCATAAGGCCATCGCAACGCAAGTTCACTATTTATGTGAGGATAGAATTATAGTCTATAGAAATATGTCATGGTTTGTATTCTGTAAGAAAGGATGTCCAGACATGACGATTCCATAACACTTTTTTTATAGATAATAAAAGCTTTTATTTTCTTGGCACCGCAACAGGGCGTTGCGACCAAAACAAAGAATTTACCTCGGCCTCTGCAAAGTCATGCACATAGCCCAATTAAAAAAAGGGACAAAAGGAGTTCGGGAACGCCTCGCCGAACACCAAGCTTACAAAAGGAATAAGAAAAAAATTCATAACACTTGCCGAAGCACATTAAACGATTACTAATTCAAAAGATAGTAAGCTCTAAAGAGAAAGGAAAAAAGTTTCAAGACAATAAGAAGTGATAACCCCTTCAAAGCAGTAGGCTGCTGAAAGGAGTGCCCACAGCTTGTAGATATGACATAGTGGCTTCTAGGTATGATATAGTTACCTCCTTGATGGAGATTGATCACTACATTGTTTCTAAAAGGGCACAGACAAGACCTTATTCAACAAGATGACTGAATGGCCAAGTTGGAGCGGTCAATACAATGCTATTGATGAAGTGCCTCAAAATTCACCTTGACTTTCGATAAACATTAGAATTAAAATAACATCTTATTTTAGGATAACGTTGCTTGTTTAATAAGGCGTAACAAGTGACAATGTGAACCAATGAAACTTCCGTAAAAATCAAATTACAAATTTTCATTAAATCGTGAGAAATAATGAGACTTATGGAATGGTGCTATATCTATGGAACAATTCACAATTAAACTCAATAACAATCGGGAGACACAAAAAAGATATTTTTTACTGAATAGTATTTTCACCATATATACTAAGTATTTCTCTTCCATGTCTTTAGAAATGCGTTTTGAGTCTGGCTTGAAGTTTACAGAGAGAATATACATTTCCCTATGTCTCAAAAAAAAAGAATCTTTGCTAACTTTAAACTTTGGTGATGTGAATTTTTGTTACATTTACAATTTCACTTGATATTTTGCCTCAAGTCTTAACGAGTGGAAGCACTGATGTGCAACAATAACACCACACTCACAAATTGAGTATCAATGATGTAATTATTTTGTGACAAGATGAAAGCTCTTATTTGGCATTCTTATTTTGTTTGGAACAAATTGAGTTATGCGATTTGGTTCACGAGCATTACCAAAACATCATAACCTGAAGGCTCACAAACGAAGACTCTTGTATGTGCCATACTTATATTATGTTATTTATCATTGCGTAACTATGACATGATAAGAATATCAAAGAAACGTTACATGCTAAAGCGCAATGTTGAAGATGTACTATTATTATATATAATTTTGTGGAAGAAAAGAATGATAGAGTTAGATAATATTTAGAGAGTTGTCGACGATCGATAAACCGCCGATCTTACGGTATTCGTGGAAAGTGTATGTATGAGGGGTAGGGACCGCTAGAGCACAAGGCCAAAGATATAATGGTAAGGAAAATGTCCTTTTTATACAGGTTCGGGCCTCCCTCAGGATAACAACCCTACGTCCTGTTCGTATATATTCAATGGAGAAACGTCTTACAAGGAAATATGAAGGTTAGTGGCTATCTTAGGCCTAATCGTAGACTAATCCGGCTAATCCCGCTATTCTCGACTCCTTTGAGGTGATGGGGCTTCTGGATCTATCCGGGCCTAAAAGACTTGTTGGACTTGTAGAACCTCTAAGACCTCAAAGACCTGTCCTCCCCTATAGGATTGCTGATCCTTTTATAGGGAGCTCATCTAGTCGTACTGCACATGGATTTACATCGAGTAGGACTCTGACTTTCTTAAACATCGGGATGGACTTCCTTATTTAAGGGATATCTTCCCTCCTTCAGAGAGGTTACCTTATCGTCCTAGGATCCTTACCGGATACGGGGTATACTTCCGAAACCCAGGGGATCGTATATCAGATACTTCCTAATATATGGGATACCGTACTATTCATCGTCAAGAGTGAATGAGCTAACTCAGATAGATGATATCAGTTTTCATTAAACATACACGATAGTCTTCAACCGCAAAAATAGTGTGGAGAATTAGTACGCATTGTGTCTGCCATCCAACTCGTGACGTGGATGATCCGCCGAATTCATTGTAGAATTGTTTAGGTGAAACGGCTCTACAAAGTTTTGTTTGTTCATAAAGGATGCATGTAGCTATACGATTCGTACTGCATGGCGATATTACTCTACCACTCTATAATGGAGGCTTGACAAGTGTCTTCACTTCATCACAAAGAAATTGAGTACTAGCACACATTGCTATGGATGTTGTAACTGCAAACATGTTTTTTGCAATTGCTGTAGGGAGACTATAAAACGAAATTCAAGAACATGTAGATATCGTTTGAGACTACAAATAAAATGGTCTTCTTCAAGTATATTTTGCAGATTTAAGTGTTTTATTTGCAAAAGGCAACTGAAGCTAAAGTTACGGAGACATTATTCGTGGACTACATGGAGAACCATGTTCTACAAATGTCAGCGAAAATTTGGTATGAGAGTTTAGTGTAATGTTTTCTAAATAGTCATCTATGTAATGAAATGTTTACATAGAGAGTTATATTAAATTAAGTAATAATATTTTATGATTAATTGATGTACATGTAAATTTTTAAATGTGAATACCATAATTATGCAAATATAAATTTTGAAACATTTGTTTACATATTAAATTTTAAATTAAGAAAGTGGAAACATAACCCCATAATAATTGAAAATAGGATTAAGGAAGACAACAAGGATAGGATAAATATTTTACTCGCCCTCAATATTTATTTCATGTAAGCATAACAGTAAGGACAAAATTATTTTCGTAGATGTACCCATAGATATATCTAGAATGCATAATATATATGTCGTGTCCATTTTAATACATGTTAAATATCTTATAGAGAGTTCATATAACATATATTACTTGTGTCTCAGTATTTATTTCATCTCTAAGTCATAAAATTAGTTGTACAACCTAGAAAAATGATGATGTGGTCATCTCTACTGCTAGTTTTTACCACCCCTTAAATATCTCAATAGAAGTTTCAAGAGCTCATTGGTATCTAACTTTGTAACTCCCTAGTAACTTTTGTAACTCAGTAGTGAGCATATGAGTGTCTAGTTCAGTTTAAATTTTGTCCATTCAATCTGAAATCAAATGGTGGAGAGAAAAATTGTGATGTGATGCTAGCTCTTTAATATTTCATTTCGCAAAACTTTAAATAATTATCATTTTTTGAGAGAGCACAAAGCGTACACACCTAAGCCACACACACAACCCTCATGCCACTATATGAACACACAAGCTTGCACGTCCCCTACGTACACTAAGAAAAATATTGGAGGCTCCATCGGCTCTGACTAAATATAGTAGACGAAGTCAATCCTAAATATCAAAGCCGGGCGGGTGGAAACGGGTAATCTCACTCCCAGCAATAGGCCATATGTTCATTTGTAAAATAATCATCTAGATAGCTTGATGATAGGGAGCTTCTATTTAGACGATGGTTAGGGGCACGCCGCTGATAGCACGTCCGACCCACCTATTCTTTCTAATTTCTTTCATTTCAAAAAATTCTAGAAAGAAGAACAATATGATTTATAAATCACGCTCAGAGGACATGTTCATAACATGTTATAGCACATGACAAAAAAATGTTCCATTGATTTTTGGAATTTATTCCACTAGTTCTTACGGTTAGTTCCCCTTGTGAAAATTTATTCTTGTAGTTCATTTGATTTGTTCTAATGGTTTGTGTGATTTGTTCCATGGTTCATGTAAAATGATTCCGTCGTCATAGAAAATGTTAGAAATGCTCCTGATACAATAAGAAATGTGTTGCTATTTCGTAAGCATTGTTCCACTACCGAGGGAAAATGTTCCATCACCAAGTGTGGATTGTTCCAATAGTTCGCTGCAAATGGTACTAATCTTGATTTATTGGTTTTATGTTTTTATATGGAACAAGTATAAAATACCATTGGAACAAAAAGTAATCATAAGGAACAATTAAAAACGTATATGTGTAACACATGAAAACTACAACAACAAAAAATTAAATTACTAAATGACTAAATAAATAAGAAATGTATAAAAACAAAGAAAAACAAAAGAAGAAAAATGAAAAGAAATAAGAAAAAAATGCAAAGCGCCTAAACCCTTCAATGGCCAGCCTAGGCAGGTGGCAGGGTGCAAGGCTCATCCCTATCTCCCGCAATGGCAACCACTGTTAGAGTATGCTGCACACCGGAGCCAATAGGAACTTGAATTGCTCCAAAAGTTACAAACTTAGTGCCAGTTTACGGTTGCTTAATTGTGTTGTGCTAATCCTATTTTATAAGCTATTGTTGAAAAACAGGTGTGAAAAAACTAATGTCATGTTTGTCAAACCAGATTATAATCTAACTCACATGATAGACAGAAACAAATGTCCTACACTTACCACACGCTTGGATGTATCTCTTTGTTTTTTCTGTTAGCCATTTAGCAATTTTTAAACTCATTTCCCGCAAATTATACTAAAAACAGATAGCCAATACAATAAAATATGTAAAATCGATTCAATTAGATGAGATTATTGTAATCCACCGTAACGTCAAACGTTACAGCAAATTATGATTTATGAAATGAAGTTAGCGGGACTTGACTGAACCGTGACTAAGTGGGACACAGTTCAAAATATCACTATCATTTCCACCCAGTTTCTCGGTAAGTTAAAAAAATGGAACACAATTCAACCTTCATGGGTGCCAATCATTTTCAGAAGCACAGCATCCATACCTGAACAGTATACCGCGAAACGGCATCCCTCAAGTTGTAGATCTGCCTGCTTGCTGACGACCATTTTCCTCCATTCATTCTACACCCAAATTTAGACAGATTCAGATCCCCGAAAGTAAAGCCACCAAAACAGATAATCATTCGACATCCTTGAAACCAATGTGAGATACACACCCGACAACCCAGAAGGCATAGCCATCGATGTGCCACGACTGCACCTCGTTCTCATAGTTCTCAAACACAATCTCGACGTAACCTCTGTAGTTGGCCCCCATGACCGACGTCTGAAGGTAGGCTCCACCGGACGTCGGGTTGTCGGAGATGGTGCCCACCGAGAACACGCCGGGGATCTTGTAGTAGTCGGCTATCTTGAGCGGCGTGTCCGCGTTGACGAACGACACGCCGTTGACCGCGTACCTCTGCTTCCCGTTGATGGTGGCGGCCGAGTTGGCCAGCCTGATGGTCCTGGTGGTCAGCACCTGGCCGTAGTGGTACGATCCCTGCGGGTTCGGCCTCGGCCCGCTCGCCGTCAGGTTCCATCTGGTTGCGAGTACGCAGCATCAAGTCAGCCATGCCGATCACATTGTCGCAGATGAGAGGCTGACACTAGTCTGAATTTGTACGAAGAAGCTGGAACCGATCTAACAGACTGAACAGTCATAGATCAGCATGTATTTTCCCACCTGATAGAGCGGGCTTGGTTGAGTGACCAGTCAATCTGGGTTGTGGGGCCTCCGGGCAGAGTTCCGGGAGCCTTGCCGCCGGAGTTAGTGTAGTGCAGGACGGCGGTGGTGGATATGATCTTGCTGGTGAAGCGCGTGGAGACGACGATGGGGTAGTCGAAGCCGGGCTGGTCTGCCGTCAGGAGCACCGAGTAGGACTGGCCCAGGTGCACGTCCAGGGAGGAGTAGCTGGTCTGCAGTGTGTGCGACCCCTCCACCTCTACCAGCTTCATCGTGTGCCCCTGGAATCTGATGTTCAAGGAGGTTGACAAGCCGACGTTGGTGATCCGGAAACGGTACGTCTTACCTGCAATATATGCATGCAGCAAGTTTCAGAATTCTCATCAGTTTGAACCAGAGTGCTACTTAACCAGTCACTTGATCCAGAAGATGCGTTGTGGACGATCGATCAGTCGTTGTACTTACCGGGTTGGACGGTGAATGTGTAGCCGTTCCAGCTGCGACCGTTGATGAGCAGGCCATCAGGAAAACCAAGAGGCTTGCCGCTGTCAAGCATGTACCTCAAATCCTGCACAAGAAAAACAATACATAACATTGTTCAGATACGGTGATATGACTACTAATTTGCTCTCTAAACTTGGCAAGGATACTCTGTTCATGCAGGCAAGAACGAAGTGGAGGGGTTTTACGCAACTTACGGTGTGGTTGGCCTTGTACCAGTCGCCGATGAGCACGGTGTAGTCGGCGGCCGGGGGCGGGAATGGGACGGGGATCATGGGGCGGCTGAGGACGCGTATGCCGCCGAAGCCGCCGGCGGCCTTGTGGAAGGCGAGCGAGGGGAAGTAATAGTAGGTGCCGATCTGGTCCTTGACCTGCAGGATGTAGGTGAAGTTGGCGCCGGGCGGGATCGGGCACGTCGTGCCGGCCACCCCGTCCTCGAACGAGTTCCGCCGCTGCTGTACCCCGTTCCTGCATTGCACCGATCGCACACAACATCATCGTCACCGATCAGTTTCATAGATGCCGGTGGCGGTTTGAGACTTGCATGAATGATCGATGAGTAGCGCTGTATCAGTCGCCTGCTTTGTCGATCATCGCTGTACCAAATGTTTTAGGGATTAATTCAGTAATACTTTACTTAATTTGGTCAATCCGATGCTCTAGTGTTTTGACCGATCGAGCATCTGTTCCCACGTGAAACTGTTCGAGCGAGTCAAATGTGATAGTACTTCAACAGCTGTTAATTTAGACATCGACGTGATTAATATATATAATACATACATACATACATATATATATATATATATATATGCTATCAGGAAATTATAAAAATTTATAAGTCAAGCACTGTCGTATAAATGCTCCACTAGTTCGGCCCTACCGATCGCTGGAGTCGTTGGACTACTCCATCGCGGTAGCTACTGGGACGGCGCCCTCGTAGCCGTGGTCACGAGGTAACGCAATGGCGTCGACGCATGGCACGTTCTCTTGTCCGTGCCCTCGTCACGCGCCCCGAATTGATATATGTGCTCCCCGTCAACTGTTGTACTGCTTGTTAGGAGGTAACATTCGAGTGTTATACTCACAGCGCTATTCCGTGCTACTACTAGCTTGCGTGACCACTTTCACAAAAAAGGAATGAGAAAAGAAACAGAGCAGGAATCAGAGCGCTTGCACCTCTGGCAAACTGTAGGGTCCCCGCGGCTAAACACGCAATGAATGGTCGGTTTGCGTCTCTCCGTCACGCATATTAAGCCACGGGCCGGGGCCGCCGATAGCTATTCCGCCCCGCGCGCTCGGTATCCAGACATCGCGTCGCTCTCGCACTCGTGTAACGTAGCGGCCGTGCACATGCGCATTTTTTACGTATAAACATCGCCGTCGCGCGACCAAGTTTTTGAAAGAAAAGATAGGACCAGAAGGGGGACCAAGACGCTGGCTTTATGCGTAATATAAAACCAGTGCTGTTGGCCTTTCTGTAAGTGTAACCATCTAATGTCACATGTATCGGCACTAGAGTCTAACGGCACAGCCATCGCGTCGCTCTCAACCCCGTGTACTGTAGCGGCTGTGCACATACACTGCAATGCATGTATCAAACATCGTTATTGCACGGAGGCTCAGCAGTCAGAACTCATAAGGTGGAACTCGGACCGTGCTGGGACAGCCCTGGCCGAGCCAATCATGCATCGGGCCATAGCTAGCAGGGCCGTCTTGGCTCGGCGAACTCACGGTGCTGAGCTGTGCGGACACGATACACCGCAGGCTAGGCCAAGCATGGCACGATGGCATGCCGTGCCACCGACGAGCCATGTCGGCCCGGGCACGGTTAGCCGAGCTGCGACTAGACTCGAGGGTGTTGTGAACAATGATGTCAGTATGTTGGTGCCATAACGACACAACTCCGAGACCATGGCTCTTGCCGATGTCGAATGTGTCACTGTGGGTAGCCGCGGCCGCCACGAACGGTGCCAAATCTGGAGTAGGTAGATCTGTTGTGGCTGCCATGGGTTGGCAGCCATTGTCATTGAGACCATGTGGCCCTTGCTGAGGCTCGAGACCGTGATTGCAGTGGACCGTCATCGTTGTCGACGTGGCCCTCCCCTAGGGTCGAGGCCATGGCCGCCGTCGCCAGTCAATGGGATTGTCGCGCCGGCTCATACTATTGCTGCACTTGCGTGACGCAACACTATACTGCGGCCGTCTTAGGCGAGCCCACACTGACGATGATGAGGAGAATGAAACAGGTCGGGGTGCGTGTGTGTTTAGGATAAAGTTGGAACTTGGCTCGAGTTATGACGGGTTAGCCCAAGATCTAGCTGGCACATCATAGCCCAGGGATGGCACGACGTGAAGACCAATGGGGTTGTGCTTGGCCCGACACGGGATTGGCCTGAAGACCTGGTAGGCATGGCGACGGCCCAAAACGCACAGTGGCACGGAAGAAACTAATACAAGATTAAACCTTATACAAGATAAGATAGATACATTAATACAGTATATAAGATAAATTGGTCTAATGTCCTTCTCAAGGAAAGAGAAGTACAACAGCCACCGGTTACATCACTTTTATTGCATATATGCATGCAAAGTCGTAAACTCGGGCATGCGGTTGGGCAAGGCATAGGGCGGCTAGAGAGGCGCGGGCGCAGGGTGCGCCATGTGTGGCCTTGTGGTGCACAAAGCCACCTGCCTCTATGTGGTGTAGATGCGCACGTGCATCGGGTCTGGTCTGTGGAAAGGAGTGCTCCGCCCTTGCCGCTATGTTTAATGGTGTAGCAGGTGTGGAGGTAGTGCCCAGGTGTGGTCACAGGTGCGCTTTGCACCGTGGCTATGCGGCAGTGTACAATGCTACAATATTTAGGCACAATCGTGTGCACATAGTATACCACCCACGAAAAAGCAGTCCAACGTTGTCCACCAACGGTTAAAACAAAGTGACGGCCCTCCATATTTATATAGCTTCCTCTCCTCCCGTTTGTACACAGGCATAAAGCACATCAAGCACACAGACATAAAAATGAAGTGTTTTTCTAGTCCTTCTCCTTTCTTAACATGTTCTCTCATACGAAGAAGAAGGCGGCAGCCTGTCGTCCTCCCATCCCTCCTAAGGCATCATGACGAGGTTGATCCTCTACTTCCAGCACGACGTAGCCACACCCTACTCCTCTATGTGGTCTTTGATGTTGATCCTTGCCTACTCTCCTCTGACATGGGAGAGTACGGCATGGATGACAGTCATATGGACAGTACGAGTGGCTTCGAGAATGTCGCTTTTGTTGAAGAGAAATCGAGGTCATTGAACATCCCTTCCTCGAATGTCGACACTAGAAAACCACGCAAGCAATGAGAGGCTCCAACTGATAGGCATGGTGCTAGCAGCATATGAAGCACAACATAGAAATAGAAGACAGGTACCAGGTAGCATATGCTACTTGTAAATATTGTGGAGCTAAATTAATTGCAAGTCCAACTAATGGAGCATGTCATCTCAAGCGGCAAACAGAGACATGCTTGAATAAGATTGCTAGAGGCCAAAAGGAAGGGGCAGGTATCCATACACAGCTTAGCTTTGGTCCCGACGGTTCGGTAAATACATGGATAACAACCTCAAGTAACAACAAGTAAGGTAGTTAGGTACATAGTTTGCGAGAATATTCCAACTAGCATGGGCAAAAGCGCAAAGTTTGAGACAATAATTCAACATGTTTTCCGTCCACGTTACCATCATGCCACTAGAAAAAAACCACTACGAGAGATATGGTTTGCACTTTACAAACATAAACTAGTAGAACTGAAAGAAGTGTACATGAAAGTTAGTTTTCCTTTGTTTTAATGTCAAACATATGGACTTCATCCCAAGACTTTTATCCCACCAAAGATCCACCTATCTTAATGTTGTTGTGCACTATTTGGAATCAAAAGACTTATAGGTTTTTAAGTCAATCGATGAGGCACATATTAGGGAGGCCATTGTGGAAACGTATTATTGAGATTATTAGAGATTAAAATAGAAAGTAGAATTTTCGCTGTCATTCTTGACAATGCCCAGCTAACAGGACAACCATGGAGATTTTCATAACGTATCTACAATCCTACACTAGTGGTTACCTCATCCACTAAGGATGCATATGCTACATCATTAATCTCATCATGCAAATATGTTTGAAAGTAATGAAATTCTTTATATCTTCATCGTCAACTGACGGTGGGATCCCCCCGGGGTAGGCCCAAGACGAGGACTCGGCCGGCATGGCCAAGGGTGGCCCAAGCCGAGTCCATGAAGTCCACTCAGCTGGGCCGTCCGCGCGTCGTCAAGATAGGCGTGGCCACGACGCGGTCAAACCCACGACGCGTTCAACCAACGGTGCGCGAGCAATGCGCCGTTACCAGGCGCGACGTGCACAGCCAATGTGCCGTGATATCAGGAGTTACTCCGCACGACCTGCGCTGCCTAACCGACCCGGCAGTTGTAGACTCTGGCCTCGTCGGCCCTATATAAGGCGAGGCTGGGGCCCCTGGTCAAGGGGTTAGACAGTTGGTTAGTTGGCGCATTAGTTAGCTTCCTGTTTTCTCCAAACCTGTACACGCTACTCGCTCTTTCTCTCTTCCACCTCCGATCATCATGATCATTGTACTTCCAAATCCCTCATACGAGGCAAGATCAAGCATCTAGCAGGAGTAGGGTGTTACTTCTTCTACAGAGGGCCTGAACCTGGGTAATTCCCTTCGTGTGAACCCGGTCCGGATCATCCACTCGCGCCCCCAAGAATCACAGATGTATATTGCCGTGAAATCACCACGACATCAACGTACGAGAAATACTGCTAACACTACATGGCAAACTATAATATGCAAGAAAATTCAGTTTTGACATGAATGTGAGCTAGGACTCCACATGAAATGCTAGAGTGGTGCATGGGCTATGAGCAAATTATATCTCTCTATGTAAAACTATAATGCCGAGATGCGCAGGTAATTACTTATGGGGATTGGAGAGTTTTCAGTTGTTTTCATGATTTAAAAAATTATTTTATAGCACAACCACTATTTTATTTGGTATTTAGTATCCTACTTGTTGCTTAGTCATCGAGTGGCTTTGGAGAATAGGTGATGGTATCAAAGAAAATAAGTATGGTCACCTTTGTAATATGCTCATATCTTATGCACCGCCCTAGCATGGTGTATGTTCTCCCTTACCTTCATATCAACATTGAATTTTCTTGGCTTCTTATTATTGCCCACATAGTATTTGCAGTATTCCTCGTACCGTGAAGATGAAGATGTAATAAACATAATAGCATCACATATACTATCTAAAACTGGGTTTCATTACCTTCAAACCAACATGCATGATGAGATTATGATCTAGAATATGTATCTTTAGTAGATGATGTAACCTCTAGGGTAGGGTTGCAGATACAGTGTGAGAATCTCCATGGCCATCGTGCCAGCCAAGGCATTATCAAGAGCGATAGTGAAAATTCTATTTTCTATTTTAAAATATCTAATAACCTCAAGAATACACTTCATGATGGCCTCTCATGTGTGCCTCATTGATTGACTAAAAGCCTATCGACTTTTGTTTAGATTGTATTTATCATCCAAATAGTGCACAACAACACTAAGATAGGCAGACTTTTGATGGGATGAAGTCCATATGTGATGTTAAAGCAAAAGAAAAAGGAACTTTGGTGTACACTTCTTTCAGTTCTACTAATTTAGTGGTTTTTCTAGTGACTTGCTAGTACTATGGACAGAAAGCATGTTGGATCATTCTCTCAAACTTTGCACTTTTTCTCGCACAAATCGAAAGATTCTCGCTAACTATGTACCTAGCTACCTCATCTTTGGCTAGCTGAGGGTTGTTATCCAAATACTTACCGAACCGTTGAGGCCAAAGCTAAGCTAGGTCTGGACACCTTCCCCTTCCTTCTGGTCTCCTGCTATCTTCTTCAAGCATGTCTCTGTGTGCCACTTGAGATGACAAGTTTCATTAGTTGAACTTGTAGTTAATTTAGCACTCAATATTTAGAAGTGCCATATGCTACTTGATACCCGTCTTCCATTTTTATGTTGTGCTACATATGCTGCTAGTGCCATGCATGTTGGTTAGAGCCTCTCGTTGTTTGCACCGATTCCATTATTGATATTCGAGGAAGAGATGTTCAATGACCCCGGCTGCCCTTCAACGAAAGCAACATCCTCGAAGCCGCTCGTACGATCCATATAACTGTCATCCATGCCGTAGTCTCCCATTTTCAGGAATACTAGGCAAGGATGGACATCATTGTCCTCCATGAGGAACGGGATGCGGCTCTCGTTGTGCCATAAGTCGATGATCGACCTCATTGTGACGCATCAGAAGGAATGGGAGGGTGGTAGGTCGCCGCCTTAATCACCTTCTTCTTCTTCCCATGAGAGATCATGCTGAGAAAATGAGAGGGCTAGAGGAGTGCTTGCTAATTGTGTCTGTGTGCTTGATGTGATTCATGTTTATGAAAATGAGAGGAGAGGAAACTATATAGATATGGATGGCCGAATGTTGGCATTTTACCATTGGTGGCCATCGTTCGACTGCTCTTTCGTGCATGGTGTACTATCTTCGTGTTACTGTGCCTAACGCTCGTATGCTAAATAGTGTAGCATTGTGCACTGCCACACTGTCACAGTGCAAGGCGCAGGTGTGACCGCGCGTGGGCATTGCCACCACACCCGTTGCACCGCTAAACACAGAGGCAAGGGCGCAACACTCCTTTCCATGGACCGGACCCGCTGTGCCTGCGCTGCATAGAGGCAAGTGGCCATGCATGCGGCCATGCGTGCCACAAAGCCACGCACTCTGCGCCCTGCGCCCACGCCTCTCCTGCCCGTCTTGCGCCCTTCCCAACTGAACGCCCGGGTTTGCACCCTTTGCATGCATATATGTAAAAGTGATGTGACTAGTACGTATTCTACTTCTCTTTCTTTGAGAAAGACATGAGATGGATGTTATCTTATCTTGTATAAATACCTCTATCGTATCTTGTATAAAGTTTAATCTTGTATTAGTTTCTTTCGGACCATCGTGCGTTACTACCTCCGCCATGCCTATCGGGCCTTTGGGCCAATTCCATGCCAGACCAGCATGAGCACAACATATGGCGATGTGCAGGGCCATGCCACCCATCAAGCCTAGAGCCTAGGCTCAGCCCAGGTCTATCGTGGTGTGCCAGTCTGGCCCATTGGCGTTCGTACCGTGTCGTATCTTGGGCCGTGCCGGCCGGGTTGGCTACCCGGAAAAACCCGGCCCAAATTGTACCTTTAAATTATTCAGAACTGCTCCACCGACACCACAAAGGGCGATAAAGCTATTGCGATTGTTTTTCCTAGTAATTTATCTGAGCTTACGGGTTAAACAGGAAGGCCCGTGAGTCGTCATAACTTTTCGGCAGAAGAGGACACGGCCGCGCCGAATCTGCAGTCCGCTACAGATCGGTACGGCAGTATGGCTACTTCGCTCGGCTGGCTCCCACCCCACGGGCGCTCGCGCGAGCACAAGCGCACATGGCTGGCGCGGGTCACCGACGCACGCATGAGGCCGAGGGGCTCGTAAAGCTTCGCAGGCTCGCAACCACCGCGTGATCACGCTTAGATCACGAGACGCGGTGTACGTGTACCTGCCCCCTGCGCATTATTCCCTCCATGGCTGGACGGAGAGGGAGGGGGAAAAGGGCCGGAAAGAAAATGCGAAGCGAAATTTTTTTTGTGCCTAGATCAGAGCTCAGCGGCATGAACTTGTCTGATGTGCCTGTGCGTTTGTGTTTGGAAATTCTCATCGACAAACATGCCATGTTGACTATACCACAGCATAACAGGACCCACTTGTCATCCACAGGTACTACTACTATTTCGTAAAGAACCACAGAGATTTGCCACTACAAAAGAGACGGTACGTGAAGATTTGCCATTGCATTATCTCACTGACAAAGCAAAGAGGTACTTGAGGATTTGCCGTGAATATAACAGGCTTCACACGACTGACCCGTGAGGGATGTCTGTCCCATGCGTGGACCAGTGCCAGGGCGGCCAAATCATAGGCAGCACGGGGAATTAAATACTCTGTCTGGATCGCCTAATGATCTGACTTGTCACGAAACGTATAGCTAAACAGACAACTTCTTTTGGTGGGGCCACGTGGATTAGTCAGTTTAATAGTGCTAGATTAAGTCCGTCTTAATGGAGTGGTAGGTACACTGTGACAAGCTCACTGGGACACAGAGCACTGCAAGCGGGCAAGCACATCAGTTCGACTTCAACAGCTACAGGATTCATCTACTTGTCTCAAAACAAAAATGTGTAGTCACTTCATGGAAAACAGAACATGGATAGTTAAATGTTAGGATTGATTTAGTTATGGTTGAGTTTACAGGACATAGTAAGTCATTGATGTACTTTTATGCTATTCAGAATAAGATATTAAACTGATAGCGGCAGACGAATTAACTGCGAAGTAGTGGTTCGTACAAGAAGACGAAAACGAGATGAACGGATTCATGAGCTAGGAGGTGTACCAGGAGAGGAGGAATGGCTCATTGAGCTTGTTGAAGACATTGACAATGAGGTTGTCGTTGGTGACGGCCTCTATCTGCGGCCCCGGGAACTGACCATTGATCAGTATACCCTGCAACCCCATTTATTCAGCATGTTTTCACCACACGGTAATGGTAACTAGACTCCACGCAGTGTGCTACAGTAGCTGCAAATTTTACGGAGCAAGAACAGAGGGTAGAATGCACCGGACCTGCTGCTTGACGCCGAGCGGGAAGATGTCGCCGTAGGTCACAGTCCACGTGAAGAACCTGTAGGGGTCGTCGCCGGCGACGAGGATGGAGAGGAGCGGGAGGCCGAGGAAGAGGAGGAAGAGGAGAGGGACGGCGCTGGTAGCGCTGGCCATTGTGTGCTAGCTGCGCCTAGGAGCTTTCTTGCAGCTAGCAATGGAACTAGAAGTGAGAGGACATGTGACTTGCGAGTGGGATCGATGGGTGCTCTTATGTTGGTGGAGTCGTCAGCATGAGGGCATTGCTCGAAGGGTAAATGGTTTTCGTCGAGGTGATGGTAAGGAGAAGTGGGAGTGTGGGAGGGGAGGTAGCGTGGGTTTTTGGCAGCGTCCCCCCCCGTGGGGTGTCGGGGAACCACCCGCTTTTGTAGGATAGATGTTGAGGGAGGAATGAAAATGGTAAGCGCACGCTAACATAGATCACGTAGTACGGTAGTGTGGGAGATTCGGATGGTGTCGGGCATGATCTATACATGGAAGTTTGCAATTATTGTTTAGTTTAGAGCTTTAGGTTCGATGCGAGTGTTTGCACTGCATATGAATATATACGCACGTACATCAACTATATGGTTAACCTGTAAGCATTAAAAAAAATTATAAAAAAATAGCACGTGAAAAACAAAATATTTAAGCATGAAAAGCAACAATTCTTAGATATAAAAATTGAAATTGGAAGTAGCTAAAAGACAATATGTATAACAGTGATTAAGAGAGGATCTAATTTTTATCCACAACCATTGTATGAATAATTATAAAATTAAATTAAAGATTTCAGCTAGCTCAGATTAAGAGTATCACATTTTAACTTATGCTTTTTATATTGGTATTTGTTATATGAGTGTAGAGGTTGCTTGGGACGTAGAATATGACAGGGGAATAAGAAATAACATAGAAAGTTAACAGAGGACTGGAAGAAATCATATAAGTAGCTATTTGGATCAGTCTTGTCTCAATCCGATGGATAAAATGTGGTTAGGTACGTTGCAATTCACCCATCGAGAATAACTGAAGTAGCTCATACCTCTCCGTTCGAACCAGGGGCGAAGCTAGAAAAATTAAACCGAGTGCACAACTTTGAACGACCGATAATGTACAACGATAAAAGTACCGATTAATTACTTATCAAAGTGAAGAAACGAAGAACAAAACCACTTGTAAAAGATAATTAGCATTGGCAAAACACAACATCTGACCTCTTGTCCTCAATAGTATATAAAAATAATAATTTGATTTCAAATTGTCATGTGAAAAATAGTGGAGCAACAAGATATAATTAATTAAGTAAGCATGTTACCTTTTAATATCTACGCTCTCTTAATTTCATAAAACAATCAACCACTTGGTCATTGGTGACTTTCTTCATTCTTCTTTCTCCCCATAGCAAATAACATTATCACTCAAACTATCATCATTGAGGCAATTACGCAAGTATGTTTTCACAAGTTTCATAGCTGAAAAGCACCTCTCAACTGTAGCAGTGGCGACAGGCAGCACAAGAACTAGTTTCAAAAGCCGATAAACCAAAGGATAACAAATATGCTTTCTTGTCTCCACCATATATTTTTGAGAAAGCTCACTAATAGCTTGTATGTTGGAGAATCTGTCATCATCTCGCACATCAGCAATGTAGAGGCAAAGATGATGGTTAAGGTCCCTCATTCTCCATAATCAAAGTCATTAGGATAAAGTTTAGCCAAGTTCATCAAATTCTCCAAATTAAAATCATGAAATGAGTCTCTTGGACTCAAAGCAGCCGACCAAACAAGCAAATTAGAGGTTGTCTCGTTGAAGCGATTATCAAGCTCTTGAACTATCCAATCAAGAACATCATTAAAACAATCCACTTGGTAATGATATTTGTTGGTAATTCCAGTTCTCTGTTGTCTCTTTTTTGGATCAACATATGCCTCTTCCATTTCCAACCTAGGAATATCATGTTTTTCACAAAATGCATACACTTCACTTAGCAAAGATTCACATCCATGTCCTCTAAGCTCAATTAAATGAGTTCTAGTTGATTTCACACACTTAATGGCATTCACTATGTCTTGATCCTTCCGCTGCAATGCTAATGACAGGATGTTTGTGATTATTAAGATAGTCAACATGAGATGCATATAGAACATAAAATCAAATGATGAAAGTACACTAGAAAACCATTTGCTTGTTCTCTATTTGTCTACCTTGTCTTCTTCTTCACCAATTCAAGTACTTTGACAACTGTTGGGAACATATCAACCAAATTTTTCAGTGTTTTGTAATGAGAACTCCAACGAGTATCTCCGGGTCTTTGAAGAGATTGCTCTTGATTTAATCCTGTTCCAGTTTTAAGTATCCCACAACTTAAGGCCTTATGCACTTGTTCATGATTAACATCTCGAATCATGTCTTTTCGTTTCGAAGATCCACCCACCACATTTAATAAAACAGAAATCATACTAAAGAAATTATAATGCCTTTATGATTTCTTACCACATCCACAACAACTAACTAGAGCTGATGTGCAAATAAGCGGTGCTACCTTCTCATGATTAGTGATTGGAGGCCATTGAACTCACCTCGCATATTGCTAGCACCATCATATTCTTGTCCTCTAACTTGCTTGTAGCTCAGCTTATATTTTGCAAATAGAGAATCAATCGAAGATTTGAGGTAGGAAGAAGTTGTTTCTTTCACATAAACAAGGCCAACAAAACTCTCTTTCACAATTCCAGAACTATCAACATATCGTAGGACTACTGACATCTGCTCTTTGCAAGAGACATCTCTGCACTCATCAACAAGCAAGCAAAACACATCATGGCCAATTCTTTGAGAATAGAATGCAATATCTCATCTGCAAAACAAGTAGCAATATCTTTCTGGATTTCAGGAGCTACCATAAGAGAATTGCCTACAACATCTTTGCCCATTGCCTTGCCATAAGTTGGATCATGCTCTACTAGGAGATCATGAACTTCCTTGAAGTTTCCTTTGTTGTGGGAATCCTTCGACTCATCATGGCCCCGGAAAGCCAATCCTTACTTCAATAACAATCTAGCAGTGTCAATTGAGCAATTTAGTCGAGTAAAATAAGCAACCTTGGAAGCTTCACTTTGTATTTGTATAGCAACATCAATGTGTTCATCTCTTCTTAATAAAGCATCACAATTTTTTAATGCTTGGTTGTGGACACTACCAACATCACCTATGTGCTCTTTTAGCCTTGATTTTCTATTTCACCCATTCCAAGCTGTCATAACAAATGCCTCATACCCAGCTTCTTCTTACTACGGTCTCTAAACAAGAAGCAACAAAAGCAATATGCTCTAACTTTGGACTTGCTATATTCAAGCCAACTCCCAAACTCATCAAACCATTCAGGAATAAACCTTCTCTTTTATCTCCAATTTGTGTATATGGGAATTCATAAGTGCGAGGTTGGCAAGGTCCATTAACCAAATACTTTCTTCTTACCACATCTTTCAGATTAGGATGGTAATGTCTATCATTTTCCTTTTCCCTGGATCATATTGAATTTCCTCTTCCCAATTCATATCCTCTAGAGCATCATTTGTTCTTGTGATGGTGCTTTTCTTTTGATAAGATACTTGTCCTAAACGTACCTAAATTTGAAAAAAAACACATGAGACGTGAATACACTATGTATGGATGTATGATAGGTCAAATACCAAAGTCATTATGGGCCTATGATTTGTCAAGAAAAACAAATAAACATCCATATAATATTATAATTAAATTGGATTCCTACTCCCCAACAATTTTTGTGTAATCGAGAGATTACAAATTACAATATAGGTTAGGGCCCAAAATAATTTAACTAGATGGATCATGGATGGAGATGATTAACCAACGATTGACGATAGTGATGTGAACGGACTGACGGAGGAAGGAGTTTCGGAGAATCCGACGATCAACAATGTGAGCGGCGCGCGTGATTCCCCTCGCTGTTTCCCGGCTGCAAGCTGTGTCGTGTGATTCGGACTCGCGTCGGCCGCCAGGGATTAGGAGCACAAGCAGAGATATCAGATATGTGGATGCATCTGTTAACCGAGCGTACGAGCCGAGTTAATTAGCCAAAGTGCTAACCCTTTTTTGCTTGATCGATGTCCAGGCTGCTCAATTCTCTCCTTCGTGGGCCATATCCCATGCAATGATTGTGTATTGTTGCATATAAGCTAGGCAGCGGATTGGGCTGGTTGCAGGAGCTAAGATGTAGGGCCACACAGCTTCAATTGGCCCAAGTAGGAGTTGAGGGGGTGCACTGCTCATGGGCTACCATGGTGCATTGTGTTTATCTATATGCCAAGGATTACCCAAAAACATTTTGTCCCAGGTGCCTGTGCACCATGGTCGGTTCACTAGGCTTCGCCCTGGTTCGAACTAGCCCTCCGCATCAATTTTTGCCTCTGCTCCTCTTTCATCTCCCCATGGCCCTGTATGGCCCACGTCACCTCTATATCTAGCGAAAGCGCCAGTGCCGACGGAGATGAGGGATGAAGCAAACGAAAAAAAATCAACTTTCAACTCTTCTTACAAAATTATTGAACTTCAAATTTTAACTCACAAGAACTAAAACTTTCAACAGCATCGATCAATCATTTCACCTCCTCAAAAACAAGTTTCAACTAGATCAAATTCAACTTACAATGACCATCACGAAATGTTCAACTCTCACGATTCTAGAAATCACACACGTGGCAAACTAATCAACATAAAAAACTAAAAAAAAATCACGAAAAATAGAAAATATATAAAAAATCATAAAATTTCAATGTTCTCTTTGGAAAAGTCGCATAATTTGAAGAAAAATTGAAAAACAGATTAAAAAATTCATATAATTTACAAAATGAGAAAAATATCAGTTTCTAGGAGCCAGATTTTGAAACTAAAATTTACAAGAAAAATCAGAATAAGTTATTGAAAATTGAACGAAAAATAAGAAAATTAGGAAAAATGAAAAAGTGGAATATTCTAGAATAGTTACTGGAAAATTTGAGAATATTTATGATTTTCCAAATTTTCCTCATTTTCTGATTTCTTTGATAATTGTTGTGCTGACTAGGTTGCCATATGTGCGACCCACTGCCCAAATCATCGTCAAAACTGTTTTTAGTGGAACGCGTGACTAAATCAAGACAATTATGACACTTGAGGGACCAAGAATGTCTTATATTAGAGCTGAGATCATACTTAGACTTTTGCAATAGTTGAGGAAAAAGGTAGACCTTTTTCTTTTCAATCTTCTATATTTTTTAATATTATATAAATTAGATGGTTTTTCTTAGATCTTCCCGACTCTTTATTATCCATGGTTAGAGTAGATTTTTCTCATAGATCTTTCTTGTCGAGAGATTTGCCTCGCTTTCCATGCCTGTTAAGAGTAGATGTTTTTGCTTAGATCTTCTCCACCTCATTGCCACTTTAACACATTTGATTCTACTCCCTTTGCATGAAAATATTAGGTGTGCATATTTTTTAATTTATCTTAATCAATATTAGTTAATAATATATGGATCACGTGACAAAATTTGATAATGTATAATTCATATTTTGAAGCACTTTCTAGCGGTATCAATTTTGTATAATATAATCCATATATTCTTAAACTAACTATTGGTCAAAAAGATCTTAAAAAATATATGTCCTTATTTCCGAACAGAGGAAGCATAATATTCCTATTAAATCCAATAGGGAAATCTATCCTATACTTTTATCATACCTATTCGTGTATATCTCTATACGAGTTGGCACTGTGCAATGCCTACAGTTATAAGTCCCCTTGAATTACGTGGAATCGAACATGCCTTGAATGATTTATATATGTGTTGAGTTTGTAGAATCTCGCTCATAAAGACAACTAACTCCGAGTCATAATGCACTCCTTCTAATCCAACAGGTAACATTTTGACTATCAATAATGCTTCACATAAAACTAACAAAAGTATATTTCACGATTGGTCTAGTAATATCAAAATTTTATGGATGTTAGCTAATTTTCTATATTGATGTTCAAAATCTAAATATGTCTGACTGTCATAGATTGCAAATGGGTCTAAATTCACTAAACTATCACAACTTTCTTAGTTGGCTCCCTAAGATTCTCTACAACCATAGTGTCACACCCTGATTTTCTGAAACCTAAAAATTAGGGCTAACAAAAACTTTTGTTAATAAAATCAACTAAAATGCATCTAACTAAAACCTCATTTCAAAACATGAATGAGCTATATACCAAAACGCGAATACCCTTGTTCCTATTTTTCTCAATCCCCGCTTTCTCGAAACTCTGTCGGCAAGGTATGATAACCTTGCTTAACACCTTATCTCCAAACGTGGCTACTCACCCTTGCTTTCCCGCCACGAACACACCTTCGGCATTCCTTTCCCTTTTGCCTAGCCGGTGCAAACTAGATCAACATCTGCCCGCCAAGTACCCACCTGGTACTTTTGCAAAATGGAAGCATATATACGTTATGAACCTCGTCCGAATGCTATGATCTTCTACCATCTAATTCTTCATGTCCTATCTTGAGTATGTGCTCATATATACTGCTTTATATATACGCAAATACGCAAAAACCCTAACCCCTCCTCCCGAGAATACGGATCAAAACCCTAATCCACCGTTCGACTCTGCTACACTCCTATGCATATATATATGAGTATACCGGCGGCATTCCCAAAATCTAGCCCCCACGACCTCTTATGTCTATTCTAACTTCGTTGCTACCCTATATGCTTAAATTCTCATGTGTATATGAGCACATACAATATGAACCCCAAATTACTTCTTGAGATTAGAGGGAAATTCGAAAACCCTGACTCGAGCATATGGTCTTACTCCTCCCTCGTCGTTTTGAGTCCACAACTGCACTCCTTTAATCTTCATACTTTTAACTTGTGCGCTAAGAATTCGCACAAGTATAAAAAGTTTCTAATTCCCAATGCGCCGTGGCAGCCCTTCCGCTCTTGGCACCTATGCCAACTATTCGAGCCATTCCACAACTCTTAGTTAATTTACACCTTGCAAAGTAACCCGTATCCCCTTTTGCTCTATAACTGAGATTTATCTTTTCTCTCATCCTATTTGGTTGTAATGGCATGCCCTCTGAAACAACTGTGTCGTATACAAATCAACGGGGTCATACAGGTGCATGTTTACGACCTGTTTGTGACAATAAACCATCCAATCCCAAAATGAATGCAAATTCAGTTAAAGCCTATATATTCGTAAAATCATAAGGAGGTAGCTACCTAATAACCTTCTTAACCTCTCCGAAAATCACTTTTGAGAGCAACTTCATTAAGGGATTAAAGCATTATTCTAAAGCTGATAATCTAAACTATGATCATGCAACCTCTTGGCGTCATTAAGTCCTCTTAAACCTGCGAATACCAAACCCTCCCAGTGAAAATTTCTTCCACGACAAACTACCTCACCTGCCAAGTCAAATCTGAGCTAGGGACGAGTTAGGTCTACCAGCAGTTACTCACTATTGATCCCTCACTTCTTGCTGCCACCTTCCCTGTGCAAGTGCCAAGCACGGCTCCATTCACAACTCCTGTCAAGTTTACTGCCCTCATGGATGGCACACGGTGCCAATGGCCGATCTATCAATTTCAGCAGTAAATGGTGTCAACTCTTTGCCGTGCAACAATAGCACCACTCACCTGTTTTTTCCCTCCTCATTACTCTCCCTCGTCCCTCCTGTTCCTCTCCCCACTGGACACTGCCCATCTCCTCCAGCAATGCAGCCACCGCACCCCGAGTCACCACTGTAAGGAGCTCCCAAGCTCCACTTTTTCCCCCGAGCTCCTCCTCCTACCTCCCATTTCTTCTTCTTCCTCTCCCCCTGCTGTCGAGCAAGCACTGCTCCTCCTGCCACCGTCACCTGAGCTGCCACTCATCCTCTCTCCCCAAAACTCCATCTTTTTCCTCTTGCCACTTCTCTAGTTGCAATTTAGCTGCTCCTACAGCCCCTCCAAACTACTCGCCTTTTTTCTTACATCCTAGCACCGAAATCAGCAGCTCTCCCCTTCTCCCTCAGCCGCTTCCCGTAGTCCTTCCCCAACTGAGCTCTTCCTATAGTTCCTCTCCCTGCTCACCATTATCTGCCATGAATTCTTCCCAAGCCGAGCTGCCCTTCCTCGGTTTCCCCTCATCTCAACCGAGCAGCTCTCCGTTCTTCCCTCCCCTCACTTGTTCCACTCCCGCCAACTCGATTCTAGAGCCGCTCCGGATCTGCTAGAACCTCGGCACTGCTCCGCGCCCTCGCCCTCACCCTAGTCACCACCCGTATCGGTCGGCACCCCCACCAGTAACTCAGCCTCGGCATTCCTCTAGCCAATGCCCATGGAGGACCTCTCTCCGCCTCGCCTCCGAGGCCCCGCTGCCTCCTCAATGTCGTATCAATCGCCACCGGGCCCGCACCTCTCTCAATTAGGCCGGCCTCCTTCCCTACCTCTATTTGGTCCCCATCTCCGGCAGGAGCTCTACCGCGGTCACAACCCCTCCCTAGCACCGCTGCAGTCCTCTTCTCCGCTCCCATTGACCCATCAGCGAGGCTCCCTATTCCGGGCACTGATTGGACCCGTGCGCGCCCATTGCAGCCGTCCGTAGCTTCTCCAGCGGCAGGCGCTCGGGCTCCCATCTACCCGACGGCCATCCTCTTTCCTCCTCCCACTGTTGTGCACGCTGCTCCGGTCGTCCCTCCGTTACTGCCGCCGCTCCCTCTGAGGTGAGTATGGCCACCAGTTTTGGCTCCGTCCACGGCCAAAGGCAGCTCACCGAAACCAATTCTCGCCTGGTCAGCCCCTGCCTAAATCCTCCCCTCCGCTAATCCTAATCATAGCCCTAAATATGACTTAGCGCTCAAGACACCGGTATGCGGACTGGTCGGTCCACTATGCTGTTAAGCGAAGGCATATTTACCGATTACGCTTCTCGGTCCGAGAGACGAATTCTTCCTTTGCTCACTCCAGTATGCGCCTTGCTTCCGAAAGCGTATTCCCTTTGGTCTTCTCTGCCAGGGCCGGTTCCAATCACTAAAGGCGTATTTCTCCAATACGTCACCGACGTCATCCCCCTCTTCAGATCCGAAACCCTTCCCCTCTTTTCCTCTCCGGCAGAACTTCGGAGGTCCATTTCTCCCCCGTTGTAGCTCCAATTGACCTCATTCTTTTTCCTACATTCATCTAAAATCAAATACTATCCACCAGTACCAATTTCATAATTTTTGGAATAATTTGAATTTTCAAATTTGAAACAATTCATTTGAGCATGTTTATATTGCTTTAAGCACTGTTTCAATTGGGTATTTCCTTGTTGCATGAAACCAATCATGTAATGTTAGTTCAGTATATCTTTATCTTCAAAACCTTTTATACCATAAAAGCGGTAAGGGTTTTGAAAATCCATTAGTTGCAATTCATCTCTTATACGCATGTATGTATATATACGTGCATGCATGTCTTTTAATCTCGCTCTAATAGTAATATAGTTTTCTAAAAACTTTGAAACATGTATAATGTCCTCTGGACCCGAACTTTATATGAGGGCTAAAGCCTTCAAATGCTAATAAGTTTATAAACATGCAAACCCTAGTTTTCTAATATGCAAAGACCTTTGCATTATGTGTTTATAATTCCATCTCGATATTTTGAAAACCCTAGCTTGTTCTAAGTCCAATACATGGTTGTTGTGCTGCGTGATTGTATTTTGGCTCTTAAATAGATCTTCCTTGCATCACTATTTATTCGATATTTTTCCCGACGTGTAGTTACGACGTTGCAATACCTCGTCAAAGGAAGCCAACACGGTTCCGTATCAAGACCGAGTTATGGGCAACAGCCAACATTGCCAGGCAAGCTCTCTGCCCTTGATCATGTTGAAACCCAAGTTTACGAAATGGTATTTTATTTACGAAACATGCATGCTATGTTCTATGACTTGTTATTTTATGTAGAGAAGTTATGACCGATGCTTAGCAAACCCTAGCTCGACACTGAACTCCTTGTCGCCCTAGAACTATATATCCTGAGAAATGTTAATGGAAAACCTAGGGTAGATTATGTATATATCTGGCTTAGCCCTGCAGTAGTAAAATTAGGTTTTCATAAAAGGGAGGATACCCAAAATTTTTCATGTATTGGATATATGGAGGGGACCGTTGTGTCCGATGGTGTACGAAGTTAGTATATCCATGGGTGGGATATTTGCTGGTGGAAGGTTTTATTAAAACCAAAACAAAAAGGAGAAGATTTTGATCTGGGTCGGAAATGAAGGGGGAAGCAGGAAGAATGTTAGAACGGACATGGTTGTAGCCTCTGTAGAGAAAGTTCCTGCTGGAACGGGGTCATGTTCGCCACAAAGTTGGAACACCAACCTCCTTGTAGCGATGTTACTGACTCAAGCTAGGTATGGGATATGTCCTTCTGGCGGGTTTATTGTTAGGCTTACTCCGGTGAAGAGTTTCGTTGTAATAGCCCTGTCAGTATACGTCGCGAAGTGTACCCAGAGTGACCTACATCGTGTGGGTAAAACCGTACCACCTCTGCAGAGGGTTAAAACTATTCGAATAGCCGTGTCTACGGTCATGGACGAGCTTGGTTGGGCCACACTATAGTAGATTGAGTTTAAAAATCAAATGGTATGGGTTTAAGGATGCGATCCGCCGAGTTCATAGAGTGACAGGAGGACTCTCCTATTGTTGTTGTGGGAGGAAAGAAGAAGGGATTCCCCGTTGAAGCGGGTAATCGCCAATATCCCTGTCGTAGCGGGTGAGCATATGACTCCCCGTTGGAGCGGGTGATTGCAAGGTTTTTCGTTGTAGCGGAAAAATGCAGGTACAATTCCCCATTATATCGAGAGAAATGAAGAAGGATGTCATCAGCTGCCACGTCTCAGAAAAGCTAAGACAGTTTCCAATATCTACTTTTACTATCTATTTAAATATTCCGTATATAACTTACTTTTTCGCACAACATGAGACATAGATTAGAGCCCGATTCTTGATATACTTGTGCATGCATATATCTGCGATAAACTCCCTGGTGGAGAGTTTGGAAGTACTTTCAATGTACTCACCTGGCTTGTTGATTTGGCCAGACAGAAGAGTCGACAGCTCGAAAGTAACGACGATATCCGTGAAAACTAGGGCGAAACCCCCAGTCAGTTGCTTGTCGGGAACGGCATATTGATGGGCCACACTACCGCTTGATTTTCGCTGTAAGATTTTAGCCGTTGGGCTAAAGGTATAATTATTCGATCTTGAAGATCGGTTTTGTATCATATTCTAATATGTGCGTGTATGACCTTGATATACAGGTCAACTTGTGTGTATCGGCTACTGATCATAGGACCGGTACAGTAAACACAAGGGTTTATCCGGCTTCAAAACCAGGTACGTTACACATAGTCCCCAAACTATCACCTTTTCGATCTGCCGCTATCTGCTGTTTCCTAACAGAATACGATGGGATGGACGTTGATGTGGTGAAAAATTAGGAGGGAAGGGAGAGATGGACGCTGAGATGGATGCTAATGTGGCCCTCTCCCCTAATATCTTTTGCATGGTTCATATGTTCTTGAGAATAGTTTTATAAGTGAACTGATTGATATTTCTAATTAGCCTCGGTTCACATGTCAGATTAGTATGACAAAATTGTACATCTTAGATAAATTAGTATGCGGTTAGTATCATGAAGATAAAATTATTATAAATTAAGCTAAATTAGCATCATAGTTATCACCAATGTCAAAATAATCACAGGATAGTAGAAATCACATATTTCACTAGTTGGCCATAGTAGTACAATACATATTTTTCATGGACATATAAGCGAATTCTATATTTGTGTTGAAAAGTATAGGTATTGGATTGCTAGTATTTGACATATGAGTCCGAATCATTTTTCTTGCCAAGTCAATGTCCATGCCAGTATGTTTTTAAGCAAAATTGTCACGTCAACATCCACCTCGGTGAAGTCTATTGGTCTAACAACGAAAAGGAACTGAGTGAGAAAGTTTTGGTAATTTAAGAACCGTGTCCGCAGAGAAACCAGAAGGAGCCAGGTGAGAAAGTCGTGATAGTTTATGGTGTTCCAATATAATTTTCTCTTGTGAATCAAAGGTAGTAAATGAATCAATGTAGGCTTTATAACGCAAAAAGAAAGGAGAAAAACACTAAGACCTCTTTGGAATGCAAGATTTTGAAGACATAGGATTAGAGAAAACATAGGCTTATGATCTCATGATTTGTTGAATCCTAGATAAATCAAAACACATGAATCTACAAAATTGGCTAAATCCTAGATAAACCAAAACACATGAATCTACAAATTGGCTCTTTGAATGCTCCACGTGACTTTTGCTAGAATTTGAGGAGAGAGACACACAAAGGACAATTTCCATAAGGTCTAACATCTTGCTAGTAATTCAATGGAATTAGGGTGCGGAAAAGCAATCTATATAAGTTTATGTGATCTTATTCCTTTGATCTAAATAACCTCTATATAAAATAATTCCTACAGATAAAATCCTATGAAATCTATTCTATACTAAAAGTAAATGACGGGTTAACTAGAAAAAAGATAGACATGTTAGAAATTCCTAAAAGTAGAATCTGGCCATTAATCTGGAAGGGATTGATAAATTGCCCCATCTTACTTTGTCCTTTGATAAAATGCTCCATCATGTGTCACTGTTAGGTGGGGTCTGGATCCACTTGTCAGTGACACATGACGGGGCATTTTATCAAAGAACAAAGTAAGACATGATGTTTTAATCAAAATTTTCTTAATCTGGTGGGCTCTCTTTTTATTAGTAACCACAATCAATAGATCTTCATAACCGTACTAAATAAACCATTGCCGATCATCATAACTATACTTAACCAAATCACAACCAATAGATCTTCATAACTGTACCTCAACAGATCACGGTCGATGCATCATCATAACTTGTTTAGATCACAATCGATAGATCTCATAGTTGCATCTAAACGTATCATGACCGAAGATCTTCATAATTTTACCTAAATAGATCACAACCGATAAATTTTCATAGCTATACCCAAACATCATCCAGCCATAATTGATAGATCTTCATAACTGTACCTAAATATTATCCAACATTGATTCGGTGTATCATAATTATCAATGGTCCACGACCGATAGATATTCACATTTTATGCCTCATAAAAAAGTTAACCAAGCTTGAAATCTACATAATGAGCTAATATCAATGATCGGCGATTTGAACCTTAACTCCGCATATTGATCTAATATAACATGCAAGGAATCGGCTAATCGTGATCCGAACGTTAATTTCAAGTGACTGGCATGTACAAACACTATTGGCTCAATACAATGGACCGAGTGTCCCTTTCGATATGTTTCCGTACTTCTTGATATAATGAGCACAATTATTCCATGTACTAATCTAATATCACATATGTCGACGATTGGTAACCGCCGATCATACGGTTGTCGTGAGCAGATGATTTTTATAAGGCTAGGGACCCTAGGGCCGGCGTCAGCACCGAAAAACATAGACAATGCTTTTATACAGGTTTAGGCCTCTTTCAGGATAATAACCCTACGTCCTATTTGTATATATTGAATATCGACTAGCTTACAAAGATTTGGCAGTGTCTAGTCTAGATGGGATCTAAACTTAACTGAGAATCTCCTTCAGCTGATGTTGTCGGGGCTTGGCCTCCTAGAGGCGACGAATTTTCTTTGGAAACTCGGGATGTGGATTGAGGCTATGGAAGGACTAGGGCTCAATCGGCTGAAGGCTCCCATCTTGGCTTGTTGGGTTAAATTCTCTCTCCCCCTCTAGGGGGGGTCTTTGAGTCCTTATATAGGGGATGATCCAAGTCGGGGAGATCATGGACTCATCTCTAAACAGGACTCTGCCATCTTTAAACGTAGGGATTAATTTCCTAGTTTAAATGGTGTCTTTTCTCCTTACGCGAAGGTTCCTTATCTTCCGGATTCCTTGGTCATTACATCAGCTACTCCGGATATTCAGGGTATTCGTTTACGGGTACCACCTCGTATACGGTACTAATGTATTACTCATTATCAACATATAAACAACCAACCACCTAGCCACCTGAACTTTAATTTCGTGTACCAATATCACGTATAAACGACCTACCAACACAGCTACAGACTACCAACTGGCTGTCACACAGTTCAGACTTTTATTGATCTAATATCTTGTATAGGCAGTAATTAGGTGTTCTTGCAAATAGCATAATACTTCCTCCGTACAACAATATATGTCCTTTTGGGTTTGGACACGGTCTCAAAAGTGCAACTTTGACCATTATTTTTCATACAAATATGTTGGTAAAAAGTTAAAAAGTAATAGAATTATGATATCACTAAAGTGGTTTTCATGTTAAATCTAATGATACTATTTTCACTTGACCAATCCAAATAAGTTCTTATATATTAATAGTTAAAAGTTTGATTTCACGCATTCTAAAATATCATCCATGTCCAAACATATATAAATTCATAATATTAAAGATAATTAAAGATATTTTTTATGCAATTATATGGAACACTCTGTTAATTCTTGTATTAAATAATTCGATCCGAAGAGGCACTAGCCACGTTCCTGCGAGATACTGATTGTACGTCACAAAGGGGTCACACACATCTCACATGCCATCGTCAGTTCAAAACAACGTGCACGAAGTCTGCGTGCGTGATGCAATAAAACGTCTTAGCGTGAACGTGGAATGCAGGTCACGAGACGATGAAAACCGCGGGATGGGGCGGCATGCCCACTGGCCGCCAATTTTTTTTATAAATATTATTTTTAAAATAAAGAATTCGAGATCTATAGGTCCGGTTTCAGAAATTATAAAAGTACCACCCTGTCGGCCCTCGGTGAGACGACAGGGGCTTATCGTCCCACCGTCGACCGACAGGCTCCTGTCGTCCCACGGACCACTGACAGCGCACTGGAACCGCGCGACAAGACGCCTGTCGTCCGACCGTTGAACGACAAGGGGCTTGTCGTTCGACGGTTGAATGATAAGCCCCCTATCGTCCAACGGTCGGACGACATGGCTTTTATTCCCGCTCCAGCGCATTCCATCCCCCATTCTCCATTCCATTGCCCGAGCACCTGCGGCCATTCCAGAGAAAGAAAAAGGAGATGAAGGAAGAAAGGGAGGAATAAAGAGGAAAGGAAGAAGGGGAGAAAGAAAAGAGAGAGGAGAGGAAGAAGGACAGCTTGGGGGAGAGAAGGTGGCGTTAAGTGAGAGGCCGAGCTCTGCATCTACCGACAGGGTGCTATTTCGGTTTTCCTCTAACCAGACACATACATCTCGAATTTATGGTTTTAAAAAATATTTATAAAAAGATTTCAAGCCGGGGGTTATAACGCCCCTGTCGTCCAACCGTTGGACGACAAAGTGTCGTGTCAGCGACTTTCGGCGCGCGCTCGGTGGGTCGTCGAACGACAGGGGCTTGTTGCTTACCGATAGGGTCCTATTTTCACTATTCCTCAAACCAGACACATACACCGTGAATTTTAAAAAATATTTATAAAAAATTTCGGAGTAGGGCCTCTGTCATCCAACCAAGGTTCTTGTTGTTCCACGGTCGGACGATAAGTATACCTGTCGGTCAACCGTTGGACGACAGGGGCTTGTCGGTCTACGGTTGGGCCGACAAGCCCCCTGTCGGCTCACCAGCGGCCGACAGGATGGTATTTTTGTAATTTCTGAAATCAGACCTATAGATCTCGAATTTTTAATTTTAAAAATAATATTTATAAAAAAAACTCCACTGGCCGCCGCACCATCGCACGACCCGGCCTGATACATGCAGCTACACGCCACGCGCGCACCCGCCGACGCTCTCGCGGCTCGGCAGCTTTCCTTCCGTCTATCCATCTGATTCTAGTCACTGTCTGCATCAATTTCCTGTCTCCGTTGCCATCGAGTGTCCTGCCATTGCTGGGCGCCGGCCGGTTCGCGTCCAGAATGGGCGGATCGCACCCATGAGGAAACAAACGGCGGTCAGGCCAGGCCTGGAATGATACTGATACTGAACATTTTTGGCTAAGCCATGCATTGCAGCCGTGGATGAGGTGGTGCTGGTTCTAAATCTGGACCGTGAAAATTGGCTGAAACAGTCGAGGCTGGGGCCCTGCAACTACTGCTGGTTTGCAAAAGAGGTCGGGTGGTGTATTTCAGGCCAGGCGTTGCCCTTGTTGCCTCCATTAACTGCTGGAACGTGTCCTTGCCCATGTCAGAATGCCATACGCGTGTATAACTTCTCTTGCTGGGCTGCACTGTTGTAAAGCTGACGTCAGGGCATGTGATTGGATGACCGTATAATAATTATTAAATCAAACACATACATAAGTAAAATAAATATAAAAATATAGAGTGGTATTTTTTATTAGATATATTGTCACGAGTACAAACTCTCACTAATTTGTGTAAAATAGAGAAGTGCTTTTATGTTTTCAAAAAAAATACACAAATCTTAAAGCATAAATAAGTACTTAACTATAAGGACAAATTAGTCACTTAATCGTAACCGTAAGGCTCGAAACCCAAGTCCAGAATAGCTGCTTAGTAGGTTTGGCTGCTTCCTTAGGCCCAGGTACGGCTCATTAGCCAGGTAGGTAGCTTGCACACACATGAAGAGAGCTGAAGCTTTGCTCATCACGGCCAGGAACAGAGGAGTGGCAACAGAGGTGATTTCGGTGACTACACTGGCACAAGTCCACGGAGGATGATGCAGTAGAGGTAAAAGACCATGAGGAATCCACTTTTGCGAGGTAAAGCATGGGTTCTCTTGCAGGAAAAGGCTGGCGATAGTGGCGCTCGTGAGGATCGCGTGAGTTCCGTGGTGGCTCTTCGACGAGGCTAAGAAGGATCATGCTGTGTTTCGGGCATGTAGGTGCGTGTAGGAGCTTGATGGACTTAATGGTATGCCTGAGGTGGCTTGTGTCGTGCTCGCGATGGTGACAGTGTGTGTAGAGCGGCAGCGCTCATGGCAGCGATGCCAGAAGGAGATGGTGCTGGTGTTGGGCGTGCGTGGGTGGGTGCCTAGGGTCACGAGGTAGCTCCAGGATGAAGTGGTTGGACGAGATCGTCAACGAGTGCAACGAAATCAAAAAGGGAGTGATTACCTTGGTCATGGAAGACGACGACGATGGCGAAGCTACCGAGCAAGAGGGTGTGAGCTAGTGGTGTAGGAGAGGTCAGGAGTGTGGTGGGCGTGTGTGTTGCAGAAGGCGGGCGCAGGTGCTGCTCAAACGGCCTTATAGCTGAGGTAGAGGATTTTCGGCACAAGTGAGCGGCATGTGCGGAGTCGCAACGGTGGATCGTCGGCTGGGGAGCGCAGGCAAGGGTCGGAGGCAGGTCACCTTGCCGGTGATGAGCGCTGTGATGGAACGGCGAAGGGTCACGGTGAAGTAGCTGACGCGTCCACATCTGGGCGGCGTGTGGCAGTTGTGGCGCACGTACTAGAGGCAGGTCGCGGCTTCGGCAGTGGAGAGCGCGGTGAAGTCCCAGTGGCCGTGGATGGGGTGTGCTAGAGGCCAGTCGCGGAAGCGGTCGGGGGCGGATCGCCACGCTGGTGATGGAGAGCGCATCGACAGAAGAGGCAACGGATCGGGAGTTTTTTTTTAATATTATTTTTTTCACGTAAATCACACAACTACCACGCAAATTGAAAAATATCAAAATCTCACTTCGTCGGCTATCGATCTACCGAAATGAGGCAATCGTGCAGAACGAACGCCGACTACAGGCAAGTCGGCAACGTGTTCGACGATTAGCACTGGTCGGCACTCTGTTTACCGACTGCCACGCAAATCGGCAAGCCGTTTGCCGACTTGGGGCAAAACGGTAGCACTGCATGCCTTAATCGACTGAATGTAGCACTGCAGTAGAACTAATGATTAGTACTAGTTTATTACTCGCTCGCTAATTCGGATTTGGATCCATTCACACATCTTTTGTTTCTATTACGAGTTAAGAGCTGTACTATTTCCAATTCAATGCTCTCGGTTAACTTCACCTATAAGTACTGTACTGCACAAAGCTAGAATGGCTTGTAATACGAAACAACTTCACCTATATTAGTACTGTACTGCACAAAGCTAGAATGGCTTGTAATACGAACCGGCGCATTGAAGAAGGATCTGGTTTGTTCAGTTCTGGAGAGAGATGAGCATTTCAGTTAGTTGTTACAGCGGGCGAGTAATAAACTAGTACTAATCATTAGTTCTACTGCAGTGCTACATTCACTCGATTAAGGCATGCAGTGCTACCGTTTTGCCCCAAGTCGGCAAACGGCTTGCCGATTGCCCCAACTCGGCAAACGGCTTGCCGATTTTCGTGGCAGTCGGTAACAGAGTGCCGGCCAGTGCTAATCGTCGAACACGTTGCCAACTCGCATGTAGTCGGCGTTCGTTCTGCCGATTGCCTCATTTCGGCAGATCGATAGCCGACGAAATGAGATTTTTTGATATTTTTTCAATTTGCGTGGTAGTTCTGTGATTTACGAGAAAAAAATATATTTAAAAAAAACTCCAAACGGATCGTGGGGGTGAAGCAGCGAAGGAGATCGAGATGGTTCTGGTCGGGTTTGGACATGGGCTTCGTCCTAAAGATAAAAATTGACTTTTTTTGCCTTTTGCTAGTCACGGAGGAACGTTTTGAGATTTGTGTAAAAAATTTAGAAGAGTATAGGGGGCACAGCGTGTCAGCCGGCCTACCCCTAGGAGGCTCGATTTCATAACACTCTCCTTGGGCAATTACTACCAAATGTCCATGCCTCAACTAAACTCAAAAAACCAAGTGGGAAAGTTAGAGAAAGAGCGTATAGCATTTACTGCTTTATAATGCATCAGTTGCCTTGTTGAAAACCTTTACTACACCATGAAAAAAGTTAGAGGTCACCCAATCTGCCGGGAAAAACAGGCTATGGAGGCAGAGTGTTACTGCCCTGGAAAATCTTGATGGCAAAAAGAATCCTCGGCAGTTACTCAAATTCCTGGCAGATAGGTTGCCAACAATAGTAAAAGTTTTCCTGGCAGTTAACTTGCGCTGTGTTATTTTTCTCAACAGTTTGTACCCCCGGCATATATTTGTCCCTCATCTCATACTTTTGCCGACAATTAATTGCCCTTAACCTTGTGTCATGGTGTAGTGCTTGTGGATGAGAAACTTCAAAAAACTCATCAAAGAAAAAAGAGTGCAAACCATATAAGTTTAATTAGTTCATCTTCATTTGATTTAAACAATGTCCTATAGTGTTTTTTCATTACTTTTATCATTTGGTTAATTTTTATTAATTCAGGAATTTCTCCCCCCTAATTTTGAACGCATATGAAGCGAATTTCTATTCTAGTTAAGTCTTCCAGAGTTAATGCTTTAATCTACATTCTTATTTGTAGAAAATATTCCATAGAACAAAGTAACTATCTTTCTACTTTCGTAGCTCTAGTATGGTTATTAAAGTTGTCTTTGCATTACTCCCCCTCAAACTGGCTCTCGTTAGAATCTCCATGTCTAATTTAGATGTTTCTAAAAGAAACGCTCTGGTAATATTATTTATGTATATGTACGACTATCAGATAATATATATAATTTTCTTGATTGCCTTCTCATAATTAATTCTAGAAATTGTGACAATCCTCTCTTGAGATTCCAGTGTATCCACTTTATTTTATTCTTCATGAATAATGTGAGTGGTATATTCATGGAGTAATACGTGACATCAATGTGCAATATAACTAATCTCAATTGTGCTATATAAGCCATTTCAACTTCATGGAGACTTAGGGTAACGTAGATGATTGTGTTTTAAGATTCTGTGCATTTTTATAGTACATCGATTACTTGAAGTCATATATGCGTGTATGGTTCTATAGAAAAATCCAAAGCATGTGCTACAATCCCTAAACTCAAGTTTCTCCACGGGGTCTTCTTGACTCACATGTGCAAAGTTGTTTGTATTGTGTTAGAATCCATTCAGACAGGATTGATCAAGTTGGTGTATTATATCGTTCTGTGGATTTTGTTTGAGCTGTAAGTCTAAACATATCTCGATCTTACCTAGATATCTTTTATTTCATTTCAAGTTATGACTTCGAGCACAGACTTTCTTCCTCTATCTTATGTTGTCACTATGATATATAAATCATGAACTTAGACTTTTATTTATAAAAATCATGCCAAGACTTTTGTATAAATATATATGGATAGTCCTGATAATTTGTTTAGCCTTTTTTGCATATAAAGTTGCTTACTATTATACCATATACATTAATAATATCATTCGATTTTCTGCCCCTAAGATTAAATAGTTAAAGATATTTCACCAATGACTGAAGTTTTAATAGGAGCAGTAACTTAGATCACATGAGGTGTATGAGCTGCTTGCCATAAATACTTATCTTTTTTTCAGAGTAACCGTAGTTTTCCATGCATCTTCCTCCTTGTTTTTCTCACATGTCAATATGGTTGATGGACGAGCTTCTTCATGATGCCCTTGCAGTATCCCACTATTTCTTGCTATGGGTACATGATTCTTTGTTTTATCGTTAATGTGTGCACATACTTATTTTATTGGTAGCTTCCTTTTGTACGAAGATTCGTGTCTATAATGCAATTCAGATTTGGCTTCATACATGTGAGTGGTCTCAATTGACTCCCATGCTTATTATTTTATGTGGGGTATTTTATTAATCTAGGAAGGCAAGTCCCTTTGCACAACTTTCCCCAGACGTTTCCCGTGATGTGAGGTTTTTGTGAAGCTGGAGTCTTCACCTCTTATAAAATGTAAGAAGGCCATAGGACATAGGATGGTACGAGGCACGCCCCTACTCTTTTCGATGCATTTCTTCCAGTACGTGACTTTACCTTGCCTCTATGATTACTGAAATAGTTGGGCAGTGAATTTGCTAGCTAAAGATTAAGATGTCGGCCTAGAGGAGAGGGGTGAATAGGCGACTAATCAATTTTAATCACTTTTAATCTATTCTTACAGTTGTGCGCAATTAGTTTCTTATAAAGCAAGAATGATACAAATATAATAGATACTAACAAATCACACAAGCAAGGATGATACAAATATAATAGATACTAACAAATCACACAAGCAAGTTTAACAATAATGAATAGAGCTAAGCTTGCATAAAAGAAGTGCGGAAAGAATTAACCAAGAAGACAAGTTGTTTGTTGCCAGAGTTCGGATTCTTGAGGGAATCCTACGTCTCCGTTTGGGGAGCTCGATCACTTGTGATCAAGAGCCCATTTCCTCTCAAGCCTTTATCCCTCGAGGACGCTCTTGTGTCTTCTCGATCTCTTCTTGGTAATTCTTCTCTTTCTGAGGCGAATCCCAACCTTGACAAACTTCCCACAGGTCACCACGCAGATTGGAAGCTCGTGAATGACTCCTAACTGTCTAGGAGTCCTCAACCTCCAAACGTGTCGAGGTTGCTTGGAGGTAAACCTAGTGCTCAAAGAGATCTTCAATATTTTCACTAAAATCCTCAAATCCCTCTTCTTTCTTATCTCTCACAAGGATTGACCTTTGGGCTTGAGAGAGAAGAGGTGAGAGTTCTTGGTGTGTGCAGTAAATAGATTTGCAAAAGGTTGTTTAGTGGAAGGGGTAAGGGAGCTATAAATAGCACACCTAAAAAAATAGTTGTTGCCTACTAGAAAACCCACATCAGAAGTTCCGACGTGTTCACATACAACAGCTACTTCCACCCTTCACTCGCACTGGACAAGTCAATATCGGAACTTCCGATACATATATTGGAACCTCTGATATTTCCCGGAGCTTTAAAAACAAGGACCCTCCGGAACCTCCGAAGCTATCGGAACATCCGATATTCCAATCAGAAGTTCCGGTTTTTCCAGAACATTCAAAACACAGCTTACTTCGGAATATCCAGCTATATCGAAACATCCGATCCACATATTGGAGCTTCCGATATGGCATACTACTTGACTCAACTGCCAAGACTTGTCTAGATCAGAACTTCTGATCCTGAAACCGAAACCTCGAATTTCCAGAGCCCTTAAAAACATGCCGACTTGGGAACATCCGAAACTACCGAAACTTCCGGTATTGCAATCGAAACATCCATGTAGCTACTGTGAAAAGCATTTTTGTGTTCATGTAGATAAAATGGCTCTCTAAAACATATTGATCAAAGATCTCAGAGCACTAAGCACATCAACTAGCATCTACGACACACCCCTCTTAATAGTACGGCATACCTATCACTCAAATCAAATGCGAAATACATTACTCAAGAGAATGATTCTGGTGCTGACTTCTTTTCTTTATTTTTAGGGGTCACCGATGCCCATCGAAACTCTTTATAGTGACTAATGCCTGTTCATAATCTCATTAAACATGTTAGTCCCTTAATCGCTTGTCGTCAATCATCAAAAATCATTTGGGGGCCTTAGCTGCATTTTCAATCTCTTCCTTTTTGGTGATTGATGACAACATGATTAAGGCTTACAAGATATTTATAAAAGTTTTATTTTTAAATTGTAAAGTATATGGTGAGCTCTCCCTAGAGATATGCATTTGATAGATTTTTCTTTTGGCATTCAAGGACATATGAACATATATTGAACATGAAGAATATTGAGAGCTCCCCCTATATCTTTAGCATTTGTGGTTATATAACATTTGCATATTAATGGACATGTAGCATAGATGTTGGCCATGGTGTAAAAAATAGAATAGTTTTAGACAAGCACATGACTTAATATAAGCATGAATGATGTTCACAAGTCCACATTTAAGTAAAGCATAATGTTCACACATGAGAATAAAATAAATATGACTTAAGAGAGTTTTACAAGCCAAAACAGGTCAAATAAGAAGCATCGCTTGTAACTCAGGAAAATAACATAACCCTCAGCTGGCCACTCCACTAGCTATTCCCCTTTTTTTCTCCCCCTTAATCTTTTTCTCCCCCTTTGGCATCAAGACACCAAAAAGGAAGAAAAATATCAAGGGAGCACACTACTCTTCGTCTTCATCGCTTCATCAAGGTTTTGACCTTCATCTTCAAAGGGCGACAATGGAGGTGAGTCGAAAGGTTGGCCACTTCTTCATATCACTAGGGATGAGCTTGGATCCCTCACCACTGAACTCCATATCTAGCTTCCTCATGATTTGCTTTTGCCTCAAGGTGATCTTTTTATGATATTTACGCATTTTTTCAATCTTCACAAAATTCTTCCTGCACAAAGTGAAGATGGCCTTGAGGTACTCAAAAGTATTTCCCATCATGCCAAATTGAGGATGCTCCTTATTATTGGTTCCTGGAGTCTTTTGCAGAGGCCTTAACTGATAATCCAAGTGCCTATGCTCCTTCTAGAAGTTAAGACCCGATACAGCGTCTATCAAGCATTGAATGTATGGAGCATACCCACAACATTTCTTTGAGTCAGCACTGGAGAGACGGATTTCTTCCCAATGAAGTCAAAAACATTGAAGCGGCGATCTGTGTTCTCCACAAAGCGAAGGAGGTTCAAAGTATAGGCTAGAATGCTTGTGGCATCTCCCTCCTTGGGTGTCAAAGTCTTGTGAAAAATCCTATTTAAATAGGAATATGATGGCAACGAGCCCTTTATCCCTCCCACTTGACCTTTTTGATTCTTGTGATACATGTAATTGAGCGCATTCGCATTGATGACGTTCTCATCATGAATTCTTTTCGTGCCCTGAACCTCATTTCGTGAGAAACCCAGAATCTGAGTAAACTGATTATATGTGGCTTGGTATTTCACTCCATGTGACACCCAATGCATGGTCTTGGCAATGTTCTTGTCAAAGTAGACAACGGCATACAATTGAGCTGTGAGCTCATCACACCAGTCATACTTGAAAGCCATGATGTTGGTTAAGCCATGAAATTCACATGCAGCAATGACTTCATCAAGGATAGGGTCTTCTTGCTTTGCCATATACTCCCAGTCTATCCACTGCATCGGAATCACTAGAGTTTTCCTTGGGAGGATCATAGTCTCATAAAAATCTTGTTGGAAGTGATTCCAAAATATTTTTTCTGAGGAGAGTTGCTCATACTTCCATGGCTCTTTTTCCCCTCTCCTTCTGTACTTGGGCCCTCTTTCCTTTGTAACTTGTTGCATGCCTTGGATGATTGTTGTCGAGGCTTGGCAACACAATCCTTAGAGGACCAATGATGCCCACTTATTCAAATTGCTCTTCTAGCGGCGTATCAAAAGGGTGTGCACTTGAGGCACGGGAGGGTCGACTACTTGAGCCCCTACTCTTCAAGGTAGGTAGTCTACTTCCTCTTTCCTTGGCATGCACTGTTTTGGCTTTTGAAGACTCTTTGTCTCCTTCGTCCTTTCGGTTTCTTGAGTAAACATTCTCACTACGCCCTTTAGACGCTCCTTTTACTTTCACCTTCCTTATGGCATTTCTTTTCCTCACACACAAAGGAATGTCATCTTCATCCTCATCTGGTTCGTATGGCCAGTCATCATGACCACCTTCCTGCCTCCTCTTCTTCATCCTTTCTCTCTCAACTCTCAAAGCTCTTTCCCCTCATCATCGGTGTTCGGACCATACTCAACCTCTTCTTCACTTTCAACATTGGCTTCCATAATCTCAATTCCCTTTGATGTACCTGCCATCTGACTTCCCTATGAATGATTTTAGGTAAGTATCATGGGGTAAGTACTCATGAGCAACGAATGGAATCGACATGACTTAATGGAGAAAGTTCTGCTCACATGAATATCGAAAGTTCCGACCATAATATCAGAAGTTCTGGCCATATCGGATGTTCCAATAGTACAATTGGATGTTTCAATTTTCACGACTTAGAACCTAAACCATCAAATATGTGGTGCTACTCCTACACTACTGCAAGTTGACCCTTTCCTGAACGTCATTACTGACGGGCATAAGATAGACCGTCAGTGGTAAACAAACCACTGACGGGCGGATTAATATGACCGTCAGTGGAGACATGAGTTTGACTGATTTTACGTGGAAAAAGTAACACTGACGGGCTCAAAACTACGCCCGTCAGTGGTGCTGTTATACCACTGACGGGCCCGAAAGTCAGCCCGTCAGAGGTTCTTTTGGCCCACTAAAAGCCCGTCCAGATCCCTAGCAGCCCGCCTCCTCTCTCTTCCTATAAATTGTATTCTAACCCTAGCAGCCCGCCTCCTCTGTCTTCTCTTCTCTCCCTCTCTCCCCCAACCCGCCGACCCCTCTCTCCCCCGAATCCCTCTCTCCCCCAGCCCGCCGCTCCCTCCCTCCCCTCCGGCCTCCCCTCCCTCTCTCCCCTCCCCTCCGGCCTCCCCCTCCCCTCCCCCGCTCCCTCTCTCCCTCTCTCCTTCTCCCCCTCCCCTCCCCCGCTCCCTCTCTCCCGGATCCAACGGCGTGTCGGCGCTTCGGGGCGGCGCGGGCCAACGGCGCGAGGCAGCGGCGCGGGGGCCGGCGGCAACGGGCCAGCGGCGCGGGGAGCAGCAGCGCGGGGCAACGGCGCCGGGGGGCGGCACGCGGCGCGGGGAGCAGCGGCGCGGGGGGGCGGCCGGGGCAGCGGCGCGGGGAGCAGCGGCGCGGGGGGGCGGCCGGGGCAGCGGTGCGGGGGGGGGCGGCACGGGGGGCGGCGCGGGGGCCAGCGGTGGATCTGGCGGCGCGGGGCGGCGGCCCGGGGCAGCGGCGCGGGGCCAGCGGTGGATCTGGCGGCGCCGGGGCAGCGGTGCGGGTGGGCGGCCCGGGGCAGCGGCGCGGGGCGGCGGCGCGGGGCGGCGGCGCGGAGCGGCGGCGTGGGGGGGCGGCGCCCAGGGCAGCGGCGGATCCAGCGGGCTACCCGGGCCCGGCCCAACTTTTTTTTTGCTCCCCAGCTGTATCGCCACTGACGGGCATGGAGCCCGTCAGTGGCTTTTTTTAGCACCACTGACATCTAATTAGTGACGGGCCCGAATGCCCGTCAGTAGGCACGTTTTTTGCCCGTCAGTGCTAGGTGATTCTGCAGTAGTGCTAGATCTATGTGTGTAGTGCAAAGATCTACCGACTAGCAGGTGGGGAAAGTGTTTTAAAAAGAGAAGTGAGGGTCCCGCAAGGATTTGGAGAAGGATTTCGTAGGGGAGACCTTCTTGCCCTAACTCAATGAAGAAGATCGTACGGCGGCCCATGGAGGTTTGAGAAGGCGTGGGACAGCAAGGAGGACCTACTGCAGCCACAGAGAGGCGGTGGCGAGGTTATCGGAGCTTTGGTCGAAAGATCCGGTGGAGAGGGTGCCTGGGTCAGAGGTTTGTGAAGTTCCAGTTGAGTAAGGAGTGAGAATAACTTTTACCCCACACCCCTTTTTACCTGAGGTGAAAAGTGACTTCCACATTGGAAGTTCCGATGGGAGGATTGGAAATTCTGATAAGGTCAGAAGTTCCGGATATGATTTTTCAGATGTTTCGGTAAGGATCGGAGATTCGACCATATCATCGGATGTTCTGATGTGGTTGTTTTAGAATGCTCATACGAGAAGATGCAGTGAACTAAGGTAAGAAGTTTAAGAGCAGGAGAGCTATTAGGAATCCTTAGGGGTTCTCTCCACACATAATCAATGAAAATTTGACCAACAAAAGCAATGATCGTGTGTGGTTTTGAACAAGATTCGAATAGCAATTTTAAATAGAATATTAAAACACTTAGAGCTTCAAGCATCTATATCTATTAAATTCTTTGGCGTTTCCTCCTTGTATGAGTTTCTTTGTACACCAAAGTCACTTATTCATTTTAGAATAAGACTTCAAGGGTAAAAACTCAATATTTGTAATGTGATCATTATGAACATGATATAAATGTATTGATTTATTCACAATATTAGGGTTGTGTTATTATGTTAACAATTATAACACTTCCACTATATGTGAATGTACACCTAGAACACCAAAGTATTAATTTTAAGCAAATGTGTGCATGCAAGAGCTCAATCCAAGTTTCTAGAAGCAATGATATTTAGCTCATTCCTCAGCTCGCAAAACCTATGCTCATCTGCTAATTGTTATTCAGTCTTTACATGGCTTATCTCTATTTCTCCTTTTGCAACATGATCAATAAGAAAATGATGATCGATGTCTATATGCTTGGTTCGGGAATGTTGGAGGGGATTGTCGACAATTTTTATTGCGCTTTCTTATCACACAAAAGATGCACTTTTTCACATTAATTCTATAATCCTTCAATGCTTGCCTCCTCCATAACAATTGAGTGTAAAAACTACCGGCGGAAATATATTTGACTTCGGCGGTGGATAGGGCTACAGAATTTTGTTTCTTGGATGTCCACAAGACTAATAATCTACCAAGGAATTGACATGTTCCAGAGATGCTTCCCTATCAACCTTGCAACCTGCATAATCCAAATTCGAATAACCAATCATATCAAAACCAGAACCTTTTGGATGCCAAAACTCTAAGTTTAGGGAAATAAACTAGATATCTTAGAATTCTTTTAACCGCAACTAAATGGCATTCCTTAGGAGTGGCTTAAAATCATGCACACATACAAACGCTAAGCATGATGTCAGGTCTAGATGCACAAAGGTAAAGTAAAGATCCAATCATAGAGCGGTATACCTTTTGATCGACGGACTTACCATCGATGTTGAGGTCTAGATGGCCATTTTTTTTTGCTGCGGGGCAATGATGTCGCCGGTTCGCTCTTTATTGCATGGGTGGAAGAACAAAGGTGACTTGGAAAAAGGTGGTACCTCAAGGTGACTTGGAAATTTCATGTTTGTCATTTTTCTTTTCCTTCACCAAGAATGCATGAATGTAGCGTCTGGTTACTGATTTGTGCCTACGAGACTGTTAAGAGTGTTTGATGATTATAAATCACTAACCAATCACCAAACCACCGATAGTACAAAAAAAACAGAAAAGAAGTGGCATCTCATGGAATTCCCAAAGATCCAAACTAGACTGTACTCGTCATGGACGAAAAAGCTAGAGGCACCGGAAGACCCAGCTACCAGACAAGGTCTTGTTTGGATGCAAAGTCTCTTAAAAACCACAATTTTCAAAAAAAGAGTTTTGCTTCGGTACCCTAGTAAAAAATTTAAAGAGTGCTTTCATATTTTGCAATATGTTGAAAAGTGTCGAATATGTGTATGGGTAGGTTACATAGACATATCGTGCAGAAGTGTAGAATAACAAAGTGACTGTGATGAAGGGAAGAGAACCCCTTCCCCTTTTTAAAGAAGTGTCAAATATGTGTACGGATTCTTTCCCATGACGCGTTGAGACCTTCCAAGGGGCAGTCGAACCCTTCAATGGCGACTGGAGGCGCGCAGCGGTCGCACGGGCGGTCAGACCGGCCTGACGGGCCAATCAGACCGATGTGTGGTCAACTTCGACCCGGACTCTGAATTGGAGTCCAAGTCGAACAAGGAGTCATGGCGCGGCTTAAAAAGAGCGGGATCAGCTCGGAGCTCGAGTTGATTGGTGATGTCATGGCAGCGGCATTGGTCGATCAAACTAGCCAAGAGGGCCAGTCAGACCGGTGGTTTTGGCAGAGGTGGCGTTCGGCGAAGAGCGAGCCACGCGGCTCCTCAGACCAAGGAGGGCCAGGGTCTCTGGTGCACGGCGATGTGCAGGACCGAGTCCAGGACATGATGTGTTGGACGGGGCCTGATGGCTTCAATTTAACAAGGACGTGGATCGATCTACAACAACTTGTGCACGGGAGAAGAGGAGGCCAGATCGGAGGACATGGGTGGCTAGAGACAGCCACAATGGGTCTTATTGAAGGTGGAGGTGGAGTTCGAGTCGGACTCCAGTTCAAATCAGATCTGGTTTGGGGTTCGAGTTTGAGTCAAAGCAGGGGACGACTATGGAGTAAGAACTCAAAGATTCATAATCTCTAGCTAGGAAACAGCGAGAGCATGGTCTTCGGCAAGCAGCGCGCACGATTTTCGAAGGCAGTGAAGGTCACGACTCTCGAGCGTTTAGACCGGCGGTCCATCACGGTGGACCAAGGTGAGGAGGATCCGATGATTGAGGAGATCAAGGCTTCTTCATTTGAGGAGAGCGGTCAGACCGGGTGGGAGGTCGGTCAAACCGACGAGTCAGGCGGCTCTGGGTCAGACCGGCTAGAGGAACCAGTTAGACGGTCCTAGGCATTTATGGCATTGAGTTCCAGATTCGAGGTGACAAAGTTTGATGGTACAGGGAACTTTACGCTATGGCAGACTAGGGTTAAAGATCTATTAGCACAACAAGGGTGCTTGAAAGTGATCAAGAAAGATGCCGAGAAGCCTACCAAGATGCTCGAAGATGACTGGGAAGATCTAAAGGTCAAGGCTACCGGGATCATACGGCTGAGCCTATCAGATCAAGTCATGTATCATGTGATGGACTTGGATTCGCCTGAAATCTAGGAGAAATTAAAGGCTCAATTTATGTCCAAATCACTGACCAATAAGCTGTATCTGAAGCAAAAATTATATGGGCTGAAGATGCAGGAGGGGTCAGAGCTTGCGGAGCACATCAATGTCTTCAATCAGGTAATCACGGACCTAGCTCGACTAGAGGTGAAAGTTGATGATGAAGATAAGGCTATTGTTCTATTGTGTTCTTTGCCTCCTTTCTATCAGCATATGGTGACTACACTAACGTATGGCAAGGATATCATCACGGTGGTGAAGATTACATCACTTATGACGTTTGATCAGTGCAAAAAGAAGAACGCTGCAGTGGAGGCTCCTCATGCTAAAGGGTTGCTGGTTAGGTATGACCATAATGGGAAGAAGCAAGACAGGGACGAGGCTGGAGGTTCAAAGGCTAAGGCAAAGAACAAGAAATGGCGACAATGCTATAATTGCAAGGAGTGGGGGCATATAAAGAGGCATTGTCCAATGAAAAGAAGTACTAATGGAGCCATCAATGTGGTTATGGTAGGTGATGACATTGAAGATGATACTTGTGATGTTCTTATGCTTTCAGATAATCAGTCAACAGCAGCGTGGATATTAGATTTAGCAAGTTCCTTTCATGTGACACCAAATAAGGAGTAGTTCAACATGTACCAAGTCTGGTGATTGTGTTGTCGGGATAGGTGACATCAAGATCAAGACTAGTGATGGTAAACATCTACTCAAGAGTGTGAGACATGTGCCAAGTTTTTTTTCAGGAATTTAATTTCGCTGGGGTCTCTTCATGATGATGGTTATGTCTACAAGGTAGACAGAGACAAGAAAACTATGAAAATTAAGAGAACAAAGTGCCTGTGATGAAAGGGAAGAGAATTATGAATAATCATTACAAGCTGAAAGGGTTTGTTCTTTCAGGTGGAGTCACAAGAGAAGAACCAAGGCTGGTGATCCTAGCAGTGGAGGATGACAGGTCTGAGGCCAAGTCAGATTTATCGGGTGGCTCTAAGTGAGCTGCAAAGAGAAGACTCAATTCCACGGTGCACGGAGATTCAGACACGATAACTTCATTGGTGGAGGACCATATTCGTCAAGGTGGAGATTGTTGAAAAGTGTCAAATATGTGTACGGGTAGGTTACGTAGTGAAATTGGAGTCTAACTAGCGGATAGAGTTAGTAGAGTTTGTGTTGGAAACGTCTATAACTCGAACTCCTATAAAAAGGGGGAACCGCTGATTGTAACCACAAGCTAATTTGGATCTGTTGGAGTCACCCCGCAGAGAGCGGTCTGACCGACCCTGTAGGGCGGTCAAACCGGCCGGTCCTCAGAGTGCAGGATATCGATAGAGACAATCTAGGAATAAAGGGGAGGTGCGCCCAGCAACGGCCTCGGAATGTAGGCTTTGGCTAAATCTCGTTAATAAATATTGGTGTCGATTATCTTCCTTGATTGCATCTAGATCTAACCGTTGCGGGACAGGTGGTTTCCGTCGTTAAGATCAGCTTTCCAACACAGTACTCATTAAAATTAGATGAGTAATTAGGCCCCAGCTGGCTCTGAAGCCCATAGTCCAAACTGAAATGTCTAGCATAGGCGACAACTTGAGAATTAAAATCATCTGTGCAAGGTTGAGTTATTGATGACAACAACGCTCAATTCATGCGCAAATGAAAGGAAAAGCATGCATCGATCAGGACTGGCGAGGGGATCGAGGAATTATGGGTCTTTGGGCAGCTCTTCTTACACTCTCTTGCACTCTTGGCGGCATTTAATTTCTTGACCATGCACCTGTCCTCGCTCACGGTCGCAGTACGCGACCGACGCTCTGCCATCTCCAGCAATTCTACTCCTCCTTGGTCGTGGTCGCAGCCGTGAAGAGGTCTCCGATGGCGCTCGAGTTTGGTGAGGACTGAGGAGCGAGGAAGTTGCGTTGAGGAGGAGAACACCATAGCTTTTACTTTGGAAATGCGACGAACACATGCACACGGTGGAGAGGCAAACGGAACCAAATCAAAACTATGGGATCGTCTTCGACATCGTCGAGCTGCCGTCGCGTCACCACCGGCCGGATCCAACCAGCCGTTGTCGAGATCGGCTCGGAGATTTCTGCTGCCATGGAGATATAACCGGGTCGTGCACTCGTGCTCCCTCCACAAGTAGACGCATGAGAACTCCCTGTGAGTCCACGCTGCATCAGCACAGCAGCCGGCGTCGCGTGCCAGTTACAGCGAACGTGGACGAACATGATCTATTTGAGGAACCGACGAAGGTCAAGCCGGCTTTGGGCCTAGAGAACGGGCTGAGTTTGGGAGAGCTGAGCAATGCCATCATATGAAGTAGACTATAATATCATTTTCAATTAAGAGGTAAATTTTAATCTGCACCATTGATTTACATCGAAAATCACAATCTTTTTAAGGGGGTGTACCGAAGCAAGACTTTTAAAAAAATACTTGCCTTGATGATTTTTTGTATATGTGTGAATGTATGGTTTCCGAGTCTGTTGTGGTGAAGGAACAGTTAAGAGGATTTTGTATATTTTTTTCATCAAGATGCAACTTAGCAACAGGAATTATGGAGCAGCACAGAAGGATCCAAGGAAACAGAATAAATAACACGAACCAGGCGTATACATGTGTAGGGGGTGTATCGAGTTCGTTATGCAGAAACATAAAGGCATGCCATGCCAGTTTTGGAGATATTCTACGGCATTGCTTGCCAATGCTCATACCTAACAGGTGTGTACAACTGATCACAAGATCTACACACAAAAAAAGTTTAATTTTAAATCAAAAGCCTAGCTACCTTATGAACTTCAATTCATGTTTCCTAGTTACATTGGACATTAATAATATGCGCATGCAATACTAGCATTGGTGACTAAAGATCGATCAGGTAGACATGTTGAGCAGAACTTCCTTTCGCGTTCATGCTTGATATACATTGTGCAAGAAGCACATGCAAACGAGACATCAGGACTGATGACTAGTACTCCTAAGCCCTAGGTCCAACTGCAAGATGCCATGATTGATGAACTTAGAGCTGAGTAGCATCTCCTTCTCCTGCTTCCTGAGCACTAGCAGAGACACCATGCCATGGTCGGCGGCGGGGGCCGCCTTATGTCTCGTCGGCCGGCGGCAACAGCTTGACTTCGTCCCTTGCGACGCGCATAGTATTCAAGGGGTTGCCGTTGTAGACGAGGTAGCCGGCCTCAGTGGCGGAGAAGACCACGGCGTCGAGCACCACCACGAGGCGCTGTCCCGTGCGCAGCTGACCCACCGACGTGCGCACGCGTACCTTCGATCCGCTGCCTATGGACTCAGAGCCTGTCAACGAGGGGCGAGGTGGCATCTGCGGTGCCTGTACGACGCCCTTTCGCTGTGGCGTGCGCGGGGGTCGAAGCGGAGCACGACGGCCGGGAGGCCCAGGACGACTTCTTCAGGGCCGAGGCGTGGCGCGACGGGCGGGCCAGTGGCCGCGGGCGCTCCAGGCGGGTGCCGTCCGCCTTGCGGCGTGGCGCTGGCGAGTTCGGCTCAGCACACCGCGCCAGCTTCTGTGGCGGCGAGCATTCGCAGGAAGCACGCGACGTCACGGGGGACATCTTGGCGATCCCTCCTGTGGGCGCGATCCTACTGCTCTGGAGCTTGCAGCGGAGCCTGCGCATGGCGGCGGATGTCACCGTCATAGAAGGCATGGTGGCCGATCGAAGGACAAGACGCCGGCGAAATTGTTTGTGAATGCGAGTCACCGGGAGAGGGAGGCGCGATGTTTATAGTCATCGGAGGTCCCCGAATGCGAGTCGGAGAATGGAAGCGCGTCCCTCTCCTCGTACTGATCGAATTGTCTGTGAACGCGGATTCCGAGCCCCGTTGCCTTGAATGCGTTGCGTTAATCACACGCGGATTCCGAACTCAGTTATCCTGAATGCGTTAATCGCACGCGGATTCCGAACTCAGTTGTCCTGAATGCGTTAATCACCCAGATTACCGAGCGAGGGAACGATCCACACAGTCCAATCCAACTTTCAAATGCGGATTCCTAATCTCCCGGCCACCGCCATGCCATCTAGTTACACCTCGCCTCACTCTGCTTGGCGCCCACGCTTCCCACCCTCTCCGACTTCAACTCGGAGACCTTCTCCGCCTCGGCCGCATTCACAACTCCATTCTTCTCGCGGACCCTTCCTCTCCTTCCTCTGCAACCATCATCATGCCCGCGCCCATGCCGCAGCGCTCGTCCTCCGCCGGCATGCGCAAGATCCGTCGCGAGCTCGAGCGCCGCAGGAAGCTCGCCGTCGTGGAGAAGTGGGGAATCGCCAAGAAGTCCTCTGCCCCACCGCCGCGTCGGTCCGCGTTGATCCCTCCGGCGCCAGGCGGAGCGGCCGCCTTGAAGCCATCCGCGGGCGCCGATCCCGCACGCGCCAGCCGGAGCGGCCATCAAGAAGAATTCCGCGCCACCTCCGCGCTCTACATCTGCGTCGATCTCGCGGTCGCCCTGGCGTGAGTTCGTGCCTGCGCAGACCACGAGACCACCGCCTCTCCCGTCGTCGGCCGCCTCCGAGTCCCTCAAGAGGGGAACGATGGTGCGCATGCGCACGCGGGTCGGGATGCCCACGGGGCAGTGCTTCGTGCGCTGCCTCAGCGCCGTCGTCGTCTCCGCCGCAGAGGAGGGCTACCTTTGAGGTCATCTACAATGGCGAATTCCCGCGCGACGACCCCTTCCGGACCGTGTGCGTCGCCAGGGGCCACGTCAAGAACATGCGGACGGTCTCCCCTGATCGCAGCTGCAACGCCAGCGGGCTGAGGAGGAGGAGGAGGAGTCCGCTTGCCACCACTGCAAGCGCTCGATGGCCATGTCCCGTCCTGTGGCTTCCGAGGCTTGCTCGTCCGTTGGGTATGCACCACACCTGCCTCCCCCTGCTGCTGCGCCCTCAGCAAAACCCTCTCTTTGCTGCATCAAGGAAGCTACCAGCTTGAGTCGTTAGTATGCCTTTGCTAGTCTCCTTTCTAAACCATACATTGAGTGCCTATTTCTCTAGGTTCTGCAATTACTTTACTTGAGAGGATTCTACTGCTATGTGAACCTCGGTTAAGCATTTACAATTTTACTCGCGTGCTAATGGTGTTTCCAACCTAGGGCAGCGAATGCTATTGAGGTGTGCCCAAAATGAATGTTCACTATTTCCTTTACTAGTCCTAATTAAACAAATATTTAAGCAAATACAGGGCATTTTGAGTAATTAAAGCATAAAAAAGCGTAAAAACGCACGTGTTGCCAAAATTAAGAATGAGAAAAAAGCGTTAAAAACGCGTTCATTGTAAAAATCAAAATCTTGTTTGTTACCTGGTTTGCAGCAGTAAAAGGAAGTAGAAATGAATTGAGTTTTGGAGCCTTAGTCCTGTGATCTCCAAAAAAGGACCCTTTTTTGGCTTTTAAGCCAAAGTCCAAAAGCCAAATAAAAGCCCAAATAAACAGGGCCTTAGTTTGGAGATTCTGCTGCTGCTCATGTAAAATTGCGTTTGATTGACTTTGGTTCATAACCATTAGTATTTTTTGGAGATCAGTCTGCAGTTTCCTTTAAGAATCCACTCATGTATGCTTGGTGAAAGCCTAGCTAGTCAAGGATGTATGGTCCTAATGTAATTCTTGGAGTCCCTGATTATAAAATCCTTACTATCATAAATGTCACATCTGAAATGAAAGGAAATTTATCGCATTCGTGTTTACAGTGTGTCGAGTTCTTGGCATAAGAAGAATGCCTAATTGCTGAAATGTATTTATCAGTGAATATATGTCAATTATAATCATAATTTCTTTTCATGAGAATGGACATTAATTTGCCGTTCTTAATATGGTTGTATCAAGTTTTGACAACTTGACAAGCCTAGGAGTCAGCGTGTCGATCATTGTGGACGGTATCAAAACCAAACAAAAGTGCTGCAGAATATGCAGAATCTGCCGTCGACAAGTTTTATCACAATAATTTATCGGCTTAATTAGCCATGCTTGAGGTTTCTCGCTTTTACGGAGGAACTAGAGATTATACTTCTCAAACAAAGTAACCTAGGAGAGTAAACTTGCTTTGCAGTTTTGCACTGGGTAATATTTGGACTAAATTCCTCTTTGAAGCTAGATCAGAGTGCCTTTCGTGGCCTTGCATACACGCAGGAGAGTAAGCATGCATGCACTGATCACTACTAGTATTTGCACCAAATCCATTATTAATTTTGGATTATACAGATCCTGGCGTATGTTTTTATGGAAGTTGAGGACCAAACATTTTTTATGCTTGTTGGAATGAGTTTCCATACGTGAACAGCACGGACTCATGGCCCTTCTCGCTGCTATCTCCGAGCTCTCCAACAAGTCGTGCCAGACGTGGACTGGGCTGTGAAACAAGGAGCGGGAGAGAGAGATGAATTAGATGGAAGCGCACAGCTCCAACAGGGCCGGCGTCTTGTATTTATAATGAGTAGATGATCTACAAATTGTTACAACCGAGAGAATCAATCTAGATTAGAGCATCTCCAGCAGAATAGGCAAATTTCACCATCTATATTCTCATATAGCTAGTCATCTAAAAAGATTCCTCCTCTATATCTCCTCCATCTCCAACAGAATAGGCAAATTTCATCATCCATATTCTCTCTCCTATATTTTAATAATATCCCGTAACTACCATTTCTAAAACGGCCCGTGCACCGGCCCCCTCCCCTCCCCTTCCACCGGCGCGCTCCCTTCCCCTTCCACCGGCCCCTGGCGTGCCCCCCTCGTCCCCGTGCACTGGCGCGCTCCCCTCCCCTTCCACTGAGCCGGCGCGGCCCCCGGCACACCCCCCTCCTCGCCCGTGCACCGGCGCGCCCCCTCCCCTTCCACCGAGCCGGCGCCCCCCTCCTCTCCCCTTCCACCGAACCGGGCTGGCCGACGCCGCCGCTCCCAGATCTGGAGCAGGCGGGGCTGCGGGCGGCGGGGCTGGAGCAGCGGTGGGCGGCGGCAAGCAGAGGAGCGGCGGCGGCAAGCAGAGGAGCATCGGCGGGCGGCGGGGCTGGAGAGGACCAGCAGCGGCGGCCCGCAGAGGAGCAGCGGCGGGCGGCGGGGCTAGAGAGGACCAGCAGCGGCGGGCCGCAGAGGAGAAGGGAAGATGGGGACGATAAGGAGATGGCGCGGCATCGTCCCGGTGGTCCTCTTGCTCCGGATGGTGGCGGGAGGGAAGGCTCCCGGGTGGAGGTTGGGGGATGGATGATCGCTGCACGCACGCCAAATGTGGCGTCTCTTCCCTCCGGTATGGATATCCTCCAAAAATAGCGTGCTGGATGGCTAGTCTGCTGGAGCTCCTTTTCTGGACTTCAGTCGCTATTTTTGATATAGCGTGCGGGATAGAACGTCTGCTGGAGATGCTCTTAGATAGTTAGAATCTAAACAACCGAACGCTATCTCTATCTGTATACGTGCAGTACGTATAGTTTATCAGCCTCCCTCAATCTCAGCCGGTTGGAGGAGGTTGAGATTGCGCCGGAAACCTGTGAAGAGCTGAGTTGACAGCAGTTTCGTAAAGATGTCCGCGACTTGATCCTTTTACGAAATGAACTTGATCTAAAGCAATTTTTGCGCCACTTGAACAAAGTGAAAATCCATCTCAATATGTTTGGTACGTGGATGGAACACCGGGTTTGCCGAGAAATAAGTCGCACTAAGATTGTCACACCAAAGAACTGATGATTGATCTTGAGAAACACCGAGTTCACGAAGTAGTGACTGTAACCATACAAGTTTAGCAGTTGCTTTAGCCACAGCTTTATACTCGGACTCAGTGCTAGAGCGTGAGACGGTGGCTTGTTTGCAAGAACTCCAAGTGATCAAGTTGCCTCCAAAGTGGCCCCTAGTTGATCGATGATCGTTGGCGTCACCGGCCCAATCTGTGTCAGAAAATGCGGAGAGAAGTGTAGACAGACAACCGGCAGAGTTGGAGCCCAAGAGACGCCATATCACGAACATAGTGAAGCAAATGGAGCATGCAGAAATTGGCAGACCTTGTTCACGGCGAATTAAGGCAATATCTAGCCAAGTGATAGTGAGGTATTGAAGACCTCCAACAATGTTTCGATAATGGGTAGCATCATCAAGTCCAAGAAGAGCACTGTCTTCACAAGAAAGTTTGTCAGTTGGAGCCATAGGAGTGTGAGCTGGTTTGCACTTAGCCATGCCTGCACGGGCCAGCAGATCAAAAGCATATTTGCGTTGTGATAAAACAAGACTGTGTGGCTGTCTATGAACTTCAAGTCCTAAGAAGAAATGCAGATCACCGAGGTCTTTGACAGCAAACTCTTGTTGGAGACTTGAAATAAGATTATCAGCAGCTTGGCGATGAGAGCTCACCATAATAATATCATCCACATACACAAGGAGATAAATGGTGACTGGCAGACAACAATGAATGAACAAGGAAGTGTCAGTCCGAGATGCCTCAAAACCAAGAGAACGAAGGCTGGAGCTGAGGCGAGAGTGCCACGCACGAGGTGCTTGCTTGAGTCCGTAAAGCGCTTTCTCAAGGTAGCACAGATGAAGTGGACACTGAGAATCCTCAAAGCCTGGAGGCTGCCGCATGAACACCTCCTCATCAAGCGTGCCATGAAGAAAGGTATTTTGATCATCCAGTTGCTTGAGATGCCAACCACGAGAAATGGCCAAAGAGAGAACAATTGTAGCTGGTTTTACCATGAGACTGAAAGTATACTCGTAGTCAAACCCATAGCGTTGTTTGAAACCCTTGGCAACCAACCTCACCTTATACCGCTCGACAGAACCATCAGCACGACGCTTCACTTTGAAGACCCATTTGCAGTCATCAATAAAACTGACATAAAATCGATGACCACTAACAGAGGTTTGGGTAGGACCCCAAACATGTGAGAAAACAAGTTCTAAAGGAGTTGAAGCTACATTATTTGATAGAGAAAATGGCAATTGGTCATTTTTTTCCTTGCTGGCAAGCATCACAAACTGCATGATCATTACTATTGGACTCAATTGATAATTCTCCACGACGAAGAACATGTTGAACTACTTGAGACGCCGAATGACCAAGACGGCAATGCCACTTGTCCTGCGAGACCTTGACGCTGCTGAAAACTTGTTTTGCTGAAGACGAAGCAATGGAATAGAGACCATCTTGACACTGACCTCTAAGAAGCATTTCCCTCGTAACTCGATCCTTAACAAACAAATTCAACAAGAACATTGTTATCATGAGTAAGCTGTCGAATAGACAGAAGATTGCGAGTAACAGAAGGAACATGGAGTATTTTGTTACGGTGGAGTGGACGAGATGAGGTACTTGATGATGGGTAATACTACCACCATGGGCTCATGGCCAGGCCCACAAGTTCATCACTGGGCCTCCATGGAGAAGCTGTGGCCCAAAGGCCTGATTCAAAGGAGGCGTGGACCGCAAGTCGTCGCATCCTATCAAGATAAAGAAACAACATTCGACACATCATCAAGAAGGAGTCCAACTCGTATACTACGAAGACTCGGGTTATGGTAATAAAGAGTCCGACTCGTGTACTACGAGGACTCATGACGAGGTTACCGTCTTATTCCGCCTATATAAGGAGTACCAATCCCTCCAGGAGGGGACAAGCTTAATTGGATCGAAGAGCCCTAGTCACCTAGTAGCCTCTGAGATCCCTTAGCCCTATCATCAACCTCGCCGAGTTCCCTACTCGTCGAGTTCCCCTTGTAAGCCAACCTCGTCGAGTTCCCAACTCGCCGAGTTCCCCTTGTAATCATCGGTATTCCATACCACATATCAATCAAGTCAAAGCAGGACGTAGGGCCATTACCCAACTCGGGGGCCTAAACCTGAGTATATCGGTGTCGAAGTACCAAGCTGACCTGAGTCTCCGCCTCGCTACCGTACAAATACATGCTATACGAGTACCCCCCGTATACCATACATCGACAGCTGGCTCCGACCGTGGGGACCTTACGTCAGTTTGGATCTACTCCGACGACATTCACCGATGAGATGGCGTACACTGGCTTCAACGACAAGGATTTCTACGATGTCTCATTTGGAACTTGCAACAGCTACGCCGACACTCCTCGTCACACAACGGCTCATCGACTTTAGCAATGCCTCACATCGCCAACTCACCTGGCGGCCCTGCGAGTCGTGTCTACTCCACGCGGCCGCTCGAGTTTCAACCCTTATGCTTCCGATCCACTCGATCTACGGAGCAAGATCACCCTCAGGCGTGCCCAGCGCGACCACGCGCCTCGACGAACGGCAACCAGGCTCGATCGCCACCGGGTCAAGTTATATCCAGCCGACCTCCGGCACCAGTTGAACAGAAAGCGTCTCCACTCCCCTGCGAGACTTCATTACCAAGAGAACTCTCCACACAGCAGTCAAGGGTCAAATATTCCCGAGCATATCTTCCCCGATGATGACTTGATCGTTCGATCAATCCCAACCCCCGAAAGGTTCGACTACGACTTCCCACATGTTTTCATGGCGGGACCAGACACTTCACCACGGACGATACGTCCCTTGGCTGATGCCAATACTTCATCATCGGCCACGCCGACTTCTGAAGCTGGAAAGAAAGCAGCTCGCTCAAGAGCTCTCGCGGCCCAGATCAAGCAGGCGCTGTCCGATCGGTTCGACGACACCACCTGACAACTTTACGAAGAACACGAGCAAGCACTCGCTGACATCCAGCACGTGGCCGAAGCCAAGCACAACGAAGCCCAAGTTCTAATTAACTCCGGTCTGGATGCCAACAACAGAGAGCAACGGGAACACTCCGAAGATGGCTACGCGCATAACCACGGCCAGCTCACCGACTCCAGATATCGATCACACAGGGAGTCATCACGAAGAACGCGCTCCCCACCACGTTCCCCGAAGAAGCACAGAACTCGATCGCGATCCCCCAGTAGACACACCCGCAAAGATCGAGACTATCATGACAGCCGACGTGATCATGGCAAGGCCCGCCAGGTTGATCTCATGCGAGAGGATCAACACCGCAACGGCCGACGCCACTCTCACGACCATGAAGACCGTCGCCGCCGCCACGACCGTCACGCTGACTACTCATCCGAAGATGAAGGCTTTATCCCTGGTATCATCGCCGGCTGCCCCGTGCTCTCGCCCAGATTACGAGGAGCATAGATACCCAAGCATGTACGTTCTAGCAAGAATCTAGAGTACAATGGAAAATGGGACCCACAAGAGTTCCTAATCCGATTCACCCCTAGACATCCTAACAACCGGGGAAGACACGACGTCAATGGCCAACCTCCTTCCTGTGTGCCTTGTCGAGGACGCCGCCGCATGGATTCAGAATATACCCGAGGGCTCTATCCACAGTTGGGCGCAGTTCCAAGACATGTTCATTAAAAGTTTCTCTACAACTCGAGATGCCTCAACCCTGAGGTCCGAGTTCAAGCGTATACGACAAGGACTAGATGAAGGCCTCCGCGACTTCGTCACCAGATTCAAGAGTAAGGTCCCCCGTTCCGTGATCAGGCCCGTCATCAAGCGCTTCTACGGGATTGTACCAGGACTAAAGCATGACCCGATCGGACAAATCACGTTACCTCTCACCTTCGGAACTCGGGACAATTTCCGCACAGAAGAATGCATTTTCGAGGTCATCGACTCGTCATGGTCTACAACGCTATACTCGGGCGACCCCAGCTAGTCCAGTTCATGGTGATCCCTCATTATGCGTACCCTATAATGAAGATTCCTGCTG
>JAGXJF010002668.1:0-102562 GCA_019208055.1 Stipa capillata
TCCGCGGAAGAGAATAGAACATTCGTCGAACTCGCCGAGCTGCTCGTCAGCGAGTGGGTCCGGCGCTAGCGACCGCCCGCGATACGGAGAGAGGACGACGGCGATGCCACGGAACCAGACGCGAACGAGCGGCTGGCCTAGCCGCTGATCGATCCCCGACCAAAAACAGACGGAGGAAACAGATCAAGAAGACGGATGATCAGATCTGTAACATCGACCGCAGAAATGAGCGAGCAAAACCACCAAAGCACAGAAGAAATTTTCAGAGAAGACGAAATACCCGTCCAACTCGGCTCGCTAGCGGCCGGTGAGGTAGCGCGCCACCAGCCGCCGGTCGGCATAGCGAGAGAGGAGGACGGCGACGCGAGGGGACGAGACGCGAACGAAGCAGCGGCCAACCTGGCGACGGTAGGCGAGAGAGCGGAGACGGCGGGGCAACCCTAGACGCGGAACGCGCCCGACCCGAGGAGGAGGAGGCAACCGGGTCGGGAAGGGGAAAAGGGACGGGAGGGGAACGGGGCCTCGGGGGCCCGAAACGGGCCGCGGCGGGCCCCGAACCGAGTTTTTCAGGGTCCCGGTGAGGCCTCGGAGGGCCGCCGCGGGAGCGCGCACGGACCGTCGGATCCGCGCGGGAACGGACGGCGCAGAAAAATCGGGGCGACGTGGACGCCCCGAGAGGCCAGGGGCTCCGCGGGCTTTAAAAGTAGGAAATTCTTCCTGTTAAGTTACCTGTCCCACATGAGATTCTTGCAAAATGGTGATATCCTGCCAATCAAACTTGCCTAATGCATGCATTGCTTTCACTAGCTAAGATAGCTCTTGGTAATTAACTGCATGGCCTGGCGCGACCATTTGCTTGGCTTAGCTACTCACTCCGATTTAACTATATGTTTAGATTTGATCATTAATATAAAAGAGATTATCAATATCAACAACGAAAAGTTGGTATTACTAGATCTATCATGAGATATGCTTTTATAATATATAACTATTTTTATTTGAAGCAATATATTTTAAAAAAATTAATGATTAAAGTGTCACTTTAAAGATTATAACAGTGTCTAAAACTTCTTATATTTTAGACCAAAGGGAGTATGTACATTCTCTGCGAGCTACTAGGGAATAGTAATAATACAGTAACCACACAGAATTCGTGGGCCATTATCCTAAATGGGCCAATTAATTAGTATCCACAAACTGGCCCAGACAAACATCGATCCTTTATTTAACGGGCCAACTGATCTGCTTTATTTTGTGGATCGGCCTTGCCCAAACATGCGCTAATTTAAGAGTAACGTTAACCCAAACACTCGTACTACTAGTCCACTAGCATGGTTAATCAATTTTAGTATACTCCCTTCGATCCGATCCAAAATTTAAGTAGAGATTTAACCATTAATAAAAAAATTGTTAACATCAACAATAATAAATTAATACTACTAAATCTATCACAAAATATACTTTCATAATATAGAATTATTTTTATTTAAATAAATATGTTTTCAAAGCAATTGATGGTCAAATAGTCACTTTGAAGACCGTGTCAATATCCAAAGCTACTTAAATTTTGAATCAGAGGAAGCACATACCAAGTAGTACATCTGTGTCACAATATCAGCACATCAATTTCTCTAAAAATTTGATGTTTCAAATAAAACTGCATATATACAATGAAACTATATTTAATAGTTCTAATAGCATCAATATCATACTATAAATACCAAAAAAGAATCTGTATTATAATTAAATCTAAAAATATTTGATTTATTTAGATTTTAAAATAACCTGGACACGGTATAACGGTATATGTGCATACATATGCAGGGCCGGTTCTGACAGCGTCAGTGAGTTCAGCGCTGGGAGCATACACGCGTGCAGGCAGAGACTAGTCCTAATTTAGGTGTGATCTATTTCTCATCTCTGCTTATTGCTAGTCAGATCCAGCTGGAGATAATCCGCTTCAGCGGGTTCTCCCAAATTATTTCAGTTCTGAATATAGTGTGCTGGATAAATTGTCCACAATAATATATAGATTATGGTGCTGTTTGGTTAAGGGTTAAGAAGTGGGTTAAAGATAACTCGTCAAATACCTTTAGGTCAGGTAGAATTAAATTAATCTAGTCAAAACTATTTAATTTGTTTAATCTAGAATTAAACTATCCCACTGAAAAGATAGAATAACTTAAATCAACACAATCACTCTCCTAAATTCCAACTCGGAAGAATAGATCCGTCAGTAAAGACCTCCAGGGCCAAAACTGGCCTAGAGCGCTGGCAAGGCTTAACTCCTCGGTGCAACTCCTAGAATTTATTGACCTCTAGTGCCTCTGGAATGGATACGCTCTAGACCTTTCGCGTGCTGACTCCATGGCGTGGAGGTAGACGCCTTTGACGACTTACTCTGGCAACTCAGCCTACAAGATTTAGTTCCATGGATGCTTCTCAAATTTGATGCGGCAAAAGTCTGGAAGGAAAAACGTTGAGCCGAAATGTAAGCTCTTCTTGTGGCTCGTCCTGCACTATCGAATCCTCACTGCAGCCAACCTTGCCATCAGATATTGGCCGCACAACCCCGTCTACCGATTGTGCCTCCGTAATGACGAAACAATTAGCCACCGTCTACCGATTGTGCCTCCGTAATGTCGAAACAATTAGCCACCTTTGCACGGACTACCCTTTCACGATGGCCATATGGGGTATAATCTGCTCCTAATGCGGCATAGTAGTCACTGACGGTCGGAAACGTTTAATTCAATCGACTCTTGGTAAGCTAGAATTCTATCAACCTCCAGGAAGGAACAACGATGCAATTGTAGTGGCCAATTCCTATACACTCTGTGGAATGTCTGAAAGAAGCGCACATTTTCACAGGGCAGTGCATGACTTACCAAGAGGTCGCATCAATCACCATTGAGGATTTGGGGCAATGCTCCCTCAGTCGTGTAGCTAATTGGGAGTAATCTGCATGCGGAAATAGGGTTTCTGGACTTGTAATTCAAACTCTTTTTCTTCTAATAGAAGGGCGGTGCTTCTGGCAATTTCTTGAAAAACAATTTTCTTTTAATACTAACTCAGCTAAATAGTAATTTAGGTTAATCAGCTTAATTACCAAACATCAAAACAGGGTTAGACTAACTTAGCGGAGTTAAAGGTAGCTAACTTGTCTCCCTGAGTCTCCCTGGCACTATATATAAGATATTCAACATGCATGGACTGCCGCGTCGACGTAAAATCCAAACACTGCGACATGATCGAGCATCCCTTGATTATTTGCCCTATCTGTCCAAATTAGAAATTTAAAAACAGAGAAATTAAAAACCACATCACCTGGATCGAGCATCCTTGTTGGTTTACATATGCATGCGATTGGCAACAAGAAGCAAAAGATTATGTTGACAGTGTATATATATAATATGCTTTGTCATAGATGATTTCTGTGAACGTGCGAAACTTCTGATCAGAGATCTTAAATGATCTTTTTTTATAGCAGTGTGTAGGAAGGGAAATATAGAGAGATCAATAAGTAAGGTGAGTACATGATTAAAGCCTGTTCCACACTCCTACTTTTATTAATGCTCACACGTACATAGAGAGGTAAGTAAGTTACATGCATGATTAAGACGAACAAACTGATCGAAGCATAGACACAGACATTGACACACACACTCAGCTGTGATGGACGCAACAACAGAGGTGCGGACATAAAACACTTGACAGATTAAGCACACGCATCCAAACAGTAACTAATATGAATGTGGCATCCAGTACCTAGCCACTTATTTCACGATGCAAATTAATCTGTCGATGATCGCGCGAGCCATCAGTTCCCGGTCGGCGAATGTGGCGGCGGCTTCGGCTGCGACGGTTCCGGCTGGGGTTTGGGCTCCGGCTTCGGGTCCGGCTTGGATTTCGGGTCAGGCTTTGGCGTGGGTTTTGGGTCGGGTTGTGGATTCTTAGGCTGGGGATCTGGTTTCGGGTCAGGCTGAGGCGTTGGTTCAGGCTTTGGATCTGGCTTGGGGTCATCAGGTTTCGGGTCTGGGACGTTAGGGTCCGTCACCCTTCCATGAGCTTTTGCGATGACAAGCAGCCCCAAGAGAAAATACAGCGAGATCAGGGCAGACGCCCTCATCTCCGGCGAGCTGCTCACTCGATCACTTGCTGCTGCTAAGCTTCTATTATGTTTGTGTCACACTTGGCTGTGGTAGAACGTAGTGCAGTAGGAGATCGATCGATTTATAGCCAAGCCGAGCCAACGAACGTGGGACGTGTGTCCATGCCCTTTATATTTGTCAGATTTGCACTGTCACGAGTGAGACAGTGACATATCAACTTTATTATCACATGTAACTTTTGCGCCCGGCCACACCCAAATTCATCACGGGTCCATCAGAAAAGAGCCAAGGATCCGCATAACAACGCTGCAGCCAAGGATCCGCATAACGACGCTGCAGCCAAGGATCTGCGTACGTGCATGGCGTCCCTTTGGTGGATGCAAGCAAGGATCGACACGTATGCATTGTGCAAGATCTAGGACCCCCGACACAAATTAGTGGCACAATATACGTACGTACCTCAATTGATCATGCATGCATAATCAAATTCATGGGTCCGCTAAGAGCGCAGCCGGCTGATTTTGCGGAGCGACGATCGTTGGATTTAAATCTAATATACTCCGTTCCTCTTTTTTTTTCCTGCCACCAATCAATCCAACTTTGTCTTCATAGATGCCGTTGTCCAGTAGCTGTCGTTGCCCGATCAAGTATATCTTTAAACCCTCCTCTTTCTCTCCCCTTCTCCTCCCCTGAGTTCTAGTGAACTCCTGCCCATAGTCACTCTCAACTCTAACTCCTAATTCCAGTGAGGTCTCCTCTCTCAGTTCCACCGTCGTTTGTTGTTCTTGTGTTACCGACTCCGGTATGGTTTTCTCTCTCGACTCTGTCAACGACAGCTCCATCTTATGATCCTAACCACACCAACAAACTCATAAAGTTGAAGAAATCGGTCAATCACTGTGGCGGACCCCGAAATTACATATGGTGAGGGGAACGGATGATCGTCAAGGGCCGAGAAACCAGTCGACCTAGTGGCACGGTACCTGCGCCGTGCACACCGAGGCGGAGTGGTCCGACACCTGACCAACGCACCATACGCTTACCGATGTCGTATGCCTTCACCGTTGGTCAAGCCGGCCGGAAGCGATTAAATTTCCCAAAACCACATACAATTCCCTGATCCTATAAAGGGTTAGAGTCGTTCCCAATTTCACTATGTAAGGCAAGATCGGAGGAGCCCGGCGATTCTACCCATACCCTAACCTAGCCCGGAAGCTAGTGGGTCGCTCGAAAGCCTGGTAGAATACACCCACACCCTGCCTGGCCGGCACAGCATCTCAGCCAGTGGGCCACTCAACCTATACCTGCTCGACTTAGTAAAAAGAGGAACAGCTTTAATCCCTCACGGCATACCCATATACTTCATTTCATACACGCATTGCATATGGGCAGCCACCGAAACAACTTATATATCATCACAGAACTCTACAAAAGAAGGGTTTAGAGAATACATAAGTTACCATTGCCCAAAAGGGGTTTCATATCACATAGCTACAAACTCGAAGGCTGGATACAGTCCTTCGAATTGTAAAAACAGCATGAACACCAAAAATGAAAACCCTGAGATGGCAACCCCGCCATCTCCATAAGCAACAACATAACCCACAACATTATGACCGAGGAGGATAACATCAAGTAAACATCTGGATCCATATTTTCTACGTCGTAGTACTCTCTGATACTGGGCTCACCTGCAACGGTTTCGGAATTGAATTCCGTAAGTACTTTCGTACTTGCAAGCAACATTTGTAGGCTCATCCCAATTCAATTTCAGCATGGTATGTGATAAAGAGAAACACTAACATTTCATGATAACAATAAACAGTTGGCATGACATGAGCATGAATGATAAGACAATATCATCAAGGTACATACCGACCATCCATACCAAGATTCAAAACCGTAAATCCCAGATTTTCAAATTTTGAAAATCAACCAAAATTCATCCATATCCATCACATTTTGTCAAATAAGACAATTTATTTGTGGTTGTTTCAACCGAGGCTCAATCGAAGGTGTGGTCAGGCAAGGAAACCAGAACTTGCCCGACATGAGGATTGAATTGAGAATGCGTGACGATGGTATGGTACCCAGATATGGTCAAGGAGGACGAATCCGACCCTCCGGACATGGGGCGGGCCGGGCCGACTACTTGGAGTCCGACTTCTATACGGGGGGCGCCTCACCAGCTTGGAGTACAAGACACAGACTAATAACTACCCGGGATACCCGGGTGTTAGTTGTAACCGATTAAGAGATCAATCTGTAAACCGATCCGGACTCTTGTAACCATAATCTGGCTGCCTATATAAGGCCGGACAGGGATGTTCAGAGAGGGAGAAGGCTTTTGATAGTTGCCCTCATAGCATAAACACATACCCTCATACGGGATACAGTCAATACAATCCACCAAACACAGAACATAGGGTATTACCTCTCTTCGAGGGCCTGAACCTATCTAAACATTGTCTCCCGTGTGCACCCATCTAGATCTTCTGTGCTCACACCTCCCCGTATTCATTATTGCCAGATTAGAACAACGACAGTTGGCGCACCAGGTAGGGGCAGCGCGCATAGATCCATCTAAACGGATCCAGATGGGTTTTCCCCAACGATAATGACGACTTCGTCCCAGGCTGAATCATGAGATTTGGCTCCCTGGACATTGTCCCCAATCTAGGACAGTTTTTCCAATTCGAAAAGCTGGACTTCATCGCCGACAAGCTCAGCAAGCTTCACTTTTGTGACTCAGCTTCCCGCCAATCAACGGTCACCATCTTCACTCGGACTCACTTTAGAGTCCACACCTTCGGCTCTCCTCCCCAAGGACGAGTTTGAGCCGAAGTCGGATCTGTTGTTTGAGCACGGGTTCCCACCCGTCGAGCAGGGATCCCGACTGGCTGGCACGATCGAGTCCCTCTTACCCATCCTCGACTACGACTCAGATGGCTTCGAGAGATCGGGAAGCCACCATCCCTCTCGGGAGGCCTTCATTGCTAACTCGGACACGCTGACAAACAACGGTGACCAGTCAATCCCCATCGCAGATCTCAGCCGGCACATATGCGGGCGCGCATTCAACGTTGGCGACTTGGTCCTGCACCGAGTCCAGTCCAACAAGAACAAGCACAAACTCTTACCACCATGGGAAGGCCCGTACGTTGTTGCTGAAGTGCTGCGCTCGGGGGCTTACCGACTGAAGGATAAGGACGGCAGCCTCATCACCAACGCCTGGAACATTGAACAGCTAAGTCACTTCTATGCTTAAACTTTGTACTTCCATATTTTAAGTATGAATACATGAATAAAATATTTCTTTGCTCCACCCGAGTAACTCTTGGGGTTCCTGACTGGCCCGCTATGCACGCTCACAGCTCCACATAGTGGACACTCGGGGGGCTACACCATACCGGGTGTGCCTAACCACACTCGGGCTCTTCTCCTTCGAACAATTATTTTAGTACTGTGTAAAAAGCTCAGCGTTAACTCTTCGTCTTCGATTGTCGGTCTACGCCACAACCCTGCGCTACACGGAAAACAGCCCATGGCTAATCTCTACACAATGGGGGCTATAACGGATCGGCAAGAGCACACACAAAGAGCTAACTTACACACAAACAAATCTTTACGAAAGAGATTAACAAACACATAACATGTTCGCCAAAGATACGCATAAAAGAGTGACACTCGGGCTTCCCGAGTACTTGACATATATTTCGAACAGTTCATATACATATCCCTACTTTTACAGGTTGGCACGGTCGGCTAGGGAATTCGTGGCAGCATGGATTTCCTCCATCAGCGCCGGGACCTCTTCGTCAGGGACGTCAGCGGGCCTTCACCTGATCAGGGACGGGTCGTCCTCCCACAAAGCGTCGCAGGCCACCCGACCAGCTGCCTTCAAGGACTTGATCTGCGCTTCATTCACGGTCACCCGCTCCTGCACTGTGCGGAGGGTGCCTTTCAAGTTTTCCCATTCAGCCTGGCGCTGGTCGAGTCGATCGAAGGCCGGGAGCTTGGCCTGGAGGAACTCGGTTTGTCCCGGTACCTCTTGGCTAGACTCTGCATAGACGATACAAAATCAGCTACTCGGGAAAAAGTATCAAGACCCTCCGCTCGGTTCCATGAACCGAGTGAAGGCTCGTGGGCTACACCCATTGGGTGCACTGATCGTGCCCCCAATGTGAAACCTACAGGTCAAAAAGAACCTCTGCCCGACTGTTCCAGTCGGTCGGAGGCTCGAGGGCTATACCCACTGGGTGTACTGATCGTGTCCATAGTACGGAATCTACATGCTAACAAAGAACCTCCGCCCGACTGCTCCAGTCGGTCGGAGGCTTGGGAGCTACTTCCCAGTGGATGGTGCACTCATGACAACAACGAAAAAAAAGAAAAAGAAAAAAGAAGAGCGACAGTAACGTGCCTCCAACGGGCCGCTAGTCGGTTACCGATTAACTCGGAACCGAACGTTACGGTTTTGAAGGATTTTAAGGATTGGCCTCCAGCAGGAATGCAATCACTTGAATACACCCGAGTGAAGAGCAGTTAAGGCGCGCCTTCAATAGACCGTGAGTCAGACGCCGAGCAACTCGGAGCCACCGGTTTCTTCACCCGGACTTCCCGTGAAGCTTCGCTCCGGGATTTTCGGGATCTAGAATTTCTGGATTCAGTGGAACATCCGGGTATCAGGCTTCGTCACTCGGGAACCTATGCACCGTAACTTGTGTTCTGGTTCTGACGTGGATTTCGGAGGCATTCCCTCAAAGGGACGCTAGCTGGACCCGAGCCACTCGAGAAATCAGGTGCTACTCGGGAATTCAGTCGGGATTTATGGTATGTCCCACGCTGGGCTATCAGCCAGTCTCTGTCCCTCAGGATAGATCGGATACCACCAGGATTTACCTGCTATTAACTCATCTGCCATGATATTCCAGCCTTACGGGTGAATATTATTCGGCTTGTTATCATCTTTTTCATAGGAGTTCTATGAGTCCCTCACAATCTCCCTGCAATCGATAAGGCGGTGTGCTCACGTGGATATCATCCGAGAAACTTGCTCAAGGGAGAAGGAGGACAGCAGCCAGATCGTGAAGGACTCGGGGGCTACTGACGATGCTATGGCACCCAGATATGGTCAAGGAGGATGAATCCGGCCCTCCGTACATAGGGCGGGCCGGGCCGACTACTCGGAATCCGACTTCTACACGGGGGCGCCTCACCAGCTTGGAGTACAAGACACAAACTAATAACTACCCGGGATACCCGGGTGTCAGTTGTAACCGATTAAGAGATCAATCTGTAAACCGATCCGGACTCTTGTAATCCTAATATGGCTGCCTATATAAGGCCGGACAGGGATGTTCGGAGAGGGAGAAGGCTTTTGATAGTTGCCCTCATAGTATAAACACATACCCTCATACGGGATACAGTCAATACAATCCACCAAACACAGGATGTAGGGTATTACCTCTCTTCGAGAGCCTGAACCTGTCTAAACATTGTCTCCCGTGTGCACCCATCTAGATCCTCTGTGCTCACACCTCCCCGTATTCATTATTGTCGACTTAGAACACCGACAATGTGTAAGTACAGGGTTGGCCGACCATGACTTCCCACCCTTCTCAATTCAAACCCCGCCATGGGTGACGGGTAAAGCCCTACGATACCGGCATCGAATCAGGTTAAACCACCTGTCGATCCATCTGTAGGTGTCGATACCCCGGCCCTCACAAATCACCATTAGGGTTCCATAGTTAATTAGTCCATTTAAAAGATCACCGCTGATCTTGCAATCAAATATCCTACCATGCGAGTGATTACGTCATTACATAACATAGCATTATCATAAGCATGACCATTAAGCATTTCACTCCATCACAAGCATGGCAAAAAATGAATTAGGGAATCTTAGCGAGCTTTTGTATACTTGCCTTGCTGGGTTTGCTCCGGTTCGCAATAGTATTCGACTTCGGGATAATCCTCGTTGCTTGGTTCTACCCAAAAATAGAATCCTGGAATACCGAATAAAACAAATGAAAAGACTTTAATCAAAATCAGCAAGAGTGGAGACCCAAAAAGGAATGATATGCATTCTAATATGTAGAAAATCTCTATATGAAACTAACGCAGTTGGTTTCATCGAATTCGGAGTTCTAGGGCTCAGATTATGCATTTCCGAAGTCGCACATATTAAAAATTAGGGTTTTGGTTTGTTCATATATGATCTGCATATAGAGAAGGGTATATGGAGGATATGGTGAGTCCAATGCGCAACCTTAGTTTTGAGTTACATTTAGGTACCATATATATCCCTTTTGAAGTTACCAAATATCTTCTATAATTCATATTTCAATTTCGAACTTAAAAGGGTATTATGGGAATTTCACAATTTTGGAGCAATGCAACATGAAAATTAGTTATACCATGATGTTCTACAGATTAAATGAAGAATAACAAAAAAAGAATCATTCAATTTGGAGTTCATATGAATTAGTTATGGATTTTTAAAATTTAAACAATTTTCTGCATTTTCTGTTAATTCCAGAATTCGGAGATTAACCCACTTTTCCTTTTCCTTACTCAGTTTAGCTCTACCCTCAGCCCATGATGCATGGGTCCAGCAAACCCGGACCCATCCCCTGTACTCCTCTCTTTTCTTTTACCAATTTGGTCTATTACAGTTGGGCCCCACATGTAAGGTCCCTTTTACTTCCCTCCTCTCAAACCTACGGCTCCGGTGGGTATGTGCCGTGGCGGGCGGCAGAGAGCATCCGAGCTAGCGCTGTAGAAGGAAAGAGAGGGAACTAGTAGTACCCGCAGCTGGGGAGGCTTACCTCAAGCTCGTTTTATTGCTCAGGAGCGGCGGAAAGGGATGGAGTTGGGGACAGCAGCGGCAATGGCGGGTGGCGAAGCTCGGCATCGGCGACAAGGAGTCCTGGGGCATCTGGATAAAACCAAAGGGATTAGGGGAGGTAAGCAAGAGCACGAGAACCCATTTCGAAGCTCAGAGAAGACTCGAGCTCACCGGAGACGGGGAATTGCCGATGTCGGTGAGGTGGCCGACGCCGGAGAAGAACCAAAAATTGAGGGCGTGCGCTGCATCAAAAGGCAATTAAGTCGGGCGATAGATTTACAGGATGGAGGCGGACCAAAATGGCAAGAATGGCCTCACCGGTGGGAAGAACAAGAACCGTGGCTGGAGGGAGCTCGCCAGGCATAGGGGAGATGACCGCGGGGAAAATCGTTCCGAGGTGATCCTGCGCAAGCTAGAGAGGGAAATGAGCCTGCCGTGGTTAAGGAACGCCCATGCGCACGTTAAGGGAAGAAAAGGGGCTTGCCGGACACGAGGACGGATCAATCTCTGGTAGTGAAGAGCTTGACGATGTCTTCGCTAGAACGGCAATGCTCGTCGGTCCCAGCACGAGCACCTGACTGCGGGCTCGTCCTTGAGCTCGGACGGGAGCAGCAATGGATACGGAGCCGGATGGCGAAGTCGGCGAGGTCGAGATGAAGAATGCGCTAGGGAGGAAGAATTGAGGGAGTGGACACCAACGGATTTTGAGGAGAAACTCCGGTAGTGTGGATGGCAGGAGAAAGGCGACGCGTGGAGGGGGGCGCCTGCTCGTGGGCCCGACGCGTCGGTGGAAGGAGGAAAGTGAAGAGGAAGGAAGGCGCCAGAAGACTAGAGGAGGCGGGGGAAGAGAAGGCGCGTTCGGCGCGGGCGGGGAAAGAACATGGGCTTCGGCCCATGTGCAGGAGAGGTAGGCCGCCTGCAGCCCATTCGGCTATTTAGGATTTTCCTTTTATCCTTTTCTGAGTTTTCACCCTCTAATTCAATTTCAAATTTGCAATTGAGTTCAAAATAAGATTTAAATATATATACCAATAACCGCAAGGTTTTAACGAAGACTTCATCCCCAGGGTTTGTGGTAGAAATTAAAAATAGATATGTCACGTATTTTGACTAATGTTCCAATTATACTTTAATCTAGATTTGAATTTTAGCTTAGTAAATGTTGTCTAAATCTTTTTAGGAAGTGTCATTAGGAGTTTAGGGAAGTACTTAGAATTTTGGTTGAACTTCTGGTAAAAGTCAGGTAATCAATATTTCCTCAGTAGTTTACCCTAGTTTTACCTGGTGTTCAATATTTAGGACGTATGCAAAAGAGGTTAACCTATGTGATGTTATGCGATACAATGATCCAACTCTATTCCCTTTAAAACTTTGAACATATTTACAGAAACTGGGTCATTACAATTACAACGAGTGAGAAAATCAGTTCTCTGCGTAATAGCAAAAGCGATAATTAAGTTGCCCCTCCTCCTTTATCTGCATGCATTCCTAGTTCTACACTTCTACCCGATCATCGCCGGGAAACATCTGGCTACGTCCAGAGACGGATATGTTTCTTCCGTTATCTAAGAAAATCCAAGTAACAACACCAAGCTGAAGACGGGAACACGTGTGTCTCGTAAGGAGTTGCCAGTAGTACTACTCTACACTACGATCTATAATTATCTCCGAAAATCAAGTAATGCTCAAACATTTTATACGAATCTGCCAACCAATTAAATAAATCGAAAGAAACTGGTGTGAAGAAGAAGAGAAACATCAATGCACTTCAGCTACAGTACATGTAAATATATAGGAGTGAGCAGGATGGCAAATTTACTTTCTTCTCCATTCGTCCACCCTAACACACGTAGTTAAATGCATTCATATAAGTAACATGCATGGGTTGCACATACAAGAACTAAGCTTACTTAGCTACCCCCAAATTGTGGAAGCTGCAAAGATTGACTTATTGGAGGAGAACATTATAACGACTGAGCAGTCATTTTCCAAAATAAAATAAAATGGAAAGACTGAATGCAGCGGTGACCAACTGATTGACGGATCAGTTAAAAAGTTCCAGGTGGATTCCATCAAAACCAAATAGACTTGTCAAACAGATCGATGTAGTTGAATAAACCATCACCATCACCTGGCGCATCTTTCAGTACGTTTTTTTTATTTTTTTATTTTTTGCGGAAACTCTTTCAGTACGTTCACATGCGAGTGACAATTGAAAACACAAATTAGTTAACTACTCCTGGCCCTGCTCAAATAGTTGTACCTGAAATTAGTATTCGTTGGGAGATGGAAGCATCTTTCTTTCGATCGATCTACCGCTGAAGTGTATGATCTATTCCTCAATTGGAGGATCTACGCACTCGCTCAATTGAACTAGCATTCATTGCCTAATTAGCTCCTCTCTTTGATTTTTGTACACGCGCATAGGTTCTCACTTTATCTGTTTGTACTTTGTTAATTTTTGCTTTGATCTTGTCCCCAGCCCCTAGCTAGCTCTACATATGTACTGTACTTGATTTCTCCAGTTTTTGGTGTGATTATTTATCCCCTTAATTTTCTTTTCCTAATTAAGAACAAAAGCGGTAGGTAAAGGGAGGCCATCAAGCAGCAACAAGATCCAAAAACACAACCTGACTAACCGGCCACTAGCTAGCCTGAGTTTGAACAAACCATCGCCATCACCGTCACTATAGCTCGACGACTGAGACCATGCGATTACTTGATCAGTTAAGCTTTTATCTATTTAATTGTATGTAGCACCTAGGCACAGTAAATCCTTGATCGATCCATCGTAGGAGTATATAGTATCAAACGAAAGGGAAGACAAGCGATAGAAGTCGGCGGTCAATAATTCAAAAGAGGTGTGGAACTGTAGATTGCTTTTGCTTGCGTTGCAATGCATGACGTGTGTAACAGAAATACAGAAAATATTTTTACCTTCACGGGGATAGCGATCGTTCGGGCATCAACCAAAATCAAAAGGAGCTCTGAAGCACTTTCATTGCCATGATGCTGCCCTTTAAATGGAAATCAAAGAAAAGGAGATAACCATTCAGAGGCCTACTGGATCGATCATCAATTATATTGAAGCTGCAATTCTTTAGTAAATCTCAAGAGCTTAGAACAAAAATAAAAGGAAAGTTGTAGTCCTTTGGCAGCTGGCAACTACCTAATTACGTAAGAGAAATAATAATAGAAGTGTGTACTATATTAGCCTATGTGCCGCTTCATTGTATATACACAATAGGAGCTGGCAACTAACTAATTATATTGCTTTGTTCGGATATGGGACAGACACTTCACACTTAGTTTTCTCTATCTGCATCCTACGGATCCATATATATAAGACATAAAAATAGTACGTGCTAGATCACAGAGTGCTACACTAATTAGTTAATGGTTTATCTGCGCTTGGTCTCTAATCACATAGCGTCGTCGACGATCTGTACAGAGAGTCCCTTTTCAGCTGCTGCATGCATATGCACATGGCAGCATGCACCCATCCAAATATATTTCATGTGCTAGCTCCAGTGTCCGGAGCTAGCTATTTGATTAATTTCATATAATTTTGGAACCAGTCACTAGACTAATAACTAGCTAGCTAGGTGATGTGATATATCTACACGCTACAGCTATGTTGATCTCACTTCGATCTACTCGACCGAAGCTCTGCAAATCCATCTCCTGGAGAAATGTAGAAAGGTTATACTTGCACCGCTCGTGTGCCATTCATATGAATTTTGCGGAGGCTCCAGGGCATCACACGGACACACGGCACGTAGAAAGTCCACATCCCTGCATTAACCCGCTTGAGCCGGGCAAATTATTTATCTCATTCACTTTCAAATATGTATTGTTTTTTATTTTTATGGTCCGTTATACAAGACTTTAACTATAGTTCTCTACCATAATGTGTTACAGAATATAATAAAAAGTGTATAGCATAAAATAATTTTGCAAGGCAAATCTAATGATATTATTTTCATAATGTATTAGTCTATTTTCACACATACTAGTGGTTAAAATTTTAAAAAATCGACTACACGTATCCTAACAATGATATACATTTAAAGATAGAGGTAGCACATCTTTAGGGGCACCTGTAATTTACGGGTGACCTTCCCAGCGGTCAATTTCCGACAGCTACAGTAAAGCTGTCGGAAAATTGTCAGGTTTCTACTTTAACACAGTCAGGTTTCTACTTTAGCATAGTTAGGTTTCTACTTTAGCACAGTCAAGTTTCTACTTCCAGCTTTCAACTTTCTGACAGTTTACTGTAGCTGTACTGTAATGGTACTGTAGCTGCACTGTGATGGTACTGTAGCGGTCGGAATTGACCGCTGGGAACGGTCGACCCGCGCAGTATGAAAAGCGCATCTTTAGTTACACTCTTTCGCAACTGCACAACGACTCAGAAATATATTTGGAATTAATCCATACTAATACTTAGCTAGTACTAGTAGCAATTTGGAGTTTTACCAGGGTACTGTTGCACTGGTTTTTGCACGTAGCTAGTGAGAAAAAAGATAGTACTATTGACTCACCCGATGGAGACGATCATGATGACGCCCGGGTCTCTTGTCGCATCCAGCCGCCCTATGTCATATGCATCCTCCACGTCGATTGGCCCAAGTCCAACATGTATATACAATCCCATGCGAATTTGAATTTCTTTTTATCATTAAGTCAAAGCTTGTCTGCGCGCGCGCTGTCGCTTATATAGAGCTCTGCTTCCGCACCTACCTACTCGTAGATCGATGCTCTCGTCTCGTCCGACTCCGGCGGCCATAAACTAGCTAAGAATTAGCAGCTAGCTTAGCTTAATTAGCTCATGCATGCGCTCGAGCTTATGGAGCCTAATCACTTCTACTGCCACACCTATTATTTCTCCTCCGACGCGCACACGCTTCACTTCCATGGCGACGCTGACGACGACCCGCTGTTCCTCATGGAAGCCGCCGCCACCACCAGCACTAGCAGCAGCTCTACCTCCTCTGCTACAGCTCCAGCCTGGGAGGAGCAGGAGCAGGAGGCGGCCGTCGACGACAGGCGCGGCGGCGAGCTCATGATGGCTAGCACGGCGGCGGCGGCGGCGGCGGCGGCATTGGAGGCGCCCCAGGGGAGCACGTCCAGCGGCGACGCGCCGCTCATCGGGGTGCGGAAGCGGCCGTGGGGCAAGTACGCGGCGGAGATCCGAGACTCCACACGGAACGGGGCGCGGGTGTGGCTCGGCACCTTCGGCACCCCCGAGGCCGCTGCGCTCGCCTACGATCAGGCCGCCTTCGCCGTGCGCGGCCCGGCTGCGGTGCTCAACTTCCCTGTCGAGCGCGTGCAGGAGTCACTGCGCGCGCTGGGCATCAGCTGTGCTCCCGCCACCGCCGCCGCGGGGGGCGGGGACTCGCCGGCACTGGCGCTCAAGCGGCGGCACTGCATCCGGAAGCGCAACCCCAAGAACAAGAAGACGGCCGCCGCCAGGGATCAGCCGATCACGGCCACGGCGGCGGCGAGGAGGCAGAAGCTACAACAACCAGCTGCTGCGTCGTCGTGCGTGCTGGAGCTTGAGGAACTTGGAGCAGACTACCTCGAGGAGCTGCTCACATTATCCGATCTGTGAGCTACCGCTCCTCCTGTATACCATGCATCCGGCCATGGTGATCCATCGAGCTCGTCGACCATCTCCTTACCTTCGTATCCATTTCTTTCGATGCGCCGCGACGCCGCGTCGCGCAGCAGCGGTTAGCTCGAGTCCGTTTTTGGTTAAAACTTCTATTCTTTGGTTAACCACAGCAGCACAAATTCAAGCTGTGTGTTGGGTCGTTCTTGGGCCATGATGATCTAGATATTGTGCTTTCCTTAACACAACAATAAATTAGAGAGAACATCATCATTGTTTGTTGGAGGCCCAACAGGCATGTAAATAAACACTAGGGTTGTCAGCATTTTGTATTATATATCTATCTATTATATACTAAAAATAAAATACAATAGAAAAAATAGAGATATGCTATATATCTATTTATTATATATTAAAAATAAAATACAATAGAAAAAATAGAGATATGCTATATATCTATCTATTATATACTAAAAATAAAATACAATAGAAAAAATAGAGATATGCTAGAAATTCTCACAAAATAGCAAAACATCTAATCGTCAATTTGGTGGACCCTTTTATTATTAGTGGACTACAGCCGATAGATCTTCATAACTGTACATAAATAGATCATAACTGATAGATCTTCATAACTGTACCTAAATAGATCAAAGCCGATAGATCTTCATAACTGTTATCACAGCCGATAGGTCTGCATAACTGTATCTAAACAGATCGCAATCGATAGATTATTATAATTATACCTAAATAGATTGCATCCGATAGATTATCATAACCGTATCTAAATCTCGCGATCTGAACTTTTATTTTTCGTACTGATCTAATATCACACGTATGGATAAAAGAATAAAAATAATTAAAATGTTTCCCGCGCAATTACGTTATATATTTTGAAAATTTTGATATACTAGTCATCAACCCTACGCTTGCACGGGCTAACAATTCGAGAACGATGTCCTCTTTAAGTTACTTTACAAGATACATTGTTATTCATGCACGTTATCTTTATATGATATGTAAAGCACAAATTCCGAGGCATCCAGTATGCAACATTATCCTTTTTGTTGTTCTCCCGCATGCATGCATCATGCCACGCGGCATGACCACTTTTTCTCCGTCACCCTTTTAGGTGTTGCGTCAATATGCAATCCATAACCGGCCACTAAGTTAATCTATAACCCGCCATTTAGATTATGTTGTACGTCGACACTAGAATAAAACTCCTACGCCTTTGTTTATTTTATTGATAGCTCATTGATCAAGCACAAGGGCGAAGATGAATGGGGCTAAGTGACATGGTGAAGTCGTGGGATGTCAAAATACGTCAGTAATTTATGGGGGAGAAGTCCGCCTTAGAGAAAAGCTTCCCACGAAAGTAGGGGTTGACAAAAATATTTATATAAAAGTTTTATTTATATGATTACGTGGATAACAACAACGTATATATACATGAGGTGGGAAGCATAATTTATAAAAATCAGTTATTTCTTTTTTCTTATTTCTCACTTCACGTCAATATGTAAGTGAAATTTTGTAAAACTTTTAAGTAAGAATATGATTATCGAAACGGGAATACAGCTGAGCAGGAGTGCTTTCTATTCAAGACACTGAATCAATCGTAATCTTCTGTTTGTATATGGTACAGTTTTGTGTCTGTCGATTGGTCAAGTAATTAATTCAGTCTATTCCATCGTGTTATCGTGTTAGTAATCTAAATCATTAATTTTAAATAGATTCTGAAATAAAATCCGACAACGGTCATATATTATTTTTAGTCAGGGTCCACCAAATCGATGTTTCGATTTTGTTTACAGAGATTTATTTTTTTAGACTAACTAGCACGGTGTCCCACGCAAGTACGTGGGAAACACTTTTAATTATCTTTATTCTTTTATCCGTACGCGTGATATTACATCAATACAGGAAATGAAAAGTTCAGATCGCGAGATTTAGATACAGTTATGATAATCATCGGATACGATTTGTTTAGGTACAATTATGATGATCTATCGGTTGTGATCTGTTTAGATACAGTTATGAAGATCTATCGGCTATAATCTATTTAGGTATAGTTATGAAGATCTATCGGTTGTGATCTGTTTAGGTACAATTATGAAGATCTATCGTTTGTGATCTATTTCGATGTAGTTATGAAGATCTATCGGCTGTGATCTGTTTACGTACAGTTATGAAGATCTATCGGTTATAGTCTACTAATAATAAAAGGGTCCACCTAATTAACGATCGGATGTTTGCTTTTTTGTGAAATTTTTTAGCATCTCTCTATTTTTTTCTATTGAATTCTGCTTTTAGTATATAGTAGAGGTGAGATTTTTTTAGCTATTCTTCTTCTAGGACTAATCGGAGGCATAAGGAGAGCCTCCAATTGTTAAATAATATAATATCGAGATAAAGTTGGCATTGCAAGGTGGTAGCTAGAGAGGATAAAAGTTTCTTCTCACAAAAATGCCAAGTCATGCATGTTTTGTTCACAAAATGCACATATTTCTTCAAATATGACCATATTACCTTTGTCTTCCTTCTCTTGTTCATGGCACGACCGCATCCGACAATTAACAAGAGGAAAGGACATGGTCACATATATACATGCATGCATAGATAGATCTTACACAGAAGGGTCATACGTACATGCATGATCAGAAAGCGGCATGCGGTGCATGAACAGCAGCACCACGTACGTACGTACATAGCAGTACAAACATAAATACTAGCTACATATATAGCAGGTACTACGAACACTGCTCATTATTCCATGGATATCATCAGGTGATCATTAAGACACGTAATTAAGCATAGCCATACGCCCATACGTGACGCTTGCTCGGTCCATCGGTCGATGCATGAGCTGATCAGTTGAGGGGCGTGTCGGAGCCGACGGCCGGCGGCTTCGGCTTGGACGGTCCCGGCTGGGGTTTCGGCTGCGGCTTCGGTTTCGGGCTCGGCTGCTCAGGCTTCGGCTTTGGGGTCGGCTTCGGTTCCGGCTTTGCAGGAGTGACCGGCTTGGGGTTGGGCTGCTGTGGGTGCGGTTTAGGCGTCGCCGGCTTATTGGGGTCGTTGACCCTCGTTCCATCGGCGAGGGTGGCAGGGTTGTCTGCCATGGCTGCTGCCAGAAGAAGCAGAAGCAGGGCCAGCTGCAAGCACAGCGAAAGGCGCCCAACAGACCTCATCGTTGCTAATGCTGTTGCTTCACTCCATTAGTAATATCGATGAAGCTAATCAAGCTGTGGTGCATGTGTGTTTCGGTGCAAAATGGCAGGGGGGAGTCAGCAGTGTATTTATAGCCGCGCCGAGCCACGCAACGCCGGACGTGTGTCCATCCGTGCCGCGTACATGGGCGCCATGATTTGCGATATGATCTGCCACTAGCCTGGTATATATAGCTGATTGTGACACGCCACATGCTACTACTGTTTTTTTTTCCAGTTGTACAGTTACGACTTTGAGTGTAGTGAGACTACGTCGTCGATCGATCACACCTAACTTAATTTGACACAGCAATGCATGCGCTGCATAGACCAACACATTAGATATGTGCAGCACATGACGTAGAAATCATATCCAAGGAGATTTCTTTTTCATTATCCAAAAATACACTATACATAGTATTTTTATTTTTCTATTTTTGCTCCAAGGCACAGAATTAAGCGATAGCTGCCATGCTTTGTACATAGAAAAGACAGAGCAAAACAGTGTGCACGATATTTTTACGTCTGCCATTAGTTAGACTAGAGCATGCAAGCTAACAACACGTACTACACTAGCTACTTACATAGTGCTAACTAGCTGTTAAAGCGCCAATTAGACGGAGCATTATTTAATTATTACTGCGCGCGCGCCTGCTGTGTTAATTGCAATATCTATCTTACCTTTCTTTTTCTCTACCGTCTTTTTACTGAAAGCAAATTAAGGAGTATACATGATGGTCGATCAAATCTCTTCTGAAAGCCAACGATGATCCATGGACACGTATGTACGCGGATATTTGTGCGCGTGCATAAAGCTAGCTAGCTACTTAATAGTTTTTTTCCTGCTAGCTAGCTGCCTCCATCCATCCGTTGATCGATTGCGTAGTCCGATCAATGGCGATCGACCTCATCTCTTTATATAGCTCTGAAAGGGTAGTTTACCTACCTATATATTTTTAACAACAAAGAATCGTTCCGGTAGTGCATGTTCTGTACGTACACGATCTGATCCACTCTAGAAGAAAGGTGTAACATGGTTAATACCTACCCTGCATGCACTGAGGTGTATCTTAAGTTTCTCACTATAAGTCAACTACTAACGCAAAGCCTCGTTCGAGATGGTCTGAGCATCCGATTCGAACTATGTGCCACAAATAACTTGGGTATTCTAGATGGTTTTCGAACCCTCTAGATAGCCCAGATGGTTAAAAGAATAAAACCATCTTAGATTGTATTTTTATTTTAAAAGAACTAGCAGATCTGAATTTGAACACATGCAAAATTGTTATTCTAGATCTATTTGACATCACGACAAATTTAGAAATCAGAAGCTACAAGTGAATCAAAAGAACGCAAAGAACAAAATCAAAAGCTACACATAAACATCGTGCGTGGAGGCCAACACCGACGCCACCAGCTACCGCCACCTCGCGGTGCTCATGGAGACCGACGCTAACGCCAACCACGCCTGCTGCCGCCACCTCGCGGCACACGTGGAGGCCGATGCCGATGCCACCTGCTGCCGCCACCTCACGGCGAACGTGGAGGTCAACACCAACACCATCATCACGCTCTCCTTTCACTGGAGCGGGGTCTAGCACTCTGCTGTGTCTTGCGTCCTCGCTGACGAGGAAGAAGTGGAGAAGCGGAGACAACGCATAGATCTATGGATCTAAGGGGAGGAGGAGCGGTGGGTGGAAGGGACGACGCCGAAGGAAAGGTAGGTGTTGGCCATGGGGTGGACAGGGAGGGCGAGGAGCTAGGGAGGAAGAGGGTGGAGGTGCCTCTCAGATCAGATCAGGAGGAGATAGAGAGGGTGCGAGGGTCACACAGAGGAGGGCGTAGGGGGAGATAGAGAAGGCAGGACGGTGCACGCCAAGGGGAGAGGGGGTGGTGAAGGGGAGATAGCTAGGGTTCGGACGTTATGTACAGTCATAATTATTGGGCCTCCTAGAGTGGTCCAATTCTGAGATGGTTTTGCAGAAAGAAAAATGTCTCTGATTGTTTTTTGGTAAAAGCTGTCTCGGATATCTATTTATCCTAAAGATTTTATAAATAAACCGAATCAAATGTTAATTTTATATAAACCTGTATCTGTGACAGGTTTTATGGGTCTCATATAAGTGGTCCGTTTTATGGGTTTGTGTGGTAGTGACTATGAGTGTTGGTGGTGAATTGGTGATGGTATATATTACCTCCCCTCCACATGAAAAGTGACTGACATACGGGACCACTTATTTAGTACATTTGGAAAAATATCAACGGTTGATGCCGAACCTTAGTTTAAATTCGTAACCCATACGTTGGAAATTTGGTAGCACCACCTAACCAATTGAGCTCCGCAGTTTCTAGATGGAATTTCTCCCATATGAAGCTATCGTGATAGTATCAGTGCCGACAAGTACATAAAATATGTAGTATGATATTTCCTATTATTCCATAGCAGCATTCATGCCTTTGGCTAGTATGTATAAATAATAATACAACATACTCATCGGCATCATGGCATGGCTCATGCCAGCATGCAAGTGACTGGTTTTTAGCCAGAGAGACAAGAGGTGGAGGTACGGCCGACGGAGTCGAGGGAGAGAGAGGAATGGTAGCCAGTACTGAGCCCTCTTCAGATCGATCGAACATGCGACATCTATCCCACAGAAGATCTAACGGCTAGGAATAATTTGGTGACGTGGGCCGGTGATGGTAGAGCTAGAATCCCAGATACTTTATATGTATATGCAACTCCATCTTAATTGTGATTTGTCACCAAAATCACTAGCATCTTATAATAACAAATTTTCCATGTACATATTAGTTGTATGTCCTACTTCTAGCATCTAGAAAAGATAAATTAATGCTGGGTACTTAGAGCAACTCCAAGGGGATCTGCATCCCGTTCTGTATAGCTATTTTTGCAGAATGTGACCAAAAAGGTGCTCCAACCGGTTCTGCAACCCGTTCTCCATTCTATTTGCTTCTGCATCCGGGCGACCTCGTTCTCCATCTCCAGCAAACTTCGTCGGCTCTGCTTCCTCCAACAACTGCACTCGGAAGTCTCCGTCGCGCCATCCTCTCCAGCGGAGCTCCCCTCCTGTCCCTCCTATCACCTCTTGGCCTGGTCCTCCCGTCATCTCATCCTAAGATCCAGGCTATAATCCAGCGGGCCAGATTGTAGGGGAGGGAGCCAGAGGTCACCGCCGGCCGGATTCTAGCAGCATCTCGTTCGTCGCCGAACCCGCAGCCGCCGCACGGAGAAGGTACGTCCCTGTCTACGCCCTCCTCGCGCGTCTTGCCGCTCCGCACGGCATTTTTCGTCCAGATCTAGAACCCTAGATCCCGCTCCGGCGTGTCCCCCCTCCTTCATCCATCTGTTGTCGTTGGCGTCGAAAGGTCTCTTCAGCTCGCGCAAACTGCCGCCATCTTGGAGGTACCGCACCGGCCTGCTGGATCTAGGCATCTTTCAGATTTGTCTTAATTTCCTTACTTTTTAGCTATGGGTGTTCTTGTCAGAATCTTCATGGGATTAGTGAGGTTGCCAGTGTCCACCACGCTGCTGCCGACCTGATCATGCATCTTCTTCACCTCGGGCATCCTCTGGAGCTTCCCTAAGGTGAGGGATCATTACTCTGGTTGAACCTTAGCACGTACTGCCTTGCTCATCCATGTTTTTGTGCAGACCAGAACACACTGATTGTCGCAAGCTCCTTGATCATCAGCCGGTCTATCACTGAGGTAAATCACTGACATATGCAATCATGCTGGTATCATGTGCATTCTGAAATTTGATTGTAATACTTGTGAACTAGCTCCAGCATGGATTGAAGGGAACCACAAATGCTTTAGAAATGGTCTGGGATCATATTTGCATTGCAGCAAACAAATGCCATGAACCTAGGAACGAAAAGCACATAACCTGGAAATAATCTGGGAACTACTAGCTCTGCAGGAAACCGAAACTAAGATTTGTGCTTTAAAGAAGTTAAGCTCATCTGAGCCAAACATAGTCGCCCAGGGTTAATAGATAAGCCACATGCTCAATTTTGGCTTGAGTTCCATCCTAGTTTTTCTCCGAAAATAATAGGGCATGTGTTCAGGAAGCCACTAATTGTGTTCACTAGAGTAAAGATGAAAAGAGAAGCAGAAGGTACAGCCATTTGGTGTTCTACTGCATATTAGAGAAGAGAGGGCTGAGAAATAACAAGGAATGTACATAGTGAGCTTACAAGTTGAGAAATAGATTTAGGAACAAACTATTTGACCGATTTGCTCGATATGCAATTGTGCATCTGTTAGGTTGGAAATGAATGCGATGCTGATAGCTATGTATTTATAAATTCGAAGAAATGAGCAAGTTGACCTGATCCCAACTTCAAGATTGTTAAACTGACCAGGAAAAGTGTATTTGAAGTTGTGCTTTAGTGAGCATGAACTTCTGGAGCATGAACTTCGTCCAATCTAGCAGGTTCAGGTCTACTCACTAGTAGTCATGTGATATGAACCTGGAAATGAATTGCATATATGTATGCCATCTTTATGTGTTTATATAGGGTAGCTGTGGTAGCTCTAATAGCTGTGACAACCAAGTTTATGTGTTCCTAGAGTATGCTCCTATGTTCTTTATACATATTGAACATGGATTTGTTGCAGGAATTAGTCACACTGATGGATAACAATGGGAAGAAAAAGAATGAAGGTTGGGCATGGACAATAAACGAATTAGAGGAGATAGTGAGTGCTATTAATAATCTAGCCGTAGATAAGTTAGCAACCAATGTGGGTTCTGGCACGGGTGATATAAACATTGTGCTTCAGCAAATAGAAAGGTTAGCGGATGATCTTGAGCAAGTGGGGTTGCAATCAAGGGAATTGCTTGCAATAGAAGAGATAAAACGTCTTGAGGAACAGGTGAACCAAGAGGAAAATAATGTTGACCTTGCTGATCTTAAACCATGTGACTACGAGAGCGATCATAGCGACGTACCGGATTTTTATCAGCGGTGTGAAGATGAGGGCATCGAATTTGATAGCGATGATTCAACGGTTGGTTTAAGGATATTTTGGTTGTAAGCAGTTGAGTAGTGTAATAATCTAAGTTTAACTGATGAATTGCTATTAAGTATGTTTATGTACGAACTGTTGTGTTATGATATTTATGAGAACTATTGACTCTTGTGTTATGAGAATTATGGAATATATGAGTGATATATTGTTGTGTGCTATTTAATACGGAATTCCTACATGCTACACTGTTGTAATGACCCGTGCTTCACAAAATATAAAGTATGGAGTCATTTTATGCCAACCTGCTGAGTGGCGGGATTGAGGGAGAAGCCTGGGATGAGGTACAAAACTGTAGCCCCGTTGAAGAGTAACAAATGCCAAGTCAACAAGATGCTCCACTAAACAAGAGTGTTAGCAAAAGATTAAAAAACTTCAATGATAAAGAAGATGAAATGTTGGTCTCTGCTTGGCTCAACATAAGCATGGATGCAGCTCAGGGCAATGAACAATCTCGCTCAACCTATTGGAAGAGAATTCATGCTTTTTTCCATGAGAACAAGGACTTCGTGTCTAACCGTTCTCAGCAGTCCCTTCTGCACCATTGGTCTTCAATTCAAGAACATGTGAACAAGTTCTGTAGGTGCTTCGACCGTATATCAAGACGCTGATAGAGTGGGATGACACAACAAAACAAGGTAAATTCATATATCCATAGTTCGCTCCTATAGGATGTTAGTAGCTAGCTAGTTTTATAATACATATATTGTTCTGCAGATCATTCAGGCTTGCTCTTTACAAGGAGGAAGAGGGCAAAGCTTTTCAGTATTTGCATTGCTGGAATGTCTTACAGCACCACCCCAAGTGGTCTGACAGGTTATCACAAAAGAAGCAGAAGCTTAGCTCCAACTCAACTCCAGGTACTTCTAGTCATGTTTGTTCCAGTGCTACCCCCATACATGTTGATGTAGATGCTACCACTACTCAAATGGATCCATTCCACAAGACCAACTGGTAAGAAGGTGGCGAAAGAACGGAACCGTCGAGCTAAGAGTAGCACGAGTAGTACTGGGGATAGCCAATATATGGAGGCATTAGACAATATTTGGGAGAAGAAGAGAGATATGGAAGTCCAGAAAGAAATGAGGAAGGAAGAGCGATACAAAGAGGCATATGCACTAGAGCAAGAGAAGATCGCATTGGAGCAAGTGAAGGCGGCAAATGATAAACAGAGGATTGCACTGGAGCAAGAGAAAATTGCACTCGAGCAGGAGAAGTTAGAGTTGAAGAGGCGGACGGACGACGAGAGAATTATGACCATGGACATTGCCGGTATGTCCATGTCACAGTAGGAGTACTACTTGGGTCTTCAGAGGGAGATCGTAGCTCGTTGATTCGGTCGGTAGGGATTCATGTGCTCGTACTTTGTGTTTTGGTTAGAATACTACTATTTGTACTATGTATTGTGGTGACACTACTGGTATTTGGACACAACATGGGCATCTTTATTTATGCTTCGAAATTATATTAAGAACTAGAAATACATGAACACACTCCAAATGAACTAATAAACTGAAACTACACTAGTAGACTCGGAATACATTAAGAACTCAAAATACATTAAGTACTACACCCCTCCGTGGAGTGCCCAAAGGTGCTTCACTAGATCATCCTGAAGCTGAGAGTGAGCTTGCCTATTTCTAATAGAGTAGTGAGTTTGAATGAATTGATGCAGTTCAGGCGTGTAGTCATGAGAAACAGTCACATTTTCTCCCATCCCATCATAATGGAAGTCTTCATGGCCTTCGTCTCGCTCATTTTCTATTATCATGTTATGTATGATGACAAATGCAGTCATGATCTCTCTAAGTGTGTCTTGATCCTAGAACCGAACTGGCCCTCGCACAATGGCAAAACGAGCCTGTAGAACCCCGAATGCTCGTTCCACATCTTTCCTAACTGATTCTTGAGCTTGAGAGAAAAATTTCTTCTTATTGCGATGTGGAGAAGGTATGGTCTTCACAAATGTTGCCCATTTAGGACATATGCCATTAGCCAAGTAATACCCCATTGTGTAGTCGTGGCCGTTGATGGAGAAATTTATTTCTGGAGCTTCCCCTTCAGCTAACTTTGCAAATAGAGGAGAACGATGTAGAACATTGATATCATTATGAGACCCAGGTAAACCAAAAAATGCATGCCAAATCCAGAGATCTTGCGAAGCAATAGCTTCCAGGATTATTGTGGGTTAGTGCACATGTCCAGTATACATGCCTTGCCATGCTGCCGGACAATTTTTCCACTTCCAGTGCATGCAATCTATGCTGCCTAGCATGCTAGGAAAACCTCTCTCCTCTCCAATGGCAAGCAATCTGGCAGTATCGTTCTCATTTGGAGATCTCAGGTACTCATCTCCGAATATTTCTATAGTTGCTTTCACAAATATCTCTATAGCAGTGCTTTCCCCAATCCTAACATAATCGTCGGTTGCATCTGCTGCTACTCCATATGCTAGCATCCTAAATGCTGCGGTAATATTCTGCAAAGAAGATAACCCTAGTACTCCAGCATTATCTCTTTTTTGCACAAAATATGCATCATGCTCTTCTACAGCTTGTAATATACGTAAAAAAAGAGGACGACACATTTTAAACCTGTATCGAAAAGAACAATGAGACGTTGAAAGAGGACGAAGAAACATAACTACAAATATTTAGTACTAATTGCAAACCTTCGCTGGAAGAGCGTTGGGCCGTACGTAGGGGACTCTGCAAAGTAGTCTTGGTATAGTCTACAGTGTCCGGCTCTTCTATTGCGTTGAAGTACTTGATGTCCTTGCACATAACCACCATGGCGTGGAGCATTCATAAACCCGTGATGTTTATGTGCTAAGTATGCTGTGGCAGCAAGGAATTCGTCGTCATCATCGGACGACGATGAATCCAAGAGAGATTGGTAGAGTGAAGAGTAGGAATAGCTCATTCTGATGGAAGAGAGCAAAGTGGCAAGAATGATACCCTCTCTGGGCAAATGGCACTGCTTATATAGACCCAAAAAATATAGCCGTTGGGAATATAGCCGTTGGGAATATAACTGTTGGGAATATATCCGTTGAAAATATAGCCGTTAGGAATATAGCCGTTGGGAATATATTCGTTCGTAATATAGTTGTTACAAATAGCCGTAACAAAAAATTAGCTGTTACAAATTTAGCTTTTATAATTAAACCCGTTATAAATATAATTGTCTAAAGTATTGTGGTAGTCATAAGACATGAATAAAATATAGGGGAGTGGGATATAGAGAATGAGAAATGGAGAATGGGTTGGAGAGAGTGGACATATATGAAGAGAATATTTTGGAGAAGCTCTCCATATGGAAATATGAAGAATGAGATATGGAGAACCCCTTAGAGATGCTCTTACTCGTCTTCAAAAGAAAGAAGGAAAAAAAATAAGTTGAGTATTAATCTGGGCCAGCAGGTTGGAGCATAGCAGAATAGACTGGGCTTGTAAACTGGATTCAATTGAACTCGTCTGCATGAGTTTTAGTTGGGCCAGGCTCAAGGCTTTCGGGCTATTTGAGTAAATTACGATCTGGTGGTGTCGATGCATGGATTTTACCATGCATCTTACAGCCGTCAAGTGTACCCAAACCAAATACGTTTGTACGTATGCAGAGTAGTACGTGTACGTAGTATACAAACACACAAGCCAGGTATGTGGAGACCATGGTATGCAGTCAGCATATAGACATACATAGCACGCTTAGAAATACGAACAATCACATATATGTAACTTACATGGGCATGGAACCCGGAGTAATCATACAGGTAAATTTTCACATTACACTAGGTAAACTGAAACATGGTACGATCGATGGCAGTATAATCTGATGGTGGTGGATTGAAACGTGCCAATTATTCGAGCAGGTAAAATATACTACGTACGTACGGCGACCGTTCATGCTCATGCCTGTAATCGTCGGTGCTCAGCTCAGGGTTTGCTCCTCCACATCTGCCTTCACGTTCTTCCTCGCTGGCGTGGCCTCGGGCCCAGGCAGCGGTTGCGGGTTCGGGTCTGGCTGCGGTTGTGGGTTTGGGTCTGTAGGTTGCGGCCCTGGCAGTGGTTGCGGGTTCGGGTCTGGCTGTGTACCAGGCAGTGGTTGCGGGTTTGGGTCTGGCTGTGTACCAGGCAGCGGTTGCGGGTTTGGGTCTGGCTTCGGGCCTGGCAGTGGTTGCGCATCAGGGTCTGGCTTCGGGCCTGGCAGTGGCTGCGGGTCAGGATCTGGCTTCGGGCCTGGCAGTGGTTGCGCATCAGGGTCTGGCTTCGGGCCTGGCAGTGGTTGCGGGTCAGGATCTGGCTTCGGGCCTGGCAGTGGTTGCGGGTTTGGGTCTGGCTTCGGGCCTGGCAGTGGTTGCGGGTTTGGGTCTGGTTGTGGGCCAGATGGTAATGGCTGTGGGTTTGGGTTTGGGTCTGGCTGAGGCTGTGGCACGGGCTGAGGTTGAGGGTTGTTTGGTCTAGGCCTGATTCTAGGTACATGGCGAGGTCCACGAGGATCATGAATCTCGCTTCCTGGACCAAGAGCCGCTGCAGGAAGAAGAAGAAGTGGAAGGAGAAGCAGAGCTGCTAGAATGGAGGAAGACGAGTGGCGACGCCTCGTCGTCATCGTGGCTGTTAGTTTGTTGCTACCTGCAGCTACAAGTGTACATATGCACCTCAACCAGTCTTGATGGCATTTATAGGCAGGGTGAGCCAATCGAAGTGCTTGTATGTTGCACTGCGTGCTTCGTTTATATATCCTCTTGATCTTTCTGCTGCTAGCTAGCTAGCTGCACCAGTACGTACGTTCGTATTTGCTGTACTGTGTCCTCCTTTTGGGGAGATGTGTATCTCGTATGGTTCTTATCTTTGTGCTGCTGTATGCGCAGTGCACGGAGTCCCGTTGCGTCTGTAACTTTCACATGCACGATCGATCCATCTTTTACGTACTTGAGCTTTAACATCTAGTGCGTGTGTATACAACTATACATGCAACTATCGAGTTGAACTTTACCTAACCTAGCAACCGATCGAACCGCACGTACAAAAATACAAGTAGCTAGTGTATAGTCTAGTGTTAATTACATGGTGCGAATGGATCAGTGGAGTGCTGCTTTAATTTAATTAGGTGTTTGCATGCTGCGCGCGCTCGTACATGAAGATTATCTCTTGCCGATGCAAAGCAAAGCAACGCGGCCGGGATCCGGTGCGGTGAACAAGGAAAGTTTATATATTCGTTAAATAAAAATGTTTGAAAAGGAGAGTTTTTGTGCTTGTTTCGTCTCATCTTAAAGCCGAGGGAACAGTAGATGAGTGTGGTGCATGCATGCAGCCCTGTAAGGTCCATTTCGTCCAATAATTCGATCGTGTGACTCCATGTATGAACCACCTTGCTAGGAGCTCCACAAAATCAATTCTGATCACGGTCGGGACGTCGCCCAGCGCGTCGTCTCCCTACTCTCGAAACATCTCCGTTTCAAATACAAAATCATCACCTTTCAACTAAAGAAGTTGAACCTTTCGATCCTAAACAACAGCTTCCAAATCGCTACAGAACACCTTCCCAATGCAATTAGTGAAGCTTTCAACTCTAAAATTGCAGCCTCAATACACAGGTCTGGACCATGCCCGCCCACCTTGATGCTTCGCAGCGAGGTGTCCGATGGTAGCAACGGCAAGGAAGGCGAGTGAGCGGGGGAGGATGGCGTCCTCGCCGGCGGCCCATCGAGGAAGGATGCCGGCGGCACCGGGGAAGGCCACCAGGAGCGGAGACTGCTGCGAGCACGGAAGAGGACACCTGCGGGAGAGCTTGCACGTACTGGAAGCGGAGAAGACAACTCCCTCGCCGGAGAACCGCGACGGGTGCTAGAGGCGGTGGAGACGAACCGGCGCACGAGCGGGGAGACGCATGTGATGGTTGCTCGGGAGGAAAAATGTCGAAAATGGCGCCCCGACCGGCGTCAACGCCAAAACTGGCGTCCCGACGGCGGCAACACTAAAAATAACCGCGCGACGGCCGGGACAGGCGCCGCGTGTCGCCCGTCGCGCTCGCCGGCCGCGACGCGTGCCGGTCGCGCTCGCCGGCCGCGACGTCGAGCCGCGCAGCCTCGCCGCACGCGCCGCCCGGGACGCCGAACTCGCCCGCCCGGACACCGGCCGCCTCGCTGGCCTCCACCGTCTCTCCACACGCGCCACCCGGGACGAGGCCTCGCCGGACCCGCCTGTCCGGACGCCAACCGCCTCGCCCCACGCGCCGCCCGGGTCGCTGCCCCACCGGATCGCCGCCTCGCTGGACCCGCCCAACCGGACAGCACGTGCTGCCCCCCGATGCCGGCGTGCGTCGCGGCCGGAGAGCGCGACCGGCGCGCGTCGCGGCCGGCGAGCGCGACGGGCGACACGCGGCGCCTGTCCCGGCCGTCGCGCGGTTATTTTTGGCGTTGCTGCCGCCGGGGCACCAGTTTTGGCGTTGACGCTGGTCGGGACGTCATTTTCGGCATTCTTCCAAGGGAAAGGGTGTGGGGTAAGGGGAACGCGACAATCGTAGGGACCAGATAAGACCGGAAAAGGTAGAATGCGTAGCCACACATGCACATCAAAACTAACCGCGCCAGTGGTCGGTCACAAATTAGTGTTTCCGGCGATTTAGCACCATCCATAGGGGCTAGCGTTTCTTCTTTCTTTTTAATGGGGCTTGCTTTGGGAGATCGCATCATCACTGGGCACAGTAGCCCTCATGCAAGTATATCTAACGATATAATCAATCTCTGTACGTACTATAGTCCACGATGAGCCCAAGAATCATACGTCGTTAATTTCTCGATCCATGCAGCGCGCGGCCTATCCATATACATCGTTGGGCTTTACTGGGCCTTACACTGCCAACTCGTCTGCCAAGACGCACCGCATGCAGTTCAGACTCCAGACTTTCAGACAGGCGCCGGTGCGCATGCGAGACCAATTCCTAACTTTTGCGACAACCCAAAAAGCAAAGAAAGGTGCACGCTTGGTCCTTGAATTGTGGAGTACCGCCTAGACTAGACATGTGCAATGCAAACCCATGTCCATGTGGAAAGGATTGTGCGTGGAAGATTCCTCTAAAAGACCAAAACAGAGCAAGATACTAGTGAATTTTCGTTTTCGAAAATGACGATCTGTTTACGTTTTGTATAACATATAATGGCCGCCGCACCAACATCTGCTTCCTACCTCCACCCATCTACAATCTTGCAGCATGCAGGACGCGACTTGGTACGATACGAGGCGAAGCTTCCATGCATGGAGCCTCCTGACTCCTGAGTCTTCCCCATTCCCTAATCCAAATATTACTACTCTTCCTAGGTGATCAAAGTGCAAGGGGGGAAATATGCCAAGAAAATGACTTTTTATTGTCCTGTGCTGTTACTGACATAGAAACTTTTTTGAACAAGAACTGTCATCGAAATGCTTTAGTAGGATGTCACGGATGGGAATGAGATCGATGACCGAAGTGACATGTAGCGTTAAAAGTAGATGGATAGTTCCGACTAGCTAGCTAGTGTTAATTAGCCAAAAAACCATTTCATCATTTGATTCCTGGTTAGCTAACTGGGATTAACTAGGGCGAGCAGGCATGCATGTGCGTGCAAGCAGCAAGCATTGTTCATCTTCTTCTTTTTCGAACGTGCGATTGAGAGTGACTGCTGGTCGTTGCGGTGCGCGCTCGCGGTCACTTTTTACATGGTAGGAACTCGAGTCGAGGAGGAGAGTCTGCCCCCTGCATAACGTCATTAAGCACGTTCAGTTGGAGATGGACTTTGACATTCACCGCCGCCCCACACGTTGCATTTTGATTTTTTGCCTGCCTGACAATGGTCGGATCGATCGAGTTGCATGCGATTCTCTCCTATGGCTGCAGCCCGTTACTGCCTTCCTTCCTTCCTTCCTTCCTCCCTTCCTTCCTTCTGTTGATAGCAGAATTTGATCAAGTTGATTTAATTGCTTATGACCGAGTCAGCCGACTAATAATTGTTTAAAAGTTGATGTTGACTTGCAGCGAAAGGCTTGGTAAATCCAGCATACCGAGTAGTCCGCGGTACTCCCGACTGGTCTGACATGACGGTGATTCAAGCCGAATGGTTCGCAGCCTCCTCGAGTCGGCCAAAGTGCCGAGTTGCTCGCAGCGTTTCCGAATCATCCAACACGCCGAGTAGCTCGCAGTGCTCTCGGATTGTCCAATGTGCCGAGTTGCTCAAAGTATAACCGAGTCATTCAGCACGCCGAGTGGCTCAAGCCGAGTCCTTCCTAGCAGAACCAAGTAGCAGCGCTGCCGAACTGACCTGCGGGTGGGCCGATGCACCGAGTCGTCTACTTCAAAGTTTTTTCCGGTGCCAGAGACTTCAACTTAGAGAACAAGAAACCACGATTGATCGCGGTAGGCAAATTAATCATGGATTCGGAAAGTTACTCGATTTGCGTAGAAGGGCATCTCGTGTACAAGGTGGAGTCCTGATCACGATGGTCAAGCTACTCAGAAAGAAAGGAAAGTCACATGTATATCAGAATCATGATTCATTAGGAAAGGAAAGTCTCATATCCGTATTCAGTTAGGATCAGGAGTCCTGATCTCTTACGGAAAGACCAGCCGCCCTATATAAATATGTAAAGGGTGATGGCCGATTAACAGCACACAATCGAACAAATCAATCTACTATCTTTTCGTTTATTATTTTCCTCGCCCTTGTTTTTCTACTTCTCGTTCTTAGTTGTTCTTCGTGTTAGACGGCAGCGAACCTCGAGGCTCTAGGAGCGGTCAGGCCAACCTAGGGCAACCCATAGCCGCCGCACTCCCTGACGGGGTCCCTCCCGGGCGTGTGGGGTTTCAGGTCTTCAAGAGACCTCGCCGACGTGTCTTGCGTATCGCGTTCCCGGCGAGGCTCCTCCGGTGACGTGTCCTGCGTATCGCGCTCGATACCGGGGGCGACACGGTGACGTGTTCGTGTGCGAACACCTTCCTTCCATTTGGATTACCTTTTGGTGATTGATTGCCGACAGTCACTATGGAGTCGATCGACCAAACCATCTCTATCTCCATCCACTTTGCTATGGCCATCGCGAAGACACACGACAGTTCGATCGATGATCGATGCGAGATGTGTGTCGTGATCGTACGTAGCTGACATAATAGTGGATGCATCCACGTACATGGCTAGATCGATATAAAGCTCAGGAAAAGATCCTGCAGTTCTCACCTTTCCATTCATATATAGTACTGGATGCAACTAACATTAGTATACGTACTGATTCTCCTGTCACTCCCATTAATTGGCATATATATATATATATATATATATATATATATATATGGATGTAGTAATGAAACGTCAGCTGCAGCTCTTGCAGCTCAAAGGGTCACTTGCACGTACGCACGCAAACCACCCTGCTTTCAATTCCAATGGTAATGCAGGATGAAATAATACTACATCACTGTCATTGCTACTGATACTACTATATGTGCTGCACTAGTTTGTTAATTTATCAAGCATCGATCATCACAACATCTACTCCTCCAGGGGATGGAAGAGGCAAGAATCAACAGAGGAGGGGGGTAAACTTAATCAAAAGGGAACAGAAAAATTAATGAAGAGAGAGCGTGGCGTCTCGATGAAGTGGCCGCTCCCAATTAAGCTCGCAGTGCACCACATTGGAGGGCCAGGAATTAAAGCAGGCAACATCTCCAACCCCATGAATTCGAGTAGGTCCTCTCGCTACCACTTTAGCCTCGTTTGACCACCTTTCATTACTCTAATCACAACTGATTAATTAACTACTACAGTTCTCCTTGATTGTTAATTCGTATTATACTGCTAATGTGCCTGTCACTAGAATGAGCACAAATGCACCATTTGCTTTGCTTACGACTCAATCATTCACAGTCATAGCCCCACTTAATTTTGTTCTACTAGATAGTGGCGCCTCTCATGCCTCTGTTTTCTAAATAATAGAAGAGAAATCTCTCCTGATCTTTATACGTGAAGATACACACAATTAATTATTACAAAACATTAATGAGTACATACCAATAGGTAAATAAGGACGCAACAAGCTACATAATAAATATGAAATCAAAAATTACGTAACATGTTATTAAACTGTCATCCAAACTGGGACATAAATCTCCTGGTAGCCTATTTCAATCTCTTGGCACTAATATCCATCTACTCCTGCACTGATGATTATCGTTGTAGTAAGGACCACGACCGCATCCAATTGATACATAAGAATAAAGCCTATAAATAATTAGTTAACTTCCTTTTGTCAAATACAATGTCATTTCTGCATAGCAAAATAGACCAACACAAAGCAGCGGCGCCCACTAAAAGCTGTGGGTGAAGAGATCGATGTACCCCCTCCCCCCGGGCAACCAACTCTCAAAAGTATGAGGGATACTCCGAGGTGGTGAGATGCTAAAAGTTATGAAGGCCGCTTGTCATGTGAAACGGGCAAAATGACACTCAACGGAGTGGTGTTGGATTTGTTTCTTCTTTTCCGCAGAAGGCACAGAGTTTGCTTCGCTACTAATTTTGTTTAGCAAGTTATCTTTGGTCAAAATCACCCCCTCTTCATAGATGTTTAGATGAGAATTGGAATTAGAAGTCACGAAGTGTGTTGTACATCCATTGGACCGAAAATTCGCTATTAGCATAAATGTCTCAACAAAGTATGTCTTTGTCTGATGCAAGGTTGAGAAAGATCCTTTGCAACCAGATTCTATACCACTAACTTCAGTCTGACAATGATGCACCTAAACGAGACGCTGAGGTCATAACTCATTACCTCCGCAACCGTAGCATGTCTTGCCCCCTCATGCCTCTCTATGTGTCACTTGTCCATAACCCCTTGAGTGCAAGAATTCTTAGTGAAAAATCAAGAATCTCGCACTCAACACGTATTGCCCTTTGTTAGATGAAAAGCTTGCACGGAAAGCCATAAACATAAACAAGCGAATTTGCGGGAGACTGCAGCTTACAATTTGGCAGCATGGTAACAGTAAATTGGCTACTCGAACATAGAGAAAATGATGCCTACAGGCCAGGAGCTTGCCGCACCACACAAACCTCCCAAAAGACTCGTCCACCTCATGGCATTGTTCACTCATCCATTATAGGCACCACTAAGCCCACCATTGTCGCTGGCTCAACTAAGCTCAAGGGTTCTTGGCGTTGTTTCCTTTTAAACAAGTCAACTTTTACATATCTCAAACTCTTGCTTAATGCAAAGGCAGTGCTCGTTTCATCTGGGGTAGAACCAGCATGGTGGAGTTGGGTTGAAGTGAACCCAACGAACTTTAGCTAACCCAATACTAAGTTACTACTTAGCATTCATTACTTGGTTTGACCCATAGTACAATGGAGGTGAACCTGTTGCTCATTTTTCCTGGCTTCGTCCCTGCGTGCCATGGTTCCTCACTGTTCCCAGGATATTAGCGCCTAACCCTTGCCATCGATCGCCGCCGCCCATCACCACTCCACTGGCCCCTTGGGAATACAAATCTTTCTTTATGTTTTGCATTTTTGGGAATACAATTCTTGATTACCATAAATTAACAACTGACTGTTCTTGCTTCTAATTTTAACCAAGGAAAGGGAAGTGAAGGGAATCTCCCGTTCTATTTACAGAATGTAGCAAGCAGTAAAGCAAAGCAAAACAGCTCATTTACCAGCCCATAACAGCCGTCCGGCAGACCACGACACTCTGGCACACCACCACACGGTCGAATTAACCGGGAAAGGAGGATATTCGGCCTAAAGATTCTGCTTCTCCTCCCTATAAATACCTTCGCCATCCATTGCTAGTTTCTCTCAAACCAAACTGGTCAACAACACACAGCAGCAGCAGATACAGATTCCTCCTCCCCATCCATCCCTAGGCCCTCTCCTCGCGAGGTACGTACTGACGTCTTGTTTCATCCATGGTTCATGCATGCATTCAGTCTACTAGTCTAATAGGATAATTCATCTGATGATCGTTTTACATTTGTTGGTCATGGTTTCGATCGATCAGAGGGCGCCGGCAATGGCTGGGGAGCAGCAGCAGATGCATGTGCTAAGCGCGCTGGATGTCGCCAAGACGCAATGGTACCACTTCACCGCCATCGTCGTCGCCGGCATGGGCTTCTTCACCGACGCCTACGACCTCTTCTGCGTCTCCCTAGTCACCAAGCTCCTCGGCCGCATCTACTACCACGTTGACGGATCCCCGGTACCCGGCAGCCTCCCGCCACACGTCTCCTCGGCCGTCAACGGCGTCGCCTTCATCGGCACGCTCTCCGGGCAGCTCTTCTTCGGCTGGCTGGGCGACAAGCTCGGCCGTAAGAAAGTCTACGGCATGACGCTCATGCTCATGGTGCTCTGCTCCGTCGCCTCGGGCCTCTCCTTCGGCCACACCCCGACCTCCGTCATGGCCACGCTTTGCTTCTTCCGCTTCTGGCTCGGCTTCGGCATCGGCGGCGATTATCCCTTGTCTGCGACCATCATGTCCGAGTACGCCAACAAGAAGACCCGCGGCGCCTTCATCGCGGCCGTCTTCGCCATGCAGGGCTTCGGTATCCTGGCTGGCGGCCTCGTCTCCATCGTCGTGTCCTCCTCCTTCAGGACCCTCTTCCCGGCCCCGGCCTACGACGCCGACCCTGTCGGCTCCACTCCGCCGCAGGCCGACTTCGTCTGGAGGATCATAGTGATGCTCGGCGCGTTGCCAGCGGCGCTCACCTACTACTGGCGCACCAAGATGCCCGAGACGGCGCGCTACACGGCGCTCGTGGCCAGGAACGCCAAGCAGGCCGCGGCCGACATGTCCAAGGTGCTGCAGGTGGAGATCACCGAGGAGCAGGCGATGGCGGCCGCGGGCGCCAAGGCGGCGGAGTCGTTCGGGCTCTTCTCCGGCAAGTTCCTCCGGCGGCACGGGCTCCACCTCCTCGGCACCTCCGCCACGTGGTTCCTCCTCGACGTGGCCTTCTACTCGCAGAACCTGTTCCAGAAGGACATCTTCAGCGCCGTGGGGTGGATCCCCAAGGCGGCGACGATGAGCGCGCTGGACGAGCTGTTCCGTATCGCGCGCGCGCAGTCGCTGATCGCGCTGTGCGGCACGGTGCCGGGCTACTGGTTCACGGTGGCGCTCATCGACGTGGTGGGCCGGTTCGCCATCCAGATCACCGGGTTCCTGTGCATGACGGTGTTCATGCTGGGGCTCGCCGTCCCGTACCACCACTGGACGACGCCGGGGAACCACGTCGGCTTCGTCGTCCTCTACGGCCTCACCTTCTTCTTCGCCAACTTCGGGCCCAACAGCACCACCTTCATCGTGCCCGCGGAGATCTTCCCGGCGAGGCTGCGCTCGACGTGCCACGGCGTCTCCGCCGCGTCAGGGAAGCTCGGCGCCATCGTCGGCTCCTTTGGGTTCCTGTACCTGGCACAGAGCCCAGACCCGGCCAAGACCGACCACGGGTACGCGCCGGGCATCGGCGTGCGCAACTCCCTCTTCATCCTCGCCGGATGCAACCTGCTCGGCCTGCTCTTCACGTTCCTCGTGCCGGAGTCCAAGGGGAAATCGCTGGAGGAGATGTCCGGCGAGGACGAGGTCGTCGGCGGCGAGGCACCGGGGTACAACCGAACGGTGCCCGTGTAGCGCGCCATGCCATGCCGGCCATGCAATGCATGCAGCCCGCTGCATGCAGTGCAGTGATCCAAGACTCCTAGTATAATAGTATCATCTCGCCGTGTACGTGTTGTTGGTTCTGTTGTTGTTGAGCTTGACGTACTGTAGCTTTCGCCTTTAACTTCAGCGCTCCTAGAAAAAAGGAGGAGGTGAATGTATTTGCAATATATGAATCGAACCCCGTTTTAGGTTCTGAAAATAAACGGCCGGCACTTAATTTGCTACAAAAATCGGTGGTCAACGTACGTAGTATATTTGCTTTCTGCCAAATGAAATGAAACCTCAACAAATTTGGCACTCTCTGATATTGTCAAATGTATATCTGAAACCAAATAAATATTAATTCCGCGAGTTTTACAAATGGAAAGAATGACGAATTGTCAGCTACTAGTCGAGCAAAAGCAGTATTAAGTCCAGTCCAGAACTCCAGATGCGGAAGGACCGAAGGAAATATCATATCAAGTAGAAACTGGAACCTGAACTGACTGTGAGATGAGCAGATTTTAGAAAACAGAAGCTTTATTGATTCTCCATAGTGTAACAAGATGATGCATTATAAAGAATTCACTTTCGACCTCTACATCAAAGATGCACACAGCCAAATTTATTACAAACGACTGGAGCTGTCAACAAAACTAGAAGCAGCCTCAAAACAGCAACAAAAACCAAAAGGATCTCATGGAGTTGGAAGACGCAAGCTAGACCGTCACCCATGGTTGTGAAAGACCTCCCTGACGACTCTCTCCATCTGAACACATGCGTCTAGCACCACCTGGCGATCCTCCAGCCGCTGAAGCATAGACCAGGTACGGAGCCAATGTGTACATAAATGTATAATCTGCATAGAAGAATTAGATTTTTTTTATCAAAAACAACATCATTCCTGCAACGCCATAGAGACCAACATAACGCCGCTGCCCCTACCAAGACCAATGCCCTCAACCGCTTATCCAAACCCCGTAGCCAGTTACCAAATATGTGAGAAACACTCCGGGGAGGATACAAGTTAGAAACTACTTGAATAATGCACCATACCGCGCGGGCGACCGTACATTCAAAAAATAAATGACGAATAGTCTCATTATGGTGGCAAAAACAACATGTGGAGCTACCTGTCCAACGCCGTTTAAGCAAATTATCTTTAGTTAATATGACTCCCCGACGCAAATACCACAAGAATATGCGAACCTTGACAGGAATCTTTAACTTCCAGAGCTGCCTATTTTGAACCGGACCAGTCGAGTGCATGAGAGCAGTATACATAGAGCGGACCGAATATTCGCCAATCTTATGTAAATCCCACCGAAAGGAATCTGGCTCAGCGGACAGCTGTACAGAAGCCAGTCGCACTTGTAAATTTTGCCAAGCGACTAAATTTGAACCAATCAAGGTACGTCGAAAGGAGACAATAACGGGGACCTCGCTGAACACTTCAGCTAACGTACAATGTTTATTTCTAGCAATACCAAACAGCCATGGATATTGATCTTTTAGAGGGGCATTGCCAAGCCATTTGTCCTCCCAAAAGCGAACTTGAGCTCCATCTTTGATCACAAATGTGCCAAAACGGAAAAAGTTCCGTTTAGCTCTCATAAGACCATACCAAAGTGAGAATCCCCATGCTTCCACTCAACTTGGGAGAGAGGCGTGGAACCCAAATACTTATTACGGAGTATATCCTGCCACAACCCCTCCCCATTTAGCAGCTTAAATAACCATTTACCCAATATACTTTCATTTTTGACCGCTAAATCTTGAATTCCTAGCCCTCCTTGGTCCTTCGGGCGGCATAGGATGTTCCATTTGGTCAAGCGATATTTCTTTTTATGATCATCCCTCTGCCAGAAGAATCTTGACCGGAAATAATCCAACCGGGACAAAATACCCTTTGGGACTTGAAAGAAAGATAACATATACATAGGAAAGCTACTTAAAACCGAGTTAATGAGGACGAGCCTACCCCCTGAGGACAGATGCTTGCCCTTCCAACTACTCAAGCGTTTCTCAATGCGCTCCTCAATCTCCTTCCAATCCGAATTCCTAAGCCTCCGATAATGTATCGGTATACCAAGATAGCGAAAAGGTAAAGCACGGGTTTATTCAACTTGCACGGGTGATGGGTCCAGGAGAAGATGGTAAGCAAGTCATCAATTGAGAATGCAATAAACAGATTGATGACTCGATGTTTCAGTTTCGTTTGTGCATGATGGATCGGTGCATGCATTGCATGGTTCCCAAAGCTGGAGCAAGATTGGCGTTTGGTTGGCCGTGGCCAAGCACGGTTCGGTGACAGACATGCACGTCATGTACGCCGATGTGATGGGAGCACACAGGCATCGATCATTTGAACAATCTCTAATCTGCACTCAAATCTTTCACTCATACCTCCACACGTGCACAGAAATAAATGGTTGAGTTTTATCCGTTGATGCCTGCAATTGACAATAGCACTGCATCACTCTGCATGGGAAAACCAGGAACGGATGGAACTGTCAGTGGATCGCTGCATACATTACTAGCATTCACATGGTGATGGTGGCTACACCTGCAGGACAGCAGCAACTATGCAATGCAGAAGAGAGCGAGAGACAACCTTAACCATCAAGATTGGGCAAAGATGCAAAGCTCCTTCCTTTATGACTTGTCTACAAGTGCTTCTACTGCGCAAAGGCAGAGGGAAATCACACATTGCTGCCCCTTCGCAAGGTATCATGCTTGCTCCTTGGGAATATGCCGGGGAGAGATGGTGCTCCTGGCATTATAGTATGCTGAATCTTCTGTAGCCCAAGCTTTTTGCAACCGGTGGAACCCTAGCTAGGTAGACAGAAAGGGCCTTTTTTTGGATCTGCATGTTCACCTCACTATCTATTATGTCCATGATGAATACTGTGATTATGTCCGTTGGTTCACATCGCAGCCGCTGGTCATGCATCAAGGTCCTAGCTGGTGCCCATTTAATTCCCTCCAGAATCAAAGCATCATAGTGCTCTGCTCTGTGAGATTTCCGTTTTTCAATTACCGAAGTGATTATGCCATCTGTTTCCCTTTAGTATTGCGAAATCATCCTTCATGGTCGACCGCGCGAATGATCGACTCAGGCAACGTGCTATTTTAGTAGGAAGTTTGCAGCTGAGGCTGCCGTGGGGTATAAGTCCCACTAGAAAATATAAATGCTCTCTATTTTTTACTCATTTGTCTGCTACAACATGGTCCAATTACTAGTTTTTTTTATTCTTTTTTAACCAATCGTTTGGATTTCTCAATTTGTAAGAAATGCCATCGGATTGTTTATGATTTTTTAAAGCATAGATGACGGAGGGTTAATTGTTCTAAGGAAACTTGAAAGCTCGACATTTTAAGTTTAAAGCTAAATTTTATGAGTAGAAAGCTAAGTTTTTTAATTGAAAGCTAGAGAAGATAAAGTTCGATGTTTTCAACTTGAGACCATATCATCTCCGAATGGAAAATTTTCAAAGTGGAAACTTGTATGGTATTGAGTGAAAAGTTGAACCTTTATGAGTGAGAAGCTCATAGTTCTTGGTTGAAAGCTTGACATTTTCTAGTTGAAATATTGATGTTTTGGGATAGAAAGCTATAGGTTCTTAGTTGAAAGTTGAATATGTCGTAGTAGAGAATTCGACTTTTTTAAGTAGAAAGCTCCATGTCTCTAATTAAAAGTTCAACTTTGAAAAGCTCTAAGATCCTAGTCGAAAACTCGAGGTTTCTGAGTAAAAGGTTTAATATATCCCAACGGTGAGACTGAAAATATAATTTAGTATTAATTTTTTTAAATAATAATGAGAACATCACTTTTAGATTTTTGTTTGTGAGTGACAGCATTACCTTGCAACTATAGTAAGTAAAAACCTAATATTTTTTCTTCTATGTTTCTAATTTAGATGGTAGATTAGTTAGTAAAACTTAACCACCTTTACTCATGGTGCTAGACGAAGGAAAAGAGTATAGAAAGAAAAACTTAGATTCGTTTGCATCCTAACCAAAAAAGAAAATAGTGCGAGATTAGTGGAATGCTTAAAATGGAAAATATTACTGGTCGGAAACTGATCACAGCACTATGCATGAACGATTAACCGTAAATTACTACCCCCTACTAATCCTCTTGGATATCTCGGTACTGATCCAAATTCATAGCTTTGAGAATTACTCCTACTGATTGAAGTAACTTTGGTAACAAATCTAGCAATACCATTTATCATGTGACAGAAACTGAACACGTACTCTCTTCTCCCTAGATCCGGAGAGACAGATATAAAGGTAGAACAGCACAAGATTGAAGAAGCCAAAATACAGCAACACGTTCCAATCCACACGTGGTAGCCAAACACGGCACAACCGAGAGACAGAGCAGAGGAGCAACATTAGCATCTACCTGCAGGCCCGGCATACATGCTGCTTCCCGAACGATCCATGGCGGGAATGCCACGACATAATAATCCTTGTCGAGCAGTTAATTACCCAACGAGGTCGCCAAGAATGTGCCCTCCAAACTGCTGCTGGTAATACTGCTGGTAGGAGACATCGCGCCGGAGTCCGAGCGTCAGCGACACCGCGGCCGCGCCGCCGAACCCTCCCCCCATGTCTGCCGTCGGCGCGGCGCCCCCGAGGCTCATCATCACCTGGCCGCCCATCGGCCGCGGCGCGTGATCCAGGCATTGTTGCTCCTGCAGCAACTGGTATTGGTGTTGGTGGTGGTGGTGGTGGCTGCCCACGCCCACGGCGACGGGGGTCGCTACTCTGTCTGACGAGCAGGCGGCGGCGCCGGCGGCGTTTGTGCTCGCCGAGCCACGGGTCTCCAGCATGTGGATCTCCTCCACCATGGGCTTCCACAGCCGGACGCGCGCGTTGATGAACCAGTTGGACACCTGCACGCGCGGTTTGGATCAGTTCAACCAGCTGAATCCATCGATCGAGTAATATTTCAACAAGGATATAATTGTTCCTATCAAACATCAGGCAATGGTACAAAAGAATTGTTCACCAAATGAAAGCAATTTGTACTGTCAGATTTGTTTGTTAATTCTCAGTTAACCGAGTTGTAGTTCGCCAAGCATAAAGTTGCACAAAAAATCATTTTGGAAATGTGCAATTAGGTTTTTGTATAGGTCTAATCTTTTTTTTAATTTCCTTCCTTCTTTTTATTGTATTTCTCCTTTTGCCGTCGGATCAAGATCCCAAGGCATAGGCAATCACTTGTATTATCGCATACGAAATGCGAACATCTGTCACAAGAAACCACATATGTAATCCATACCTGGTTCCGTGATAGACCGGTTTGTGTAGCCAGCATGTGCTTATCGGCATCGGTCGGGTACCTGAAATCAACATAAAAAGCAACTTCATACTTCAAGTTTATGCTACTTTTTTGCAGATAAGTCCAAATTAAATAAGTAGGAATTTCGTGTCCGGGGGAACAAGTGTACAAAAATCATGACACAACGTTTCAAAACAAAATTGTCAATACTGTTCAACAAGAGTGTTAAATGTTTACAAGAAGGATTTTGTGTCATCATCTAAATGCTCAAATCAACATAAAAGTAAAAAAAAATTGATAAGGGAAAAAATTATATTACTTCCGGCCTCTGCATAACAATGCACACAGCCACACATAAAAGCAAAATGACCACAGCAAACAATTTAGTTTAATAGGAAGAAACTCTTACGGGTGAAGAAAATGGTCGAAGAGCCAGGCCCTCAGCACGGAGACTGCGCGCTCCGGTAGTCCCCTCTGCGGCCTCCACACGGGTTGGCTCTGCTCCGTAAGCCCTAACCTTGCCACTGCCTTGCTTCCTCTGCTACAGCTCGGCAGCGACAAGAGCTCCTCTCCGAGGAGCCTACTGATATACCGTATCTGGCTCGATAGGACGCTCCTCACACGTCGGAAGTGTTTGGAGATGGCCTTGAGGACAAAGGATGCATAAGGGGTGGCAGAACTGAGCCCAGGAACCGATTCAAATGAGGACATCACCATCTGCATCTGTTGGTGATACTGCTTGTACCTTCTGCATACCTGCAATCCATTCTTATCATCACTGGGAATACATCACAATATTTTTCCTTCAAATTCTCCCTCCCAAATAAAAAAGGTTAATTACTTCCAGTTTTCCCATTTATTTATTCTATTAAAATGAACCGAAGCTACATCGACTTCATGCTTCTCAGAATAGCTAGAGTTAGTCATATGTTATTCTCGATTGACTTCGAATTATATATATATCGTTCGTATTGTTCAGTCCAGACGTGACCAATTTAAACTACCAAACAAAGGGTTTGGTCTACTACCTTCAGGTGCAACTTTTCAGCAAAAGCAAGATATATCTGCAAACACTTACCTCTACTAATTTTATTTTGTACAACATGTCATTTTCTGCCATGTATTTTGCTACAATCCCTTTTGTGCTATCTATAATCTATCCTATAAGGAGGTACATTTTCATATTCAAGCTGCCTCTTGATGCGTGCAAATCATTTTGGTATGAATTTAAGATAGCTAGCAAATAAGACTATTATGACCTAGTAAAGCAAAGCACCGTTCAAGACTCGAAAATAAATGTAATGTATACACGATGTTGCTACTACTGGGGAGAAACTGAAAATGGGAACATTTTGAACCTTAATTGGTTGCAGCTAGTAATCAAAGGTCCAAACTCAGATCCTCTTACTTGCTAATGTTATCACTATTGACCGACCTGATCTACCGTGATCACCGCCATCACATTTCTATCTCACCTTATCGTACGGGCGCTGTATGCATCAAATATCATAATTATCAACGACTACCAATAACAATGTCGCGAACTGGCATAGCCACCAGGTTTGACTCACTTACCTTAATTTCGAAGTTCAGAAGCAATAAGTTATTCACCCTCAGCTCAAAAAGAAAAGGAAAAGGAGAGACTACTAGTGACCACATCAGTTTTGTGAACTCAAGAAAAGAAAGTGCAACAAGGTTTTAACTCCTAAAAGATCGCAATAGGCCTAGGTTCTAGAAAACCGACACTTTGTGTCTTGTAAGATCATGGTATTACATCTTATATTTCTGAACTTAATCCGTCCACAACCTAGTAAATGACAATACATACACGGCAAAAACTGCTCTACGAAGTACTTTCGATGAAGAGAAATGCGGTGATTGATAGATTCTCTTGCATGCCACTAAAATTTAGACATGAACAAGTCACTGCACATATGGATGCTCACCAATCACCACAAGTGGTGCCACATATGATTAGATCATACTGATAGAGCAACAACATCTGAAGATGTGTCGTTTCAATATCTGAAAATGTTGCCCCTACTCTACATGTTGTGAACCCAAAATGCTAGTGACTTTATAGTTTGAAAAATGACAGTCTAATGAAACGAGCAAGACCTTTTCTCAGAACAAAACAAGCAAGATTTTCCATGAACTAAATAGCCAGAAAAGTTGTAGGAGTAACATTAGACAACTAGGCAGGTAGGTAGCAATTTCTGAACAAGAGAATCCCATTTCTGCCATTTCATTTAAGTACTGCAAAAATCATTATGTTTACTTTCCACACATCTGTAAAAGAAAATCAGATAATGTGACAACAGGCAAACTACAAGATAGCATGAAATCACCACCCGAACCAAACATATATCAAATCCAACACGGATATATACTCAAACAGACACATAACATATTACAAGTTTACAACACGGCCGAGGCATATATGTATGTGTAGTGATTCAGAACTGAAAACGGCATGAATGCATAGATATTAGACTGACCTCTTCCTGCATGTAGAGCAGCTTGGTCTTCTTCTCCCGGAACTCCGGACGCTGGTACTGCCGGTCGCCGGTGTCCGTGGAGCTGCTCAGCGAGGATGGCGACGCCAAGGAGCAAGTCCCGCCGGCGCCGGCGCTCCAACGGGAGCGCTCCGCACCCAGCAGCGCGGCGCAGATCTCGTCGAGCAGCTGCTGCGCCGGCCTCAAGAATCGGGAACCATTGAGCACCGCCGCGTAGCCCGTGAATGGGCCGAGTGGCCCCGCCGGCGCCGGTGCCGCTGCCGCGCCCACGACGCTCTGCAGCGAGCCGCCGTACGCTGGCGGCAGCTCCTGCGGCGCCGGAGACTGCAGCGTCAGCGAGAGCGCGGCCGCGCCCTGGTGAGCCGCGAGCCCGGTGCGGGCCTCGTCCTCGTCGTGCTCCACCTTGGGGCGCGCCCACGTCCACGGCCCCGATGCGTCGTACTGCGCCGTGGGCCACTGCTCGCCAGCCGTGGGCCGAGGCGGCGGTGCGACGACCGCATGGAGATAACCGAGGTCGGCGGCGGAAGCTGACACGCGCGCGACGTAGGAGGGTTCTGGAGGCAGCGGCGGCGGGAAGGCGGCGTCGTCGTCGTATCCGTAGGGCGACGGGAGCATGGCGCCGGCATCGGCAACGAACGGGAAGCGGAGCTTGTCGCGGCGGCTGCGCTGCGCGACGTGCGGCAGCGGCGGGTGATCACCGAATCCGGCAGCAGCCGCAGTGTTCACGAGGGCGCCATGATCTGTCGGATGGAACTGCATGTGCCTTCGTGAGCTGCTAGCTAACAAACTGAAAACTATCAAAAATTAAATTCTTGGAAGCGGCTGAGAGGAGATGGAGATGGAAGAGGAGCAGAAAGGTGGTGGGGGTGTGCGTCTGTGTTGTGTTGCTGGAGCTAGCGAATGGAAGGGAAGCAACGCAGAGGTGGTAGGCAGGTAGGGCATGCAGGAGGTAGCTTTTCTTTCTCCCTGTGGGGCTGTGGCTTGCTTGTTTCTATACGGCGATGCCTGTCTCTTGATTTGATCTCATCGATTTTTTCTCTCCGTCTCTCGGTGTTCCAACACAGACAGCGCAATTCCTTTGCTATATCGATCTGCAGTGGCGCCTAGCTAGCTAGCAGCTTGGATTAGTTTAGCTGGTGATGAGTGAGTTCACTAGCGATGCTATTACCTGTCGTTAGGGGCAAAAAAGCAAAAGGGATCATGCAGTACGTGCTACTGTGCTAGCTAGCTAGTGCAGGTTTTTGTTGGTGTATGCATGTTTACGCTATATACATGTACGTACATTACACTGTTGGCTACGTAAGTACTCGTCTGGTATGATATTGTAGGGTTTTGTAGGCATTGCTGTCATGACACGTCCAATCGGAGCTGAGATGAGGTGCCGGAGGGAGGAGGGGATGATGGAAGGGATAAAGAGATTCAGTGACCTTACAAATGCTTACAATGCGGGATCATCGTTACAAAATATGGCAATTCTACCATAGCCGTACAATCGTTACGATGCCTAAAATGTGGGATTTATCATTACAAAATATGACAATCCTGATTTGGCCTTACAAAGTGAGGCCCAAATTAACCGGTGGCGACACATCTAGACTCCCTCGCCTTCTACTCGCACAATGCAGATCCTGTGGCGCCTGGTGTTGCGAGGAAGGACAAGGATGGTCATCCTCCCCCCAATGCTACCATTGAGTGCGTGGCATTGTCGATGGCACTACAACGCCGCTGACTAACCAGCCAAAATCGGTCTTCTTCCGCCTTTGGCATGCTGCCTCTGCTGGGAGACACCGAGCTGAGGTGCATCCTCTCTTCTTGGTGACTGCCTCATTATTGCAAGCGGCGAACATGGTAGATGACCTCGTCCCACCGCCTGCTCTAGGTGCCCTAACGGCGCACACCCTGACGGCAGGGCCCATCTCGGACATTCGTGGGGATGCCCTAACGATGTCTATGACGATGCCTGCTGTGTTAAAGGAGCCCACTCACAGAAAGTTTCCTCTTCTCTAGTTGTTCAGGGTGCCGTAATCGAGGTCTTTGCCAAGAACCGGCCAACGACATGGAACACAGAAGAGAGATCCTAGTCTCCTCCCTTTATGCCCCTCTTAACCCATCAGTCGAAGCTTATGATTTGACTTCACTCCATGCCCCAGGTGGATCCCAGCGATCTCTGCAGCAGGCATGTTCGCAACTTCTGCACCCCCCCCTCGACCTCGGCTTGACATCTGAGCTTATAGGTTGATGCGCCCCTAAGCCCTGAGGACTCTGCCGCCCTAGAAGGCCTTCCTGCCAATCAGCCTCATGATATTGGGTTGCCTACCACCGGGAAGGAGCCCTGCCTACTGATGCTACGGCCTTTCAAGCTCTCCAGCTAACTCCCCACCTGCCCTCCCCCAAGAAGGAGATCCAGTCCACCCCCATGCTGGAGTCTCAACCCTCTGCCCCAAGTGGATTTGTTGGCTCGGTCCACTGTCCATTGGGCAGCCCAGCTGCCCGCGTCCCCGTGGGTTGTTGCCCACGACATAGGGGACTTAGGCCGCCCAAATGTGGGTAGTTTCCTGGCCCAATTCTGTGAGCCAGCTACTCTGGGCCTGCTTAGCATACCTCCATTCAAATGGGGTGGGGCGCCAAGGAGAGCACGTGTACGTGCCTCACCTGGCTCACTGTGTCACAATGGCCATCTGGCAAAGCTGAAGTGTGGTGGAAATGCTCTCTCCCGAGGCGCAACACCTCATCTGCAAGAAACTAGGGTCCAATTTGAGGAGCTTGAGCTTGAGCTGGGCGGCTCTCTTTGCCTGCTATACGGAGAAGTCTTTAAACCCGTTGACTCTGGTTGAGATTAAGGCTCTTGCGGCCCTCTCCCTGCATGCTGCCCGAAATCGCCACCAGAATAAGACCTCTACATGATAGGACACTGAATCTGTCATGTGTATCTTACTATTTCTGTCTTAGTTGTTTCCTTCTTTATGGATCAATGTAATGTCTTAGTTTGGAATGTGCAGGGTCTCGACACCCTGGTCCGTCGTTCTGCTGTTAGGAGAATTGTTCAAGATCAGTCGGTTGCATTGTTTCTAAGATGCATGTGGTTGATTCCAAGATTATCAGTGACACTTGTGGCCCCAACTTCACCGATTTTGTATTCAGTCCATCCATGGGTGTTGATGGTGCTTTGACTGTGGCTTGGCATGATAAGGAGTGTTGTTTCTAGTACTCAATGTGCTCAACATTATATTTCCATCCTCTGTAAGAGCTGAAGCTCAAGTAAAGACTGGTAGATCATCAATGTTTATGGGCCTTAGACCATTATAGATAAGATTTCATTTCTTGCTGACTTGAAGATGCTTGCAATGAACATCAATAGGCTGCTCACTATAGTTGGGAATTTTAACTTGATCGTCAAGGCCAATGACAAAAACAACAATAATATTCATTGAGGTCTAATGAATGCCTTTGGGCAGTTCATCAATGATATTCAGCTCAAGGACATGTACGTGCATGGGCGCTGCTATACTTGGATCAATGAACAGAACCATGCCACTCTTGTCCGTTTGCATCCTGTGTTGTTTAATCAGATGTGTACTAGATGCTTCCCAATTCCATCCTACAAGTGGTCTCCTTGGCTACATCTGATCATTGCCCCCCTCGTTGTCCCGTGATTCCCCCTTTAATACTTGCCGTAGATTTTGGTTTGGAAACTGCTGGCCAGAGCTTGAAGGTTTTTTTGATGTTGTATCCTCTGCCTAGAATAATGACATCCTCTCTACCATTCCTAATGTCTCTCTGCGGTTTCACCTGAAGCTCAAAGCTACTACCAAGGCATTGGAATATCAGAGCTCATTGTTGTTCTGTGATCTCAGGCTGTGCTCCCCCATTATTAATGAGCTTATCTTTCACCTGGATGTGTCGAGGGACAGTAGCCAGCTTTCTTTTGGATGAGCACATGTTTTCGTTAGAGTCTGAAGGTTCAGTGCTTGGGCCTCGCCACTCTAGACGGATCCATCTGGCGTCTGTGCTCTCGATTTTTGTGGCTGCAAGAGGGAGACACAAACTCCAAGTTCTTTCATATCAAAGCAACCTCTCGGTGCAAAAAATCTTATTCACTGAATTGATATGGATGGCTAGCACGTCCTAGGGCAAGAGCAGAAGGAGCATCTCATTTGGACACACTTTTCCAACCTTCTAGGATTTTTTCAACCCGCCACTTTGTCTATCAACCTTAGAGCACTGGTGTCAACGTCTAAACGCCGGCGTCGGTGGTCCGGAAAGACCCCCTTTAGGATTCGGCCAGGGAAGCGCAGATCGCGGAGCTACGCTGAAGCTAGAGCTTGGCAGGATGGGAAATTAGAGATCACACGGTGGTTTACACAGGTTTGGGTCACCTTCTAGGTGTAAAATCCTACGTCCTGCTTTGTGTGTATATATGAATGTTGGGATGATTACAATGAGCTCGGAGAACACAGGTGTTCTTGCCCTTCTTCTTCTTTGGTGATTGTCTAATAATCGCACCTAGAAGCCCCAAGAAGCCCCTAGAAGCCCCCTCCTTTATGGCCTCGGTTCTCCCCTTATATATCCGGGGCTCACCACAATAGCCGAAAGGTGAACATACTGTAGGAGTGCCGCTGCTGACGGATAGGGCATGGGCAGCCCACGCCGGGGGTTGAGATTCGCTGTAGCGGAATAGTGCCGGTCACGCCTTGGTTGGAAACCGGATCATCATGATGTGGTCGTGTCAGGAGGTGAAGACTTCCTGGGACGTCTCCTGACACGGGCCATGCTGCAACTACCCGGGCCCCACGGACTAGGTGCAGAAGGCATGCGTATGGGCGCGCGGCGGCGCGCCCTCAAAGTCAAAAAGGCGTCGGACCTCTCCATCCCCTCCAAGACTGATAGCTGACAGGGCTTATCACTTGGGGAGACGGGAACCAGTTAGGACACCGTATCTTGTCCGCAAGGACTTGGAGTAGGAATGCTTGATAGATAGGTATTTAATGCACCCGACACATGCATTAAATGCACCTGTCGGGCAACATGGACCGAGGAAGGACCTCCGGGGGGGTGCTCGGGGTTCTGGTCCCCAAGCACACGACTTGGGCCATTCCGCCGTCTTGGAAAGCCACTCGGCATCCCGAGTGGAGGCCGAGTCGCCTTGGATTCTCGGGAAGCATCCTTAAGGGACGACTCAGGGCTCCCCTTGAACCCCGAGTGACTGCAGTGCTCGGGGTTCCCGGATAGGAGACAAGTCGCCTTGGATGCTCGGGAAGCATCCTTAAGGGACGACTCGGGGCTCCCCTCGAACCCCGAGCGACTACAGTGCTCGGGGTTCTCGGACGGGAGACAGGTCGCCTTGGGTGCTCGGGGAGCATCCTTAAGGGGCGACTCGGGACCCCCCTGAGGGCTTCAGCGGGTACGTGTGGCGCACCCGGTTTTAAGGCCGGATAAGCCCTTGTGTTTACGGTACCGGTCCCTGGATCAGTAGCCGATACCCACAAGTTTACCTGTGTATCAAAATCATACACGCACTTATTAGAATATAAAGCATAATCCGATCCTTAGGATCGAAAAACTATACCTTTAGCCCAACGGCTAGAAATCTTGCAGCGGAAATCGAGCGGTGATGAGCCCATCAATATGCCATTCCCAACAGGCAACTGACTGGGGGTTCGCCCTAGTTATCGTGGATACCGTCGTCGCTTTCGAACGGTTGCCCTTCTGTCTGGCCACATAACAAGCCAGGTGAGTACATTGAATGTACTCGCAAGCACTCCGCCGGGGAGTTTAGTACGGATATGAATATGCTCGGAGATTAACAATAACATGGCTCTATCCTATGTTTCATGTGGTGCGAGAAAGTAAGTTTGCATTTGGAAATAAGTACATAGATGTAAAAGCGATTTTATCAAAAACACCTCGCCGCAGCGAGATAGGGTATTGCTCAAACACTCGGCCCGTACCCCGGGGGAGTTCACTTTTGTGCTTACCGCTACCTGCGGTACAGCACGGTACTTGCCCGGTTCCACAGGGAGACACAGCTCACCTCGTACTTACGGGTTTCCCAATCACCCGGTTCCTCAGGTAGACGACGCTCACCTCGTACTTACGGGGATTCTAAGGTTTTGCCCGAGTCCACGGGAAAACCCGACTTCACACCTCATGACACAGCATGACACCCTGCGAACACGGCGGATCGCGTCCTTAAACCCATAACCCAGAAATCCTTTTTGGGGCTCAGAGAGCCAAAACTACTTTAGTGTGGCCCGACCAAGTTCGTCCATGACCGCGGACACGGCTATTCGAATAGTTTTAACACTCTGCAGAGGTTGTACGACTTTACCCACACGATGTAGTTCACCCTGGGCATACCGGGCCCTGGTACACTACCAGAGCTAGTACAACGAGACTCTTCACCGCTGTGAACCCAGCCACGAACCCGTCAGAATAGACATGTCCCAAGCCTAGCCCGAATCAGTACCCTTGCTACGAGGAGGTTGGTGTTCCATCTTTGTGGCGGGCGAAAACTCGGTATCCCCGGGTTTGCCCTCTTCGAAGTGTACCCCACTCCATCTGCACTCTACTAACTGCCCACGGGTTCATGCTAGTCCAGGTCGGCTACTAGATCAAGTCCTTCCCACAAAGGACATGTGGTCGTACGGTAAGACTTGGCCAAACGGCACTTAAGACAGGTCCTTAGGTGATCCGAGAAGGACTCCACTCCACTCCCGTAAACGGGCAGCGAGAACCACGACGGGCCTTACCTCGCTCTTTAACATCTCCCTTCCAACACCCTTCATTACCAACCCGGATCAAAATCTTCTCCTTTTTAACTCGGTTCCACAGAACCATTTCACGGTAGAATATCCCAACCCATGCATATCCTACCTTCCATGCACCTCTACAACCGGACGCGACGGTCCGTTTCGATATTCCATCACATGAAATATGGGGTGTTGCTTTCCTTTTCCTTTTTGAAAACCTAATTCATCTACTGCGGGGCTAAGCATATATATATATATACATACACTATCCTAAGTTTCCGATACATCTACGGAATACAATAATCCTAAGGCGACAAAGATTACGGGGTCGGACTAGGGTTTCCTACCATCGGTGATATCTAATCTACATAAAATACAGGGATAAAATATAGCATGCATGGTTCGAAAACAAAATAATATTTCATAAAACTGGGATTCAACATGATCAAGGGCGGAGAGCTTGCCTGGCGTTAACGGCCGAATTTCAGTCGCGACCTTGGTACGTCGACGTCGGGAGTCCCGTGCGTGAGGTATCGCCGCGTCGCAACTACACGTCGTGAAAAACAACGAATCACTAACGGCGCGAGGAAAATCCATTAAGATCCAAAATATGCTCACTCAACATTTAAAACTATACCTCGATCTTAGAGGGTGGCTAGGGTTTTCAGGGTTTTACGATGCCCTTTCATCTTCGAACTACGCAACATGTGGATGAGTACAACTACAGGCATGGGTTCTAGGTTCTAACACTTCCTTGAAAGGTTTAACACGGTGGAGCTAACACTAATGGGAACCTATATATATGCATGGAAGGACAGCTAGGGTTTCTAGGTTAACATGTCCCTAAAACCTTAACTCCTAAACATGTACAGGAATGTCTTTATGCTAGCATCAGAGGACAAACCTACATGCTGGACAACTTGGAATGGAACATCTTATCACTAGGTTTAAAAGTATAACACTACACGTGCATGCGTGATGATCTAGGGTTTTGCTATAACTACAACCTTTCATTCGCAAACTATGCAATCTGAGGATGGAAACCTACTTATGCGTGCTCTAGATTCTATCATAACTTCGAAGGTTTATCTCGATGGGGTAATGCTAAGGGAACTTGTATATGTATGAAATGTCGATTAGGGTTCCTATGGTTTGGATGGTAAATACTTATTCTCTTTGGCTCTTGAACTCATGTATCATATGAACAAGTATAGTCCACTGGATACATGGAGAGGTCTGGATTTAAACCTACTGGACAACTTGGGTTGAATCATCTAATTAAACTATATTTGAAAAAGAGATAACCCTACATATGCATGCTTGACTTAGGGTTTCATGGATCATTTATTCTCCTTAAACTTTGAACTAAGCAACATGAATGCATGGTTGTAACTAGTGCAATGCTCAAGAATAGACATGTTTACATGCTGGAGATACCTAGAGCTAAACACCTATTCAAAAAGGGAATTCGAAAGACTGTTTGAATTTTGAACTGGGTACTGATCTGGGCTGTGCAGAGGGTATCATTGGGATTTTCGAAAAATGGTCTATATGAAAAAGATGGGAAATAAAGTTTTGAACAACTTTTATTTGGGACATTTTCTGAGAATCGGCTTGGATGAGGCTGTACAGGCCAGAACAGAGAGGAAGGGGCTTGAGGCTGTGGCAGGACGCGGCAGCGGAAATAGCTAAAGGGGGCTGTCGCGGCAGGAAAATAACAGGGCAGCGGCAGAGCGTGACTTGCTGCGGCAGGAAAAATAGCTGCGGCAGGAACTTTTGGCTGCCGCGGCAGGGAGTTGGCAGCGACTTGGGCTGGCGCGGAGCAGCTGGGCTGCCGCGGCAGGGGGTTAGGGCTGCGGCAGGGGTCTTGGCTGCCGCGGCAAGGAAGCTAGGGGAGGAAAGGAGAGAAGACCGGCGGCGGCTTGGACATGGCCGGCGGCGAGGGGGTTGGCCTGAGCTTGGGAGCTTTGGGCATGGCTTGGTGAGCAGCTCGGGGAACTACAGGAGCTCGGCTTGGGAGGAGAGGGGGCAGCTGGAGCTTGGGGAAGACTTGGGGCAGCTCGAGTTGGTAGCTCGGGGGAGCTTGGGGGAAATGGAGTAAAGGGAGAGGAGCTTGGCCAGCAGAGCTAATGAGGAAGAAGGGCTCAGATGCTAGGCGTTAGAGAGCTGGAGAAGAGGGCAGCTCGGCTGGAAATTAGTGGACAAGGGAGCTCGGCAGCTCTAGACCAAGAAGTAAGGGGGCTGGGCGCAGCTTGCTGTTGCACAAGGGGGAGGAGCTCGGTTGGGGATAGAGCAATGGACTGGGAGCAAGCTGGGCAGTAGAGAATGGTTGCTGCTGCTGTTTGGGGAGAAGGGAGAGGTGGCGTGCTGTAGCAATGAAGGGCAGAGAAGCCTGGTCGTGGACTGCTGCTGAGAGCATGTAAATGGGGCTCGGGTTGGTGCTTAGAACTGCAGGAGAAGTTGGCCATTGCCTGCTGTGGTTATAGAAAAGAAAATGACGTGCTGAGCTGCTATGGAGGTGGGGACATGGAGTAAAGGAGAGTCAATGGGTCAGCTGTTGGGGTGAGGAGAAAGGACTCGAGAGCTAGCTCAGCTGCTGGTGTTTGAGCTTGGCAAAGAAACAAATAAAGGAGCTAGAGTCAAACGCAATAGGGGAGTTGTTGGCTGTTGCATGCAAGAGATGAAAAGGGGTGAGGAGAGCAGTTGGCTGCTGGTTTGGTGTTGCGTGTGGTCTGGTGTAGAGCTGTAGGGAGTACTTGGCTGCTGAGCAAAAGAAAGGAGGATGGGATGGGGGAGTGGACTGCTGTAGGTACAGGAAAAAGGAGGCATGAGGCAGGGACATGCATGGCAGGGGAAAAATAAAGGAGCTGCTGCATGTAGTAGGGAGTAGATGGCGTGATGACTTAGGTGCTGGTGTTAGAGTTTGGGGAAAGAAATAAAGAACAAGGCAAGGGATAGTTGGCTGCTGCTGTTGCATGCAAGGAAAATAAGGAGTGTGGCAGAGATGACAGGGGAAAAGAAAACAAAGAGGGGCATGCATGCATGCTTGATGTGGCGTGTGGGGGTGCTGGAGTTAGAGTTTGTGAAAATAAAGAAGTTAGTAAAAGAGAGGGGGAGATGGGATGGCTTGGTTGACTAAAGGGGCAGCAGGATTTCTTTGGATGCATGTGCACCTACGCAGGTAGATCGCATAGTTGCACAAAAGAGCAGAGCGGAGGTGGCAAGAGGGCCTCTGGGAATATGTATGTTTACGCATACATATACACATGTGGTTTTTATCAAATATTCACATGGTGGAGTTTGCCAAGGTATTTAGGGAGTATTCTAAAGGTATTCTGAGGAGAGAGAAAAGGTGGCATAAGCCCCGGGGAGGATATGTACACATGCACATGTACATGGATCGATATAATGCCCGTGTCCGAGCGAGGGATGAGTATGGCGAGCGGTAAATAGGGTTTGGACTGAGAGAAGAGATAAATGGATGAATCGGTGAGATGGTAGACGGTTAATTGGTAGGAAACTACTGGGGCAGATATTTTTCTCCCGGTACAGTAATCCGGTAAAGGTGAAAAAGATATTTTTGTGTTGCATGGTAAAGAGGGAAAGAATTACCACGGTGAAGTAATTGTCTGAGGTTTTACCGTGCAGAGAGATAACAGGTGACGGGGTAAGGATAAGATATATGGATGTCGAAAAGGAAGTGCATATACGTATATATATTTACATGCATATACATATATTCTGGCAATGGAAAGTGGTAAAGTACTCGAAGATATTCTCTAGGTCAGGTGATAAAGGATTTTACCGAGAAAATAAATTAGGGTTCGGAGTGTATGTGCCCACATACACTTGGTGATTCTCGCATATACGGGGTTTGCATGGAGGGGAAATGGACATGCGAAGTTGCAGAGAGTTGGAGTGTTGAATATTGCCACTAATATATGCGTATATATATGCATGGAGTTGTGGCAGAGCTGAAAGATGAGCTAGGGTTTTGACCCGCAGCTCAGAAGGAATGGATCAGGGTTTGAGAACATTTGCCGAACAGAGTCCCGACAAAACAGAGATCAAAGGTACAGGAACAGAGGGGAAAGGTTTTGGGTTGACACACTTTAGGGTTTCAACGGAGGCAGGATTTGGATAAAAGTTTTAATATGATGCATCTTATCTTGCATTATTAAGAAAAAGTTTTTGTTGGCCCTAATTTTTAGGTTTCGGAAAATTGAGGTGTTACAGTACGGTGCTCGGGGTGAGCCCCCGAGCACCTCTTCTTAGACCCCCACGCCTTCGGCGACGTGGCGTCAAGTTCGGCCTTTTGCCAGCAATTTAGGGGACCCTGCTCCCCGTATCGCCGACAACTGGGCTTAAAGCATCTGGATTTCTCTCCCCTCCATTTCGATATTTTAAAGGATGAAGTTAACGCTATGGTTATGGATCTTCACCTAGAAGAGGCCCTTGGCCCCGATGGATTTACTAGGCTACTTTACAGAAAATGCTGGTCCACTGTTATGGTTGATCTGCTTGCTGCTATTGAAATTTGCTTCACTGAATTCTTAGAACTAGCACCTCCTCAATGTTGCTATTATGGTTCTGATCCCAACAAAAAAGGTGCTTCTACTCCTTTTGACTATCATCCAATTAGTTCAGTGCATAGTTAAGCAAGTTACGCTCCAAAATCATGGCAAAACATCTTCAAACCTTCATGCACGACTTAGTAGCCCCCTGCCAAAGTGCTTTCATAAAGGGATGATAAATTCATGACAATTTTGATTATACCCAGTGCCTAGAGTATGGCCAAAGCTTTGCGGCAAAAGAAGATCCCTGCTCTCCTCTTGAAGATCGACATCTCTAAGACATTAGATTCTGTTTCCTGGCCTTTGCTTCTTCAGCTTATGTAGGCTAGAGGATTTGGGGGTGATGAGGAGGAATTGGTTTTCAGCCTTGCTGATGACTAGTTCTGTTTGTGTGCTCGTCAATGGCAACCTTACTGATCCGATTGCTCACCGGCAAGGGCTTCAGCAAGGAGACCCCTTGTCACCTCTTCTTTTTGTCTCAATCATTGATTGTCTCAGCCATTTAATGGATAAGGTTTAGCAATTGGGTGTTCTTGCTCCTCTTGGAAGACAGCACATGGAATTCAGATCATCTCTCTATGCCAACAACACAATCATTTCACTTCGTCCCGAGCCTGTTGAAATGCTTGCAGTCAATAATATCCTTTAGCTATTCAGGGCTGCCATTAGCACACTAACTTCAGCAAGAGTATCATCATTCTGATCTGTTGTGCTAACAGATTTCTTCAACCCATACAACAGATCTTCAACTGTGCCATTGGCGGTTCCCTTGCACTTATTTGGGTATGCCTCTCTCTGACTGTTGGCTGAAGAGAGTTGACTATCGACCTTTAGCTCACAAATTTCATGCGAATCTCTTAGTCTAGAAATCCAAGCTGCTTTCCATAAATGGACTGTTGATCCTTATTAAAGTTGTCCTATCTGCACTTCTGACGTACTAGATGCTCACCCTAGACATCCCAAAATGGTTGTCAAAAACTCTTGACAAGCTCCCCAAGATCTTTTTTTGGGTCTGGTCTGGACAATTGCTCGAGTGGCAAATGCCTTGTCCGATGTTGCCTTTGGTGGTCTGGACATCCCTAATACTCAAGTTTAGAGTAATGAGGTAAAATTTTGGTGGTTGTGGCAACAGTGGACATGCCCAGGGAAACATTCACAAGGCCTTCACATTTTGATTTACAACACTATCCAATCCCCCTTCAATGGATGTGCTACTATTCACTTGAAGAACAGAAGATCGGAGATCTATTAGAGGTTTGACTCATCAAGAAGGTGGGGACACCATGTGCTTCATGTAGCCAAATGAGGATGAACAAGGATCTACTAAATCACTCCAATATTTTTTCGGTAACTTATATTTCAGTTAATGCTTGTAGTGAAAAGGTTAGACCTTATGTAGATCGCATCATAGCATCAAAAATCACTGCAAAATGTGTTTCTTGTAATACAAAAACTCCCTATTGCAAATATGAGCAACTTAAGAAATAGCATATAATGTGGGATCTCTATAATCATGATGATGATTCATTAATCCCAAATATGTGAAATATGAACATTGCATAACAAATGCCTAAGTTACTCTCACTTGCAATATTGATGCAAATTTAAAATAAATAAATATATTTTCTATTATATCTAAGTCCTTACTCAAAGCATCTCAACTATTGCTATAATTTTCCTTTTCTTGCTAGTTGGAATGTCTAGAATTATAGTTTGAATTATCTTCATACTCCTAATGCTTTCCTCCTTATGGCTCATTTGGAATTTATAAGCTAATGAGAAGTTGGCATCTTGTAATAAGTTAAATTGTTATAATGCCAACATTTTTGCTAAATTTAAATTGAGCTCGATCTATCTTTCCTAAATCCAATTATTTCTTGTGCTCTCCTATGTGTACACCTTTCTATATGGATGGATTTCACTCCGTTTATATGCTATGTAGAAATCTATACACATGTGAAATTTCTCATCCCTCCTTGGTCATTTCATCTTTTTCTCTTCCTTGCTCTCTTGATTATCATCTCTTTGGCACTTTTGTGGTGCTTGACGACAAAGGGGGAAAGAGATTCGACAAAGATATTGGGCAAAAGGGGTGTGCTTGAGGGAGAACCTTGTGGAAAAGAAGGAGAAGCTATGGATGTGTTCTGTGGGGAGTAAAAATGAGATTGTGAGAGTAGCATGTTCCTTAGTGGAAGTATTAGCTTATGGGGGAGTAGTGAATTAGGGTTATGAGTGCCAATATTCTATATTGCACATTGTCACGATCTGTTTTTCAGTACCCTGATTTTTGAAAACCTAAACCCTAATACGCATATATGCGTATACGTTTTACAATCATGTTGCGTGCATATTTGGATTTCAACATTTCTCAACGCATGTCATTCCATGAAAACACCTAAGTTTCTCTCATCATTACATGTGCGTAAAACCCTATATCGGACACCCGCACCCTATACACCCTCACCTAGCAAACCAAAAACCCTAATCGGCAATCCACCCATTTTTGTTCCCGAACCCCAAAGCATGGACCCTATCCTTCTCCATACCTCCCATCTATCGTGCCGTCGCCCGGAACACTAACACCTAATCTGCCGCTCGATTTCTGGAAACATTCTCCATCGGGCAGAAACCCTAAATTCTATATCGCATGTGTTTTCCTCTCTCTAAAAATTCCAAAAAAATTCTAGAGACCTTGTAAAATCATTCCTCACATAGTTATTAAATAAATTTCGAAGGTCCAATTCAAATATTTTTGTTTACATTCAAATTTTAATTCGGACTAAACTTCCACCCTGAACTGCAACCTATACAAATAAAGCCCAAAAAAATCCCAGTAAATTCCACAACACTCTCCTTAGTACCAGAAGCTCAATTATACAAAAATATTCATATCTCCAGTTCAAAGTTTTGGCACAACCTCTATCAAACACCTTTGCTCTTTTATGCTCTTTCCATGAAATGGGAGTTGAAAACACATCCAGTTGCAGCCAAACTTCTCCGACACCTCTACTTCAGCTCAGCCACTGTTCCCCATTCACTTCTACCACAGTAGGTCCACTCTTCTTCTGTGGCCAACTCCAAGGTCTTCTCAAACTGACATTGGCAAGCCTTGGATAGCCTTGCTCTACACGGTTAGTCCTATTTTATTGCACTAGGTAAACACCCCACCCCTCTTAATGCCAGTGGCATGCTGGGAGGTCGCCAAGCACACCCAAGAGCTCTCTGGCATGCCCATGCCGGTCAGGACGCGTGCCGACCGCGTTCTGGACATGCGCTGTGCGCACACCGGCGGCATGATGAGGCCTAGCACGCCATCTTCCCTTCCGTCGCCTACCCCTGCTTTAGACGGCACGCAACCAGGCGGTTCGCCTCCACGCCAACCGCCCTCCTCTACAGTCGCCACGCTGCCTTGTCCCATCGCCATGCACGGCGGCATCCAGCGGCCTCCGCCCCCCCATACCAAGGGCTAGCACCCAGTGCCTATAAAGGGCCATGCCCGAGCCCTTCCTTCCCCTAACTTCCTTATTTCCCTTGAGCAACCAGCAGCCTCTAATCCCCAGCTCTACCGTTCGCCATTTTCACCAGACCACCGAGCTCACCCCGCTTCGACTCTCCCCGAAATTCCCCGCCACCAAGCCGCATCCGCCAAACCACCACCACCATGGCATTCCCCTAGGCCCGCCGAGCTGATTTTTCGCCTCCAGCTTTCCAAACCAAGCCGCCACGCTGTTTTCCCCTTCTCCCTCGCCAGCGGGAACTCACCCCAGCGCTGACTCAACCGCCCCGGCCAGCAGATGGGTCACTTACCCGAAGGGGGGTAAGCAACGGCCACCGACCGAGGGCCCCTTTCTTGACCCTGGTCCTGTGCCACATGAGCCAGGCCAAGCCGCTGACGCGTGGGCCTGCAGCCCACCTGGGCTGGTTTCCCGCGCAAAGGAAGGCACCCCTTCCCTGGGCGTCTTCGACGTCATCTATTGAAGCAGAAAACCGACCGGTTTTCCTTTTCTAGAGAACCGTCGGTCTTGGTTTAGCCGGTTCGGCCTCAAGCTGATCGGTTCTTGACAAGCTCCAAAAATAACTTTGAACCATAAAAATATTTAGGACCTTTTGGCTTAAACATAATTTTTAGTTTCCGTATATTCTTGCTGGAACAGAGGAATACCATAGTTCTTTTATTTTAAACCTTTTTTCAAAAATCTTTTGAACTTGTAAACTTGTTTCAAACCTTTTCAAAAATGTTTCCCAAGCCCTCTTCTAGACCACCATGCCACTGAACTCTTTCCCCCCCAAGGTATCAAGCAAGTGATTTGCAAGGAAATATATTATAAAGATTGAAACCCTAATACCAATAAACACATGCAATATAACGACAACGACTTTTCCTTTCCTCGACACAATTTTGCAAACATGGCATGTGTTCCATACTGATTTTTCCTTTCCGATACTTCATTTCGTTTGGTGGATCAAAATCTGCGAACGTTTTACCGAGCGACGATCTGTTGTTTCGCAAAAACCGGAAGTTCCGATTTTCACACCGGAAGTTCCGGTCACATCGGAAGTTCCGATCCAGCAGTCGGATGTTCCGGTTTTTCCCGAACATTTAAAATCAGGGTAACACCGGAACCTCCGGCCACATCGGAAGTTCCGATCCAGGAGTCGGAAGGTCTGGTTTTTCCAGAACGTTCGAAATCGGGGTAACACCGGAAGTTCCGGCTACATCGGAACTTCCGATATATACACCGGAACATCCGGTCTGGCTGTTTTTTTTGTAACCTTTTCAATCCATTTGTCGATTGTTTTTCCGCTGCATTCCTTGATTCGATCACAATAACTAATCAATAGTTTTTGTGTTCTAATCTTGTGAAGAAATTTTGAGTCCGACATTCACCCCCCTATGTCGGAAGCTGTCGATCCAACAAGTGGTATCAGAGCCCGGTCTCGCTTCTCTATAAGCTTTGACCGGCTTTGCGAGCCATGACTTTCCACGGATACTCGACTCGTCCTCCTATCTTCAATGGGACGGACTGGGAGTTCTGGAAAAATCGAATGAGAATCTTTATCCAGTCAGCGGGGTTTGCTATTTGGAAAATCATTGAAACGGACTTTGCTCTTCCTGCACAAGTGACGGATGCAAATCAGGCTGATGTTGAAAACAATTGCAAGGCCATCAACTATTTGCTTTCTGGTTTGGATAGGAAGGAGCATGAACGGGTTGCTCATCTTGATACCGCTCACAAGATTTGGTCGACCTTGATCACCTACCATGAGGGGTCCGACCAAGTCAAGATTGCTCGAGCGGATCAATATAGAGTTGAATACAATCGTTTTGAGCAACGCCCTGGGGAATCAATTTCTGAGCTTTTTGAGAGATTTGAAAGAATTGTGAATAAGCTCAGGAGTGTGGGAGTGAGGTACTCTGACTCGGAGATGGCTAGGCATGTGTTGAACACATTAGAGCCCGCTTTTGAAGTGCGGAAGATTGCCATCCAAGAGTCCGCCAATCTTGCCACTCTCACACTCGATCACCTGTTCTCCAAGCTCTCTACTCATGAGATCACTTCGGAGAACAGAAATGGCTCTAAGTCCAAGACTTTGGCTCTTGTTGGGAACACTTCCTCGGATCCATCGGGGATAGTGTCTCCTAGTGTCAACTCTGACACTTGCATGATTTCTTCTTCTGGACTGTATCTTGCAGCCTTGTCTTCTTTGTCTGATGATCAGTTTGAATCTCTTCCCGAGGATGAGCTCGCGTTATTTGCAAAACGCTTCTCTAGGGCATATAAGAATGTAAGAAATAGGAGAAGGAAATCCTCGGACATCACCTGCTATGGATGTGGCGAGAAAGGCCACATTCGATCCGAGTGTCCCAATCCTAAAGAGAGAAACAAGTTTGTTTCTAAATTTTAGGACAAGAGAAGAAACAACTTTGGATCAAGGCCCAAGATGCGTGAGGCGGAGAAGAATCTTCGTCGAGCTCTCGCCGCTTTTGGAGATAGCGACAACAGCTCCAACTCTTCTTCATCTTCCTCTTCCTCAAGCGAGGATGAACCGGAGCCGCCCAGGCACAAGAAGAAAGGGAAGAAGAAGGTAGAACATGGGTTCACCGGCATGTGCTTTATGGCGAGATCTGAACAAGAGAGCGACGACGAAGATCTTGAAAGCGATGTAAGTTGCACCTTCGATGAGCTCAGTGTTAGGCATGATAAACTACTTGATATGTTTGATGTGCAAAATGATGCCTTGTTTGCTTTGATCAAGAAATCTAAAGACCTGACTAAGAAAGTTAATTCTCTTACACTAGAAATTGCTAAACTGAAAAGTAATGAGGATGAGTGTGCTAGTTGTGATGTTTTACACAAAGAATTCCTTGAAGCTAAAGATGCTCATGCTAGTGTAAGTGAATTGCTTAAGTCATCCATGGTTGAAATTGATAAACTTAAGTCGAGCCCTTGCTCCTTTTGTGTTTCTAAGGATGATAACTTAGTCTCTCTTAGGAAAGAGATTGATATGTTCAAATCTTCACATGCTAGTTTGCCTTCTAGAACACCTTCTGGATGTTCCTCTAGCTTAGCACCTCTTAATGAATTGAATGAGATTAAATTGTGCTTTGCTATAGGTTTCATATTGCATATAAGTGTCATCCAAGAGCTTATGGTCTATAAGGACAATCTAGCCAAGCTTAAAACTGGTTATCTTGCTGGTTGCATTGCTCACTCATTTCATACTAATGAACTCAAGAATGCTAAGAATCAACTTGCTAGCATTAGTTCTAAGAGCACTCAAGAATCTTCCCCATGTTTAAGATGCAAGTATTTGGAAGGTAGAAATAAAGAATTGAATCAATCTGTGCTTGAAATGAGAAGACCAGTGTGCGATAAATGCTCTGAACTAGTTGAAGAAAATCAGGACCTAGGAAGACACATCTCTGAGCTTTACAGAAAACTCACTTTGGCTAATGCTACTGCTTCTAAGCTACCTGTTGATGTTTCTCATGCTGTTTCCTCTACTTGCACATTTTGCCATGAGCTTGAGAATGATGTTTCTGCTATGCATGCTGCATTTAGAGAGAAGTTTAAGAAAACAGTAGCTGAAACATGTAGCATCGCTTGTGTGTCTTGTGAGTCTCTAAAACTTGAACTAGGAGCATACAAAGAAAAATATGAGAAAGCTGTTAGAGTGTCAGCTTCAGGAGCTTGTCTTACCTGTGCTCCTTTGCTTAGGGAAGTTGACTACCTCAAGAAAACTTTGGAGAGATTTTCTGGAGGTAGAAAAGAACTTGACATGATCTTAGACAAGTCTAGAGTTAGCTCAGGCAAAGGTCTAGGTTTTAATCATGTGGAAGAAAATAAGAATCATCCTCCTCATCCCATTGGTTCTCTTGGTAGAGGTTTGATTGCAATAGCTCAGGGAGAGAGGGGAACAGTGTTCAAGTCAGGTGGCTATCTAGATTCATCGCTTAAGGACAAGAGTGCTTCAACTTCAGTTGGTGCTACCTCGCAAAGGGTAAAATACCAATGCACTCATTGTCATAAGGATGGTCACCTAGTTGAGTTCTGCTTTCGACGTCTCAAGGAGGAGCGTCGTGACCGTGTTCGTGCTCTTAGGGGTATTCAACGACGCAACAATGCGTTGAGTGCTCCTAAGACACACACGAGGCCTCAACATGTTGAGGTTTCTGGTGGCTCTAGCAGGCGACAGGGTTTAGGTCGCTTAGAGTTTTCTCGCCGTCCTCTTGGAGGTGGTTCACGTGCTCCGGTGCGTGACATTCCTCCGTGGCGGGGTCTAGGTCAGGGTCGTAGAGTTGCTCAAGGTGTTGCATTGCATACTAACCACTCACGATCTTTTGTTCCTTTTCAGCGAGTGACTCAGTACTGGATTCGAAAATCTTTGCTTACTAACCCCAGTACTGAGTCCACTCGTCTTCGGTCTTTTGTGTAGGTTGGCCGGCGAGGGTTGGTGAATATGTGGCTCGTTAATTCCGGGTGTTCACGTCACATGACCGGAAGCTCAAAATGGTTTCACCTCCCTCAACAAGACATCCGGTGATGAGTACATCACTTTTGGAGATGACTCCCGTGGACGCTGTTTGCTTATGTGCGAGGTTTCAAGCCTCGCCGAGAGACTCCCACCGGCAAACTGTGAAGCGCATCATGAGGTATCTTCGATCATCCTTTGAGTTTGAACTTTGGTATTCATGCTCTTCTGTTCTTGGGATTCGGGGTTTTTCTGATTCAGACTTTGCCGGGTGTAAGATAGACCGCAAGAGTACTTCTGACACTTGTCACCTTCTTGGCACTTCTCTTGTTTCATGGTCTTCTAGAAAACAATCTTCTGTTGCACAATCTACTGCTGAAGCTGAGTATGTTGCAGCCGCTAGTTGTTGTAGTCAGATTCTTTGGATGATTTCGACTTTGCGGGATTTTGGGTTGTCTTTTGATAGTGTTCCACTTTTCTGTGATAACACTAGTGCTATTAATATTGCTAAGAACCCAGTGCAGCACTCTAGGACTAAGCATATAGATGTGCGGTTTCATTTCCTGAGAGACCATGTTGAGAAGGGTGATGTAGTGCTTACGTTTGTTGACTCTGAAAATCAGCTCGCGGATATCTTTACCAAGCCATTAGATCCCACACGATTCTGTGCACTTAGAGGGGAGTTGGGGATTGTTCATCCCCATGGGTTGGTTTGAGGGGGAGTCTTCTCACTGTGTATCATAGTGTAATATAGTGCATTTTGCATCATTTGTGATAGATCATGTGCACTTTGCATGTTCACGAGCTTTGTCTATTATCCTTGATGAAACAATGAGTTTTACAAGTTCGCTATATGCCATATTTTGAGTGTCTAGCTCATTTTACCATATCTTGATATGTGTTCTCAAGAATCAGTGATGCTAGCTTAATTGGACAACAATTTGAATTTAACTCTTTGATCTACTGATGAGTTGCCTGCTAGGGAATCTTTTACTTTTGAATCTGCTCATGACTCTAGTATTGCAACTATGATCTTTGTGTATGACTGGTCAAAGATAGGACTTCATGGTAATCTTGATTAGGACTGCTGGTGACTTAACATGCCTAGGCTTTTGTGGCTCGGGTCGGAGAATGCTTAGTGTCATCAAAAGTCACTAGTTTTTGCTCTACATGTTTGAAATCTATCATATGCTAATGTGAAAAATGCTCAAATAGGGATGAATCACTCAAGGTACTTGCTCGTGCAGGAGGTAGTACTTTGGTTGTGGCTAGTCCAAATAATCATGTGGACTGAATGTGAAAAAGTCAGGATGAATCACTCAAGATACTTCCTCGTGCAGGGGGTTGTATTTTGGTTGTGCCTAATCCCTTTAATCATGTGATTGCTTAATTCAGCATGTGGTAGAGTATTTTGGTCCTAATCTTGATCGGTTGTCCTCCTAGTCATGGCTTAGCGCTAGGTTGTCATACTTCACTCATGTTTAGAGTCATTGCAATTGTGACTACCTAGTCTGGCACTCATTACTAGTGAACTCTTTAATATGCTAAGAACTTGATATGCTAGCTGCTCTTCTTGATCTACATGTCTTCTTATGGTTTGGTGAGCACCTATGTGACATATTAGCACCTTTTGTGTCTCATCCTGGATAATCTTCAAAGCTCGCTTAAACTGAAAAATCAAAACTTCCATGCATACATGCTTATCTGTGGTATCCCATCATTGCCTAGGCTAAGGGGGAGGCGTGATTTCCCTTGATGACTATAGTGCCAAAGGGGGAGACATAGTAGTATCAATCACACCTTGGTATTCTTTGACGAGATAGGCATGTGTGTGTTCTGGAGTAGATCATAGACATATGAGTTATAGGAGTGAGGGGGAGTCTCAGGGTTTATGTCTTGCCTTCGCTCACATTTTTGATCTTACTCTTGTTGACATTCACTTGGCCCGGTACTTGCTTTCTCTTTCTTTTGGCCAAGTTTGAATTCTTGCAACTTGATTGCTTTTAATTCTTTAAACCAACTCAACTTTGATTGATTGAGAGATGTTGGCAATATATTCATCAAGGGGGAGATTGTGAGTCATGTGATGACGTTTACATCTGTGTGATGAATATCTTGCCACTTTGTGTTGCGTTGAATTTGAGGTTGCATGAATTCGGTTTTGAATTTATGGTTGATTGCTTGAGTTTCTCAATTTGTCTCAAGGAAAAATTGAGTGGATAAAGGGTTTTTCTCGACTGACTTGGGTCAAGTGGAAAACTTGTGCTCGCGACGCTTTGCTTGGTCTATTGTGTGCAGGTGTGAGTTGGGTGCGGCGATGGTTCGGCCATATGGACTGGCATGATAGCTTGGAGGGCTGAGATGCGGTCAAGGAGGTGGCGACGACATCGTGCGGCTTAAAAGCATGTACGCGGACGACAAGAAAGCGGGTGGAGACGAGACGTGAGGACCAAGTCAGTGCGAGGGCGTTTTGGTAAAAACGCAGAAACCACCGAAGCTCAACCAAGAAACTGCGGCGGCGGCCGGAAGTGGTTTAGGGTTGGTAGCTTAGGGTGGTAGGAAAATCGAGAGGTGGCTAAGCTATTTAGACGCTTTGAGATGCGTGCTAAGTAACTAGGGCCATTAGGGCATGAGGCCTAAGAGTGGAAGAGGGGGTTGTCCCTCCCCACTATAAATAGGTGATTAGGGTTTCTTAACCCTTTGACCTTTTTGATGAGATTATGAGAGCTGCACTTAGAGAGTGCTTTGCCTAAGATGAGAGGCATGTACAAACACTAGAAAATCCACGAAAATCAATACAAAAAGATTCCCAATGAAAGCTCTTTTTGCTCTCCCCGTGTGATTGTGAGTTTTTCTCTTTTTGCTCTTTGGATTTTCGTTCTTCTCCTTCCCTCATAGATTGATTTGTTTCTTGAGGTTTGTTTGGTGGAATAGATTGTTAGAACGTGGGAGATGTTTCTATGTTGATTGAGTATCAAATCCCTCCCAAGTTCTAAGAATCAATTGATTTGATCTTGTGCAAGTTTTTCCTCTTGTTTGCTTTTGGAACAGCTGTTAGTATATTGGGGTTTTCTCTCAGCACAGATGAGCTTTTGAGGTGATTCCAAGTGGAACAGCTCCGTAAGTCGTTTTACTATCTCTGTGCAAAATTTCATCCAATTCCGTTGGGTGGATCAAAATCTGCGAACGTTTTACCGAGCGACGATCTGCTGTTTTGCAAAACCGGAAGTTCCGATTTTCACACTGGAAGTTCCGGTCACATCGGAAGTTCCGATCCAGCAGTCGGATGTTCCGGTTTTTCCCGAGCATTTAAAATCAGGGTAACACCGGAACCTCCGGCCTCATCGGAAGTTCCGATCCAGGAGTCGGAAGGTCCGGTTTTTCCAGAACGTTCGAAATCGGGGTAACACCGGAAGTTCCGGCTACATCGGAACTTCCGATATATACACCGGAACATCCGGTCTGGCTGTTTTTTTTGTAACCTTTTCAATCCATTTGTCGATTGTTTTTCCGCTGCATTCCTTGATTCGATCACAATAACTAATCAATAGTTTTTGTGTTCTAATCTTGTGAAGAAATTTTGAGTCCGACATTCACCCCCCCCTCTGTCGGAAGCCGTCGATCCAACATGTAGGGTTTCAACCCCCAGTCAGTTGCCTGTGGTATGGCATGCCGATGGGTCATCATCCACGTGTTTATTCCGCTGCAGTTTAAATTCGGCCGATAGGTCTGGTTTGTACTAATAAAGACCAAATATGGCTATTTGTGTAATAAACGATGTATCGTGTGACTATGCTAGCAAGTGCTTGTGTGTACTAGCCACTGATCACGGGACTAGTACGGTAAACACAGGGTTTTATCCGGCCTTAAAACCGGGTACTCCACACACATCCCGAGTTGCACTCATGTATGTTGGATGTATTTTGGACACATGTTTGAATTGGTGAGTTTATTGTTGATCTTTATTGGTATTTGTCCAAAATATTTCTTATGGATCATGTGAATGCATATTTTACATCTCTAAAAGCTTAATTGACATATCATATCATCTTGATGCATTTTATGGATCCAAAATATAGTGTGACCTCCTCAAATTGTTTGTTAGTGGATATATGCATTTGATTTCACTAAAAGTATGAGAAATGCATGGATGAAGGGGGAGTCATACTATATTTTGTGTTACACTTGTAGTGATCTTAAATCAAGTAAGATTACCTCATTCACATGGATCATTGCTAGTGGAACACATCCCTGAGTATATGCCGCACTTGTTTGTCATATACCTTTGTCATATATTTAAAAAATCATTATAAATATCTTTGTCAGTGGGTTTGTTATCAATCACCAAAAAGGGGGAGATTAAAAGTCCACCTAGCCCTTGTGTGGTTTAGGATGGATTGAGAGTTAATCTAACCTAAGTGTGATTTTGGTGATTAATGACAAACGGATTTTGTGGACGAACCATTTTTCTTGAGTGTTGGAACATGTATGGGGTATATACCACTTTGTAGGGTTACATCACGAGGATGAACCTACAAGCCGGTGAAGTCCAAGATCAATGATGCATGTGATGATTAGGAGATGGATTCATGTGTTGAAGTCTATCAAATCATGTGAAGCATCAAGTGATCAAGAAGTAAACTTCAAGGATCAAGATATGGGTTCAAGGAGTGAACCGCATTGGATCAAGATGAAGTCATAATGTGTGGCGCCCCCGGTTTTAAGGCCGGGAACTCCCTCGTGATTACTGTATCGGTCCCTGGATCAGTAGCCGATACACACGAGTTAACCTGTATATCATTGTCATACATGCGTAAATAATTAAACAGACCGATAAGGTCGATGATCTGATACCTGTAGCCCAACGGCTATAAACTTGCAGCGGAATTCAGCGGAGATGTGGCCCATCAGTATGCCATACCCGACAGGCAACTGACTGGGGTTACGCCCTAGCTTTCGCGATCGTAAGCTTCTCCAGACTTGACGTCTCCTTCGTCTAGCCAAATCAACAAGCCAGGTGAGTACATGGAATGTACTCGCAAGCTATTCCCACAGGAGGAAATATACGGCAATATTTCATGCAGGGAATAGATCAAGGGATAGCTCTACCCTAAGTTGCAGTTGTGCGGAAATGCAAGTTCTTGTTCGAAATACAGAATAGTAGATTCAAAAGCGTTTTCGAAAGATCCAATTCGTCTCTACCGAGACAGCATCCGGTGCTGGACAATTTGGCAGGACAATCGTCACCTAGAGGTCGGTAGCTCCGTCTACTGCCTCAAACAATCCTTACAACCTACCCGCGCTACTCCACGCGGCCCGGGCTAGGTTTTCTCTTCTGCAGTTCCTCACTACCAGCCTGTAGCTTAAACTGCTCCCTGTGGGCACATCATGCCCACGTCCTTAATCCCATTTCCTCAGCTTTCACAATCAAAACTCAGTCTAACCAGTGTGTGGCCTTACCAGTTCATGTCCATGACCGAGGACGCGGCTATTCGAATAGTTTTTAATCTTCTGCAGAGGTGGTACGGCTTTACCCACAAGATGTAAGTCACCCTGGGTATACTTCGCGACGTATACTGACAGGGATATTACAACGAGACCCTTCCCCCGTGTTCATACCAGAGCCGGACTCGCTAGGAGGACTACCCGACCCTCTTCATCTCAAATGACAGAGATGGGACTCTCCCCCTTTGTGTCGGACCATGTTCCACGTACCTTATAGGACTCTACTGAGCTTTACCCTCACAATGCGGTGAGACCCATGAAGAGCTTTTCCCCTACTCAGTTCCGTGGAGATCCTCTAGGGATTCTACGGATCCACTAGCACTTCAACCTAACTTCCCACGATTCCGGGCTCCGGTATTAGACGAGGTACCAGGTCCAGTCCTTCCCATAAAGGACATGTGGACGTACGGTGGGGGAACTGATTCAGCGGCACTTAGGTTCGGTCCTTAACTGATTCGAGCAGGACTCCATATCCAACCATCTCCTCAGGTAGCAACCGGCTACCTGGCAATCTCATTTCTCATGTAGCGTCCGGCTACCTTACCACCTCCCAACTCCCTTAGCATTCCTGCCCGAATCCCAATCCTCCATCACTTTCATTTGGGATTTTAGTAAACATTTCCTTTTAAAAGATTCCCTCGGGATGTATAACAAACCGAGGGTTTTGATCCCAATCCCATCGTATCGGTAAAATTTAGTTTTTACTACAGCAGGGCTAAGCACGGCTAATGCCTATATTCCTACTTAGTTGGTCGGTCGAGTATCAACCGACTAAATATGGCTAGGGTTACAAGAATTGGATTTCAGAGCCTATCTCATATGCAATTACTCGGCATAACTACCCTAGCATAAAATAACGTCAATATCAATATAGCATGCAAGTTTGCAAACAAAATACTTAATGTTCACAAGTATGGGATTCAACATGGTCAAGGTGGGAATGCTTGCCTGGCAATGTTGTCCGGGGCTCGGTCCTGAATTCGATCCGGCAGTCGTCCGAGTTCCTTCGCGCGATAATTCCTAACGTTGTATCTACACGTCGAAAAGAACGGCGAATAAATCAACGAGGCAAGGAAAAACCAAATAACATCGAATCAGAAATTTCAGCACATGAAATCATAACGCTTCTGACAACTGTTTGATTCTAAGGCTACAAGAAATAAAGGGCGCGGAGGTGGCTTGCTGCCGCGGCAAGAGCAAGGTGGCGGCGACGGAGCTTGACACGGCAGGAGTTAGGCACCAGCGACAAGGTTTGCTGCGGTAGGAACCATGCGGCGACAGTAGAGGCTTGCCGTGGCAGAGGGAAAGTGGCAACGACAGTTGCCGCGGCGGGAGAGGGGCTATCGCGGCGTTGCCACGGTAGGGCATCGCTTGTCGCGGCGGGAACTAGATTGTCGCGGCAGTGAATGGCTTGCCGCGATGATGCCGCGGTGGACAAAAGGGCTGTCGCGGCGGGGAGAACTGTCGCGGCGGGGAAAAGAGGTTGCCACGACAGGGCAAAGGGCTGCGACAGTAGCTTGCCGCGATGAAAGGAGTAGCTGCCGTGGCGGCAGGGGCTTTGACATAAAGAATTGGGTGCTTGTCGGGATCGTTCTTTCCTAAGATCTTAACCTTCGGAACCATTTGCTATGGTGCCTTCCCTAGGGTCTTCTAGTCTTCCCTCATGGACTTCCTTTAGCAATACTACGGTTACACGGGGCCAGGAGGGGCGTGGCGCACTATCGATCTTTAGCTGGGTCTTGAGCATTCTGAGGGTTCTAGTACTACGGGATGACCTATACTGCGATTGTAAACACATGGGTGACTATGGACGGCACCTACTGCTATATGCAGCTAGTTAGGTATCAAATAACTACGGTCTACTCGCCGAGGGCTTCTAACTCAATGTCCAGAACCACGGAAAGGAATATTATCCTAGCATGGTCGCGGATCTAGTTTTCTTTACTAACTAAGCATTTCCGTCAACTTTTCATGCAATTATTCAAACTAAACTAACTATATGATCAACCATAAACACATGTAGCTGGCAACATGTTCCAATCGTCTCTACATCAGTCAACAGAAAATGCAGCATGAACTAATACTAGCGGTTAGTATACTGGTCGGAGATAGATTGAAGATTAGCTACTATATTTGAGTAATAGATTAGCTAATCCTAATGAAGTCAGGCGGCGAGACAGGAACTAATCAACAGATTAGTCCAAAAGCTACACTAGGTTTCATCCCTACAGCCAGCTAAATGCTAAACTAACTAAATAGCTAACTAATGAACTACTAACTAACTGCCTTAGCTAACTAACTAACCAATTAACTAACTAATTTAAATAGCTAACTAATTAACTAATTAACTAACCAATTAATTAGCTAACTAGTTAACCTAACTAACTAGCGTGCTAAATGACTAACTAAATAACTAACTAGCGTACTAATTGCCTAGCTTACTTAACTAACTAACTGACTTAGGTTTAAGTGACTCACTAACAGGTAACCGATTCTTACTTAATTAGAGCACTCGGTTGACTACCAGCGAGTAAGCAGAGAAAGACGCTGCCAAAGGAAAATAAAAGAGAATGGGGAAGAAAGATAGGCCATCGGCGGCGGCAGTTCACCAGGGGCTAGAAGGGGGTGGAGCACGGCGGATCTGGGAGCGGTGCCTCAGAGGGGCTCTGCCGGCGGCAGAGTTGGGTCGCGACGAAGAAAAGCGAGCGGCGTCTGGGCGGCAACCGGCCCAACTACGGGGTTGCCAGGGCAGCTAAGGGGCTCGGCCGCGGCGAGCAGAGCTCGGGGATGGAGGAATTTGGGCGGAGCGCTCAGGCGGGGAGAAAGGATTGGGGCGGCGGCGCACTCGGTGCTTCTTCGGGCCAGGCGGCGGCGAGGAGTGGGTACCGGCGGCGGTGGTGTCGGCTGGCGCAGGCGCTGGCGGCGAGAGGACGGGCTCCAGGAGGCGGCGGCCTGATGGCTTGGGTGGTGGCGCACCTCGGCTGGGGGTGAGTAGGGAGCGGCAGCCCTGGCTAATGGAGACCGGCGGCGGAGGTCTGGGCGGCTTGCCGCGCGGGGCTCGGAAAGGAATGGGGCCCAGGGCGCACCGGAGGGGAGCGGTGCTTGGCTGCTAGAAGAGCGCGGCCGGACTAGGCGCAAGGGGGCTGCTACGGTGGAGGAGCTAGGGGGCTCAAAAATGGGAAAGGAGACTTGGCCAGGGAAGACTACAGCAGAGGAGGAGGACTGGGGAAGAGGAGTGAAGCGAGAGAGCTCGGGTGCTGGTGTTTGGAGGTAGAGGAACTAGGGAAGCTCAGTATGCTGAGTAGCTGAGCAGGAAGGCTAAGAAGAGGAGCTCGGAAAATATCTGGGCAGCTTGGTTGCTCGTTCTGGGGAAGTTTTTGACTAGGGGAGGAGCTCTGGAGAAGAGACAGGGGAAAGGGAGAGGGTTCCGGCGGGTCAAATGGCAGCACAGCAGGGAACTCCAATGTTGGTCCTTGGCACTTAGCTGTTGGCCAACTCTACTTGCCAGGACTCCACGAGAGAGGCAGCATGGCCACTAGTGGCTGTGTAAAGGTGATGGGACTGATGCTGGGCCGTGGCAGTGGAGTTAAGGGAGTGAGGTGAGGTGGCCTGGTGCACCTGGGAAGGGAATGACGACACGGGGAAAAGGAAGTGAATGCAGTGTCAGAGATTTGATGCGTGAGGGTGAGGGAATGTGAGAGGAGAGGGACAGCTCAGGGCAGGCAAGAAATAGAAGAGGATGGGGACAGCTCGGGTAATTAAAGGGGGCTCTGCTGCTGCTGTTCCATGCATGATGCGGCGGGTGCTGCTGTGGTTCAACTGCAGATGGAAAGGAAAAAGAGAAGAGAGGAAGCGACGGCTCAAACTGCGGTAAAAGCACTGCCAGCTGGGAATGGCCACGGATGTCCATGCCATTGAGTCTCCGGGACGCGTGTTCAAGTAAACAGGGAAGGGAGAAGCGAATGGATGGACACGCATCGGAAAGGAAGGACGAACCAAACGACGCTAGGTTTACGAGAGAGACGACGGGGTTTTAACTAGGTTCGTCTAAGCGGTTACCATTATTAACGCAAAAAGTTTTTGTTGGCCCTAATTTTCAGGTTTCAAAAATTCGGGATGTGACAAACCTACCCCCCTTAAAAGGAATCTCGTCCCCGAGATTCAGATAGATTAGGAGGAGAACAGGGGCAGGGTCGCAGGGTCTTCTGTTGCAAAGCATCTTCATAGCTCCAATGCAGGTTCTTCATTCAAACTCTCGGAACTACCCCCCTTAAAATTTAGGAGGTTTATATACGTTAACTTGCAGTATTGATCTCTTTCTTGTTCCTCGGTGGTCATTATTTCCTTTAGGGCTAGTGCTGTCCTGACGTCTTGGTGGGGCGTTGTCCATTTGCTCTTCGTCCTGGATGCATATCTTCTCGGGCGCTGAGGCGAGTGCAAGTGATTGGCATTGGTCGGCCATTGTCTGAGTAGGGGTCCGGTGTCATGAGCATCTCATGCCCGTCTTCGGTGCTAGCTTTTTGCAAAGGAGGTCCGGCGTGCCGCGGTGAAATGATTGTCTCTTGAATGGAGAGTTGGCATCACGGTTGGGCAGTTGTTTAGCATCAGCAGGGAGAAGAGGGAAATAGCAGTCAGATGAGAGGGAAAATCGAAACCCCAGGTTTTTATTAGTGCACACAACAAGAACAAATAGCACTCAATAACAGCGTTAGGGTCGCATGACCCATTGGAAACTCCAGTAAAACAACACCAGAATTAGCATGACACGCAGCCATGCGTTTACAAGTGCATCAAATAGGCCAGTCAGATTGCCGGGAGGCATCAGGCTGAACCCAACAACGAAAATCAATACAACGTAAACGCACAAACAAGCGGAGGCACTGAGTTGGATAATCCAACCTCGGCGTGCATTACCGGCTTCACCTAGTTCTAGGTTAGGGGCTTGATGTGGAGTGAGCTCTTCCTGATGGTGCTGTCCTTCTGCCATAGTTGGAGTGTGCTGACGAGTGGCGCTGCGTCTGCGTCGGCGGACACCCTCTTCGGCCGTTGGTGTCCTTGGTCTGGGATGCGCTTCCATTCCCGAATCGTGAGCGGACATTGCCAGGGAATTGTTGGAAGTGAACAGAGTTTGCAGGAGAGGGAAGAGTGAGTAGGGAAAGGGGAGCGTCGAGAGCGAAAGGCTCATTCGGCGAGGAAGGTGTTTGGCCAGAGGAGCAAGGGGGCATAGGGCAAAGTACAAAGCGAGGCCAGGCATCATATAGCCATTTGACAGCTCGGTGGAAGGGCGCACGCGTGCTGCCTTGGACAAGACATAATCCTACTATTCTTGCTAATCGAGTAGCCTCTCGTGAGGGGAATCAAGGCTATTGAATAACGGTAGGCATATAGCCAGCAACAACGAAGGGATATCAGAGAGCAATAATAGACGGTAACGTGAGGCAGTATGGGTAGCTACTACTAATGCAGGAAGGTATTGGGGCAGGGTAAACGAGGTAGATTACGAGAGAGGGAAAAGATCTAACATCTTTTAGATTGGAAGTACGACAGGGCTTTTATTTAAGGTACGGGTGTGGCTGCCACACGTATCGAGTGCTCAAGTCTTTGCATATGTTGCATATCATCGTGTTTCCTTTGTGGTGGAGGTGCTAGAACTCATGTTCTAGTGTGTCCGGAGGTTCCGAGGTGCGAGTGCTTGGAGGCTTCGGGCGTAGTTCGGTATTGCGTGAGTTCTTCCTAGACTTGGTGTCTAGGTGTGTGCGATCCAACCGACCTAAGTGATTTGGTTGATCAGCTAGGTTTGTGGACTCCGAGAGGTCCATTTCCGGAGTATATGACCTAAGACAAGCCCCCAAGGTGTTCCGGGTTGAACCAAGGTGTTTCGGGTTTGTTCGGAAGTGATCTGGGCTCATCGAGTGCTCCGTGGGAGTTGCTGTCCTGGAAAATCCAGACCCTCCGGGCTAGGGTCCGGGTTGAATCCAGAGGATCCGGGTTGAACCCGGAGGGTCCGGACCAGGGTCCGGATGAGGGTCCGGGTTGTATAGAAGGTTTCTGGAGTGTCATCCTGAGGGTCCGGATCTATACTGGACAACCCGGACCTCAACCCGGAGGGTCCGGGTCAAGGGTCCGATTTTTCGATGGTCACTTTTCTGACCGTTGGTGTGTACCCGGTGGGTCTGGGTCAAATCCGGACAGTCTGGATTTGCCCAGATTCCTCTCCAACGACCAGTTTTCAAGGTTGGCTATATATAGTCTCCACCTTGGGTTGGCTTGGAAGATGAGTTGCTGCCTCCATACTTCATTTGTGAGCATCTCTAGTGCTCTCCCTCCTCTTCAAAACCTCAAGTGCATGTGTTGCCATTTGTGATGAGTGAGGGAAACATTTGTGCATAAGTTGCACAAGGTGTGTACATAAGTTGCATTGTTGAGTACTCGGCGTCGATTGTGTTTGAGCGTGAGTCCGAGAGTCTATTACTCTTGTAGGCTACCGACTCCTAGACGGCTTGGTGGTTGTGGCTCGGTGATCTCCTCAAGAAGCTTGTGAGGAGACCCGGGAGATTGTGAAGTCGTTGTGGAACTCGTCATCTCCGGGAGTGGAGAAAAGAGCAAACCATAGTGATCGGGGAAACTCCGAAGAATCCTCGAGAGAAAGTGGCTTGAGAGAGAGCCAACCTTTGATCAAGCGTGATCGGGTCCTCAAACGGAGACGTAGGATATCGGTGGATATCCGAACTCCGGGTCATACATCATTTGTCTCTTATCTCCTTTACTTATCGCATTTCATACTTGCAATACATTACTTGTATATCTCATATAGAAGTTGAATTGCTTGCTTGTCACCCTAGGATTGCAAACCTCGATATATTAACATAGGGTGGTTATGCTCATATGAAAAACTAGCATATTAGGATTTGAGCTTGTGAAAATCCAATTAGTATACTTCCGCATTAGGATTAAACTAAATTCGTAAGTGAATTTAAAAAGTCTATTCACCTCCCTCTAGACGACATCTTGGTCATTAAGGTCCTTTCAAGATTCTCACTAGCTTTATGGTTTAGTCCATCGTGTTCACCACCTCAACATGTACCATCATAGCTCCAAGTGGAAACTTTCCATCTTCGATGCTCTGACTAGTGAAACCTGGATTGGTTGCATCAAGCCGAACCCCTCTAAGCAAGTTTTGTCAGAATTCCTCTCGCTCTGGCCATGGTTGCAAAATGTCGAGCTCCACCCTTTTGATCCAGATCTCATCTCTTGGAAGTGGATCTCTTCAGGTTCTTACTCGACTCGTTTAGCTTATCTCTTTCAATTTGAGAGTTTGATCTGCATAGACTTGGCTGCGTTGGTTCTTTGCTTCGCTTGCAGTTCAAGAGTGTTGTTTGGCTAATCTGGCCAAGATGGGATGGCCTCACAACCTGATTTGCAGCCACTGTCCATTTCTCACCTTCTGATCTAGTGTTCCTTCTCCCGCGATGTTTGGCATCGCACCCTGTCGAAGCTGGGCCTCTCGTCCGCCCGAGCCCCTTCTCCTACGGATTCTAGCTTTGATTTTTGGTGGACCAATTTCTTGATGCGCCTCTCTAAAGGCCAACAATGTCAATGGAGCTCGATTATCATCCATTCTCACCTCCTAGATGCTATGGAAGGAACGAAGGAGTGCAATGCTTGCATCTTTAGAAACGAAGCCACAATAGCTATCAACCTTTGCAAGAACATTTGCTCAGAAATAAATGTCTGGTGTCAGTCGGGGTGCCGGAAGTGCAATGGTTCAAGCCACATCAGGGTCTGCTCGAATAGATTAGGATTAGCCCGTAGCGTGTACATATTTAGCTTGTGTGCTTTGTTTCTTTTCTCTATATATAATATCTTGTAAACTTTTTTCTCTTAATATGTTGGAAGCAATGCTGCTGACTTTCGTAAAAAATAAAAAAAATCGTTACAATAGCTATATATGCACTTGCTGTTAATTCTCCCCTTAACTTTTTTTCATAGTGACCATGTTACTCATATTCCTCTCCTCTTCTTAACATATGGGTGCGGGCTATAAATGAAATTATTCTTTTGACGATATTTTATAGTTAGTACTTTATTCAAATATGTACACATAGAATTTTTTCAGAATTTTCTATAACTTTTGATTTGAATTTAAAAATACGCACAGGTAGGAAGTGAACGAGCAAGGGCCTTTTTGGTCCATAGGATTCGAAAAAACACAGGAATAGAAAAAAATACAGGAATAGGATGTCATGGCACTTATAATCCTATAGGAATCGAAAACACATGATTCAGTAATAGAAGTTGTTTGGTTGCACCGCGGAAAAAACACAGGAATTTTGTATAGAGATTGAGTGGATGTCATAGTTGTCATAGACTCAAAGGAATTTTTTCAAGAAGTCTAACTTCTTCCTAGGAATCCTATGGAATTGTGGTGTAGGAAAGCAATCCATAGGAATTTTGGAGGATTCATTCCTTTGAACCAAATGGACTCTAAAGGAAAAATTCCTATAGATAAGAATCCTACCAAATTCCTTTGAAAATCTTTTAAACCAAAGAGCGCCCAAAGGGCGGGCAGACAACCTTGCCGAGGGGAAGCACGGAGGCAGCAGGGAATATGGCGCTTTTTACCCCCAGACAAGGGAGAAAGATGAAAAGAGCACAACGATCGGCAAACTCTGCGTGCATTTCCTCTGTCGCCCTGCGCGCACGGCACTGCAACTGCAAGAGCACAAGCTCAGCAAAGCTGATGAAACGAATGGTAACTAGCTAGCAAGCGACAGACTCCTGGATGACTAGTCTCCTGCATTGCATGCAGCAGTACCATCCTGCTAGTACACGGAAAAATGAGCAGAAAGATCATCGAAATATTCCCAGACGCTGCATTTCCATCTACGCACGGCACCGTATCATGCATGTACCGTATGCAGCGTGCGAAACATGGCCGCTACGCTAGCTCCTCATGCATGCCGTTAATTTTGCGCTACGTACGTACGTATAAACAGTGGCAGTCACAGGTGCACCCCCTGACTGACCTGACCTGACCTACTCGGTGACACGTCCTGCAAATTTGCAGCTTCAAATCTCTCGTCAGATTTCATTTCAATGTACTATACCTACTCCATTGGCCATGGCTCCTGGCGCAGTGTGATTACTACGTGTACGTTGTGATGCGTCATGCATGCCGTGCCTTGTGCAGCTTGTGCTTAGCTCTAGCTATCTGCTAGGTGCAAAACTAAATAAGAAAGCAAGACCCAGCGTTCGATCGAAAGGCTAGCACGTGCCATATGATGTTATGTCCTTGATGGGAAAACCTTACACTAGTATAGGCCTTTTAGGTTAATTTAGTGAGTCTCAAACAAGAAAAATGTCCTTGGCAGTTGACAGAGTGTGATGATTTGACACGTACACTTTTCTCACAGAAATATTTCTTCATTTAGACCTGTCAACGGCTATGCTAGAGTTCAATCACTACCTCAGAAAACAACTCTCCTGCACGGTCTCCACTGACGGGCATAAAATACCCGTCAGTAGTATTGTTCACCACTGACGGGCGAACCGGTACCCGTCAGTGGTTATTCGGTAGACCGTCCAAAATTCAGAAGAAAAAATAGTTACTGACGGGTCCAAAACATTGCCCGTCAGTGAAAGTTAATTTTTACTGACAGAAAGTACCACTGACGGGCCCATTAGTGTGGCCTGTCAGTAGAGTGCACTACACCACTGACGGGCCCAAATTATGGCCCGTCAGTGATGTCCCAAGCCAAATCACTGACAGGCCCAAAATTCGGCCCGTTAGTGAAAATTTGGCCCGAATACATAAAAATCCCTCCCCTCTAACCCCAACTCCTCTCTCCTCTCTCTCATTTCTCCTCACTGGCCGCCGCCCCTCCCCTAAGTCTCCCCCGTCGGCCGCACTCCTCCCTCCTATCCCCACTGGCCGCCGCCTCCGCCCCGACCCTCCGCCTCCGGCCGCCTCTCTCCCGCGCCGCCGGATCTCCCTCCGCCTCCGGTCCCCTCCGTCGCCTCCACAACGCCGCCGGATCCGTCCTCGACCTTGTCGCCTCGTCCCCGACGCCGCCTCGTCCCCGATGCCACCGGCCCCCTCCGCCTCCTCCCCACCCCGCTCGTAACCCCCACCCCCAATCCCCTTCCCCCTCTCTCTTCGTGGGACTCGTCGGCGATCCCAGCCGGATCTGGCCCGTGGCGGCTCAGCGAGCTGCGGCAGGGCGTACCCGCTCGCCGTCGACAAGGATGAGCTGCTCCCCCACCCGCGCCCCAAGCCCAGCCATGAAGACGAGAGCAAGCTCATCCTCCTGGTCCAGGTACGTACTTGCGGTTGTGGTGGTGGATTCGAGTCGCATTGCGCTGGGTTGGGTGTGGTGGATTTGGATTTGGATTTGGTTGTGAGCTGAACCGGCCGTGGTGGACGCAGGTGACGACGTTCGATTGCGGCGGCTTCGTGGTGGGGTTCCGGTTCAGCCACGCGGTGGCGGACGGGCCCGGGGCGGCGCAGTTCATGGGTGCGGTGGGGGAGCTGGCGCGCGGGGCGGACCGCATCTCGGTAGCAACGACGACGACGGCTACTGCACGGCGGCGGGCACGGTGAGCATCAGATCCAGCACGGCGGTGACGAGGCGAGACCTCCTGGACTCCATCGACGGCGACGAGCGCGGGAGGGACGGAGTGGCGGCGTCCACGGCTTCGACTCCTCGATTCAGGCGATGGCGACGAGCACGTCCTCGGCTCCCCGGCGGCCACGCCGCCCTGGAGCCGGGCTTTTTTTTTAAATCCCATAAAACCCACCACTGACGGGCCGAATGATCTGCCCGTCAGTGGTGATCTTCCCTCTACTAACGGGTCTGCCGCCCGTCAGTGGAAATTAGACTTCCACTGACGCGACGTTACTGACGGGCGCTAAACCCGTCAGTGGAGCGGTTTAAGCGCCCGTCAGTGGAGGGGTTTTCTGGGGTAGTGAATCCTGCTTTTTTTTTGAACGCGAGCTAAGTCCTGATTTGCGTACTTTGGGATATACTATAAGTTTTGTATCTTTTGGGTAGACAATTTGGGAGTTTAGGGACGTTTTTGAAAGTGCGTGACAAGTTTAAGAATTTACGATGTATTTTACTTCCTCACTTTTAATATATGTAAAAAATTAAACTGCTAATGTGTACCTCATCGATTCTGTATATACGCAGGGAGGTAAAGCACAAAGGTCAGATCATCCATAAGCTGTCACCTTCCTTCGAGTTTCCGGCACTAGAGGCAGGGAGCAGCGTCCAAACGGGGAACCAGCTACACTATCAGAACGGAGATAAACGAGTAAATGACGTCACGTGGTTTCCGGGGATTGCGGGTGCAGTGGCACGCAGAGCCACTAGCAGAGAAGGCAGAGAAGGCAGAGATATCATCTGCCCAGAAGATCTTTTACTGTCAAGCCTGCCCCGCCCAATGGATGCAGTGCACTCAACAACAGCAACAGACAGAGAGAGAAAAAAGAGCGAGTGATGAACAGGCAGGAGTGATGAACAGGAATATGACCTTGTGATGGATGCGTGAGATGGTGTAAAGTAAAAGCGGCCGGAGAAGCGAGAGGATAAGCTGGCGTCCTCGTTCTCACCGAAGCCCCTCTGCAGTCTGCAGCAAGAGCTAGCAGCCTGCACCGTACGGGCACGACTTGACCTTTGTGTGTTGCCTCTTTTAACTCGGCTTTGATTTCTCCATGCAGCGACTGACTGGCCTGCTTTCCTTTGTTTGGTTGCTTCCTGCATGCAGCTAGCTTACTTCCACTCTATCTGGGCGCGAGCTAGCAGTAGCAGGTGCAGTAACAAAAAGCATTGGATTGGATGTGTTGGGATTAAACGGGATGCGATTTGACATATCTCGCTGGACGGACTACTTGCTTAAGTAATTCACTACACTGTCAAGCAGTAGTTGAAGATTGTTTCAACTGGGGCTCAACTTTCAGTGATCCCTATGATCTCGACTGCAGGTCGATGTCATATAGTGATCAGGTACCATAGAGTGCTCATTGACGCTGTATAATGTTGCCGTGTGTGTGCATCAGTGTAGTAGCCTGTGATGCTGTATTGCTGTAGTTAAGTGTTGTAAGAGTGAGCAGGTAGCAGCTACAATGGACGGGACGGACAGTGTTGGCCAGTTGCATATGCAGTAGTAGATATCGATGACATACGTGCCCGTCCATGAAAGAAACACGAGTTCTTTCTTTTTTGGAAATAATAACTATAAACACGAGTGCAAGCTATATGGAGCACGTACTCCATCGTATAGTCGATTTTTGGAACTGAAGGCCCTGAACTAGCTCTGCACTGCACACATACAGTGTGCTGAGAAATGTTCAGATGCATGGCAGAGAGAAGCGATAGATAGCTAGCTAGCAGCCGATCGAGCTTAGTGCGCTGTCGGATTGGACTGCTACTGGCGCCTGTGTTGAGGGGAGAGGAGATCGAGGCGGTCTAAATCGACGCGAGGGAGCACGCAAAGGCAAAGCAAATGCAGTGAAGCTAGAGAGTAGGGTAGAGCGAGCGAGTAGCTGGATAATTGCACGTCCCATCTGGATGCAGAGCTATGTGTCATGCATGAACATGCATGCATGTATTGGGAGTGGCAGATGAGATAGGATCTTATGCGTGCTGCGGGTCCCGAAAAATTGCTGTTAATTTAAAAAATAGTCCGTCTCGTAACACAGTGATAAAATTGACGTCGTGATGGTTTGGACAGCCGCCACGTGGCACTTATCACGCTCTGCAGCCGCGACAGGTCTCCTATCGCGCCTCCTGCCTGTGACAGCATCCGGGTCACGTGACCGACGGCCGCAATGTGCGATAGGAGCAGTTTCGCAGCAGTGGTGATGTCCTAGGTGCTATCCCGTCTGGCGGGCGTGACAGGTGTCACGTGGCGGCTGTTCAGACCATCGTGATGTTATGTTTGTTATTACGTTGTGAGACAGACCATTTTAAAAATTGACCCCGGTCAGATAGCCAAAAAAGTCATTTTTCCCCTGCAGCTCCTCCGTCTGCCTGCTCCCTTGATTTCTATGCTTTTAGTTTCTCCCCTGTGCTTACGAGAGAGCTTAGCTAGGATATGCACGCAGTACGTACGTTACGTGTTGGTCTCCGATTGCGCGCGGCCAGGGGCTAATGGAGCAGCGACTGGAGGTCACCTAAAGCTCATGCAGCTAGTCAGGTCGAGACGCAGACTCGAGCCTCAAGATTGTGCTGCTCTTTGGAGCGTGGAGTGAATCGATCTTTGCTTCGTTTCTCCTCCCCTTCACTCGCTTCCAACGTTACGTACCTATGCGTGCATGCTTTCAACCATGGCACGTCGCACAACGCCGAGCTACGTGACGCAGCACGTTGGCGATGATTGGGCCACTACGACTGCATCTGCGCGTGCTATCCTACCACTCGACGGATAACGAGGCGTGGCAGATGTAGCGAGCAGAGGCAGATGCAAGTGTGGCAAAAATTGTGTGCTATATACATCGAAATTGCTATTTCGCAGGCGACTAAGAATTTATTATTTTTCAGTCACCTGAGTTGTATATTTTTTGTACTTCAGTTGCACAAAAAAAAGTGAAGCTTAGGTATAGAAAATGTGCAACTGCTCAATTCTATTTAGTTGCACATCTCTAGATCATAAGTTACACATAATTTCTAAAATGTACAACTACCCCATTAACCATTGGATCAAGAATCAACGTTTAGAATCATTGACTTAGAAATAGACACTCCCGATATATATATATATACTACGTCAAGAATAGCACTACTAAACCAAACAGAAACTTGGCGTTGCATCTCCACTCCCTTGGGCGAAGGTTTTCAGTCTTGTAGGCGTCGCTTAATTAGCGTGCAAACTTTGTATGTTCGGCCGGACACCGATCGAGGTATAGATGTAAGATGAATGGTCAAATCGGCCCAACTGGGGTAGCACAGCAGCTTATTACTCAACGGCTTGATCACTTGTGTTTTTAGTTGGGCCCGAAGCCTGCTCCTCAGAACACTAGTACGTGTGTGTATCCCATTCGTTTGCAACTTCAGGGCCTTGCATGCATGAAACTGCTCGTGCCCGTGCTGCCACAGCCCACATACATACATATGATGGGCCCTTTTCTCCTAGGAGGAGGCCGAATCCTAATTAATGGAGAGGAGACAAGACAAAGGGTGCAGTGTGCAGCTGGGGTCTGAAAACCTGAAATATTCCCTGCCACGAACCCCACCCTCGAGCTGCTTGCTACCTGCTGGAAAACACGGAGACATGCAGCCATGCATGCACATGGGGTGGAGATAATTAGCCTACTCATGCACGTGATCCCGCGGCCCTAGTTAATTTTTCGAATCCTGTCATCTTAATCTTAAGTTGTCATCTGTGTTCTGCTAGTGTTAGCTGCACTGAAGATTAATTAGTAGTTGCACGGGTTGCTATTGCACTAGAATTTTCTGTGTACGCGCGCGATTAATTAAGCTGTTACGACCTGCGGCTGAGTTCGTAAGAGAGATCGATGATAAGGGCCGTTGGATGGGATCGGAACGGTGGGGATCGATGCAGCATGGCAGGGGTGCTGCACCTGACCTGCATCGATCCGTGATCGGTCGTCGAAAACAGGAATACGCACAGGAAGAACGGGTGGTGGAGAGATTCGATATTCCTTGGCTAGTTTCCTCCGTCACCCAAAGGTACCCACCTACAGCTGAGCCTGAGCCCGAGCCTGAGCCTGAGCCTGAGCCTCCATTATTAAACTGCTACCAGTACGACCACTACTCGGCTACTCGTCGTCGTCGTCGTAACCCTTGGCTAGCTCGCTAGCTAGCTGCGCGCTAATAATTAACCAGTGATGTGAGCAGCTAGCAAGCTAGCAGCTGAAGCGAGGAGAGGAACAAACAAAAATGAGCAACTTTGTCTAGATCGAGTACGTGTGCTATGCTGATGCTGCGCATGCACACAGCGAGAGAATCTAGTCTCTGCAGCAAGCAATTGCTACTCGTAACTGGTTAAGAGAGAGAGAAGAGAGAGAGGAGAGAGAGACGAGAGAGAGAGAGAGAGTTAGGGAGAGGCAGACAGATGGGCCCCTCGTGGTCAGCCGTGCCACGTAGGGGAAATCACCATTTTTGCGGTTCCATTCGGCCCGTGACGTCCGCGAGATTCCCTCACTCACCATCGTCTTCCTCCTCTCACCATCACGCTTCCATCTCTCTCTCTCTCTCTCTCTCTCTCTCGCCAAGCTTCCCATTCACTGGCCACCTTGCATTACAACGCCACCCACTCGCTAGCTCACGCCGTCTGCATCTACGCGCGCGACAAGTCGTGGCATCGTCAGACTCGCCCTGCCCGCTCCCGCTCCGAGCTTCTGCTTCTGCTACCTGCCGAGGTGAGCGATCCATCCATTCACTCACTTGTACTGCTGCTTCCGGATTTCAATGCCATCGATCTTAATTTATATCCGGCCGGCCGGTACGATACGATACGATTCAACCCAACCAACCAATCGTGACAAGTTCCAGTCTTTCTTCTTCCTCCTGTTTTCTTCTTGCTCCTCCTGTCCTCCAAGACCATTCTGCTGATGTCGTGCAATCTGTTGGATTGTAATTTAAGCCTGTGCATTGCCAGCAATTTCCAATCGTTGCGATCACCTCTCTGTGCATTGCCAGAAGGATGAAGAAACAAGATCTTTTAATTACAGTTGCTCGATTTAGGAAGGTCCAAGTTAGCGAATCAGATCTGCACTGCAGCCCGATCTACGGGTCTGAAGTTTCGTTCCACTTAGGAATAAACAACTTGTTTCACTTTGGTAGTCCGTGCCCTTCTGTTGCTCACCTTTTTCCTTAATTTCTTTCCATGATGCGGTTCTCCAATTGATAATGGCAGGCAGCATCTTGTGTGAGAGAATACGAAGAAAAAGGCACGGTCCATGCCAATTAGAAATTCAGATTACTGGAAAAGCAGCAGCTTGGAAAGGGCACCCACTCCCCCCTTTCCGCTGGAGCAATTTCAGAGGCAGAGATTATTCCTTTCTAATCTACTCTTTGACCTTTAACAAAGTGGCCAAGTCCCTAGCTAGTTGGATGCCAATTTTGTGGTACACACTTTCTGCTCAAGGTTACTGCTTTAGACCTGCCTTTGATTATTGGGACCAGTCCGTTTGATTTCCATAACAATATCACCATATCAGACAATTTGTCCCCTTATATTAGATGGCATAACAGCCTGGTTTGTTCATCTTCTAGTTGATGTCTGCATGTGCGGGGGTGGTATCACTGTCACCTATTGACTATTCATGTTTGTGTTTCAGTTGATGACTATATAAAGCTAGACTGAATCCAAAGAAACGTCCCTTTGGTCGGCGAAAGGAACTAATTTCAACTGATGATTACTTACGAGCAAGATGACGATATGCTCCGATGGAGCTTCAACCCTTTCCATGATCCATACGCCAACTCTGCTGCGTATTGCGGCGCAAATATCCAGCATGATGCGAGCTTTTACAATGGTTGTTATGCCCGGGAAGGTAGGCTATGTCTTGCTATAGCTGCCGTTACCATTTTTCTTTGGGTCTCTTAGTTAAGAGCTTTGCTGGTTTTATTGCAGACTTGGCATATCACCCAAATGCAGATGAAGAGCATTCGAGGCTAGAAATGTGCCCCAATGGTTGGTATGATCCGCCTAGGAACTGTTATTCAGGTACTTGCTTCTCAAGGTTCTGCTGATATACATTTGTATGCCGATTAGAATTTCAATTCCATCATCTTCAATTGTTGTTTTGGTGAAGGCTATGAGCAAGGTGAAGAGGAAGTTGATGATATGGAACCATCCAGCTCATGTTCAAGCCCAGGGGTAAACCCGTATGGAGAGGACTTGTCAATCGAGCTCGTTGATGATTCTTTTGAAATAGACGGCGAAGTAGGCAAAAGGTTAAATCAGATGGTGCCTATCCCTGTAAGTTCACTTGTCCTCGACCACTTATGTTGGAAGTAATCTTAAGAGAAAATCAGAACTTCATGGTGCTAATATTCCACTTCTTTCGGAAAATTGTTTTGATCTAAATCATTATTCAGTCTTCCTGTTTCTAGTATTTGATATCTTATAGCTTCTTTGAGTTACATATATAAACTGCTTGCCTCTTGTAGCATGTTCCAAGGATAAATGGGGAGATACCTTCTGTAGATGAAGCCACATCAGACCATCAAAGGCTCATAGACAGGTTAAATGTCATTATGTAATATTTGTGACACAAAGCATGGCTTCCGAAATAATTCTAAGAAGAATGCATTGTACTGCAACCATTACCTGATTTTTCACAAGACTGCTTTTGTAGGTTGCGACTCTATGATCTAGTTGAGCTTAAGGTACTGGGAGATGGTAATTGCCAAGTAAGTTGCATGTCACCTTCAGTATAACATAAATGAACATCGAGCACATTTTGTCGAAGCCTCTATGTTAGGATGTTTTTCCTTGATGTTTCCTCCAACTAATTGATTTTCTCCGTCCTTTCAGTTCCGTGCACTATCTGATCAATTCTACCGCAGCCCTGAACACCATAAATTTATTAGGCAACAGGTCATAAACCAGGTCAGTTTGTTATTTTCTTGCGACAATAATTTAGTTCTTGATTGGATATATATCTTTAGCTCAATTTATGCTTGTGGTTCTCTTTCGCCTTCACCGTGCCTAATTTAGTATGTGCTTTTGGTTCACAGCTTGAGTCCCACCGTGATAGCTATGAAGGATATGTCCCGATGGAGTATAGTGATTATCTACAAAAAGTCTCACAGTATGTTCTTTTCTTTGTAAATGGAATTCCAGGGTTGATATACACTCTGTTGGTAATTTAAATGATTGAATTTATGTATTGTAACTGAATAGAAATGGTGAGTGGGGTGATCACGTGACTTTGCAGGCTGCTGCAGATACGGTGTGCATTCCCTTCTAAGTAAAATTCCCAATTTTTCACTGCATCTCGGTTTTGTATCTTATCGCTGATAATCAGTTTGAATGTTCTTCTGCAGTATGGAGTGAAAATATTCGTGATTACATCATTCAAAGATACTTGTTATATTGAGATACTACCAAATGTTCAGAAGTCCAATCGAGGTATGATAATGCTGAAAGTTCATGTCAAAGGCTACAAAAATTCGTACAACGCTAAATCTTTTGAATTGCGTTGTTAACGGGCGTACCTACGTACATTCTAAAGCAAAGCGTTAATTTTCAGTTATATTCTTGAGCTTCTGGGCGGAGGTCCACTACAATTCCATTTATCCTGAAGGAGGTAAGTCTGTAAATGATCATTACAGTTGCCTCTTCTTTTATACTCCCTTTTTGAAGCAATGAAAGGGCAATTGTTTTTGTAACTTGAAACATCTTATACAGCCTATAGGACCTTCACCTGAATCACTCATGGTACTGCTTGAATATGCATCTTAAACTGCATCAGTGATCAGTGTAGTACTGTTATGTGTACAACGCATTTAACTGGGAAATGATCTTGAAGCTGAATAGTTGATATTCAAATGGCTTGATGCGCCATCAGAAGATCAGTTTCGTGCTGGAACACCATGCATCCGCAATAAATCAATTTTCATCAAGAAAAGAAGATAAGACATGGCAGTTCTTTGTACATGGCAGACAGGACCATATAGTCATAGGATGCTCATGTTTCAACCACATCTACTCTTGTAATCACCTGACAGTACACTTGTCTTTGCAATGATGCTGCAGATCTTCCAACCTCAGAAACAAAGAAAAAGAAGCGATGGTGGCGCTTTAGGAATAAGCATTGAAGGAATCGAGAGGGTGTTTGGGAATTTATATGATGTCAAATGGAAGAAGAGGCGAAAATGATAATGAAGAGCATTTGATTTCTTTTCTTCCATTTTCTTTTCTTTTTGGTGATATTGCGTTTGATTTGCATAAGCCTCTGTTTGCCATCAGTGGCAGCATTTTTTATTGTTCGTGTACGTCAATCATGGATTCCGAAGTTCCAGAAAAAGAGCAGCTTAATTCAATCATGTCCACAGAAAAAAGAGATGGAGACAAATGAATCACCGATACAAATAGGATCGAGCAGATGACAAATCTGGGACAGCCGATAAAGATATAAAATAAGGCAATATACAGTACAGCGCTTTCACCTGAATCTATGGCCGGTTAAGCAAAAGATACATTACTTTCATCATCTACAGCAGCGGGACCTCCAACCTCTGAAATCAACTCCATTGAAAAACAAGAGCAGGGAACAAACATACCATCACAAATCAAGGGAAAGTACTTGACACCAAAAGATTTGAAAAATATTATGAATCATATGGTTATAAAAGGCATACTGGAAGATGTGTTTTAACTCGATACAATAATAAGCATTCTTGTAGTCACTCTAAATAATTGAAATTTCCTGATACAGTGGCAAAACTTTGGGTTGTCTATAGATCTCCAAAGAGCCCGAGGAAGAGAACAAGGCATTCTACAGACCAGCCCTCTTCTTCAAGTGTTGCTTGAAATCCATGATATCACCTTCCCACCTAGTTACTGCCTGGTTCTCGCACACCCAGATCTCATGGGCAACCTGGTTGATCAGCCTGAAGTCATGGCTCACCAGGACCAAACCCCCATCCCATTCCTTCAAGGCCTCAGCTAGGGAGTCAATGGTCTCAATGTCAAGATGATTTGTTGGCTCGTCGAGCAACAGCATCTGTGGCTGCCTAAATGCTAGCCACGCAAAGATGACACGAGCCTTCTGCCCATCAGAGAGATTTTTCATTGGCATCACCTGTGCCTTTCCTGACAGGCCAAACTTACCAATTGCAGCTCTCATCTTCTCCTCCTCATTCCCAGGGTATTCCCTCATCATGTATGCAAGGGCCGGCATGTCCAAGTCAAGCTTCTCAGTGAGATGTTGATGGAACTGTGCAATGCGTAGGTGATTGTGGCGCCTGACCATGCCATCTAATGGAGACAAGTCACCTGTCATGAGCTTCAGAAGTGTGCTCTTCCCTGCCCCATTAGGACCGACCAGTGCAACTCTAGAATCAAGGTCAACACCAAAGTCAAGATTCTTGTAAATGAGATTATCTGGTGTGTACCCGAATGTGACATCAGCAAACTGAAGCACTGGTGGTGGGAGTTTGCCAACATCTGTAAAGCGGAAAACCAGAATCTTGTCATTAACAACCTTCTCGGCGAGACCACCACGCTCCATCTTTGCAAGAGTTTTCTCTTTGCTCTGAGCCTGACGAGCGAGCTTTGCAGAACCATGACCAAAACGTGCAATGTACTCCTTCATATTAGCAATCTGTTCCTGCTCCCATTTATACTGCTTCATTTGATTCTCTTCAAGCTCAGAGCGGGTCTGAACGTACTGGTCATAATTACCAGTATATAACTTGAGATTCTTGTTCTGCATGTGGATGATGTTAGTGCACACTCCATTTAGGAAGTCTTGGGAGTGTGATATGACAACAAGTATACGCTCAAAATTCTTTAATTTCTCTTCCAGCCAGACACATGCCTCAAGATCTGCAAATAAAGGCAAAAACGAATTATTCAGATTGCTTTAAATAATTACATAATATATAACTGCCAACCAAGCCATGTGGGAAAAAGTTGACTAGAACCCCATAAGTGCAACAGGGTAAGGGTAAATAGTAATGCTATCACAAGGCTGTGTGTCTCACATCAACCAAAGATCTTGCCAAGGAAAAATGCTTACAATATTCAGACAAAATAAAAGGCACATTATTGTACTCTACTAATGTTCAAATTGATTTTTCATTATTCTAGATTTTTTACTAGACTCACCAAGATGGTTTGTTGGCTCATCAAGCAAAAGGATTGTCGGATTCATGAACAGTGCCCTCGCCAAAGCAATCCTCATACGCCAACCACCAGAAAAATCTCGAGTTTGCTTTGCCTGCATTTGCTTGTCAAAACCTAAACCAAACAATATCTCCGCGGCACGCTTCTCAGCAGTTGATGCATCAAGTGCTTCTAACCGCTCATATATAAGATCCAAAGCTTCACCACCACCATCATCCTAAAAAGCCAGCAAAGAAACCTATGTTATACATCTTCAGTGTCCAGTTATTAATTGTAACAGCAACAAGGCAGTTAAATACACAGATGACATGCGCACAGTGAGATAATATAACGATGACGAGAGTTGAAGAGCTGACCTGAGCAGCCAAAATTTCAGCTTCCTTTTCCAACTGGACTCTTTCTTCATCACAACAGATAACAGCTTGCAGTGCAGACATGTCAGAAGCCTCAATCTCATGGCTGAGATGGTATATGTCCATGTGTTCAGGGATAGGAAGTTCTCTGCAGCCTATTGCTGTGAGAAGGGTAGATTTTCCGCAGCCATTTAAGCCAAGCAAACCATATCGCCTGAGATTAAATAAAACCATTAATTAAGTGCTTTGCACAGTTCACTGAATGGGAATAAACGGTGATGTTACTATACCTCCCATAGTTAAGCTCCAACTCTGAGTCCACAATAAGGTCATGGCCATGAAATGTTAATGAAAGGGACTCTATCTGCAACGTTCAAAGATTACATCAACAAAACAACAAATGAAGTCTTTACGAAGGGAGAACGTAGATGCCGCTAGAACAGTGATACAAGAGGAAGCATCATTCAAGAATTGTGTACTCATTCTCATATCGCACCAGCACTTGCGTACCAACTGGTTTATAGAAAAATAGGGTGTATCTGATAGTATCGGCATGCAACTTGGTTTCCAAACACATCGGACCTAGCAAAGTGGCTAATATCTACATGGTAATCGAATTACACACACTCCCATGCTGAGCCGAAAGATGACTTGAAAATATATAGTGCTAGCAAATCGCAAGTGGGAATTTTAATCGAACATGGATCTTGAAATCCCTACTCCGCTGTACGCTCAACATAGTATATTATATGTGATGAATACATGGACTGTAGAAAGATTTGTTCTTTTCTGCTTACGAATTAGACGCATCAAACAGGACCAAGAGCTAAGTTCGCCTAAACGCGCTGCGCGCGGCAGCAGCGGCAGCAGCACACGGATCTCATCTCATCCATGGAGGGATCGTGGAGCCAACTCATCCATTCATCCACGCGGCGAGACGGAAGGGAACAAAACAACCTTGTAACGGCGGACGGATGGATGAATGAATAGCGACGAGAAGAAGAAGAAAAAAGGGGGATCGCATCGGATATCGGGTGACGTACGTGGATATCCCGGGAGAGCGGGTGGGAGGCGAGGACCCCGGTGCAGGTACGATCGGAGAGGTTGAGCGCCGCAAGGCCGTTGGCCGCCTTGTCGGCTGCAGAAGCCGCGGCCGAAGACGAGGAGGAAGCGGTGCTGGCCTTGGCGCCCCTCTTGGCGGCGGCGGCGGCCTTCTTCTGCGCAGCCTTCTTCTTGCTGGCGTCGGACACCATGGTCGGATCGAGATTGGATGCTGCTCGAGGTAGTCGGAGGGGGTGGCCGCGAAGGCGATGAGCAGGCAACGCTCGATTTGTAATCCCCTTTCCCTGGCGGCGGCGGCGGGGGTTCGGTTTGTGGGGTGGTGGTGTAGCGGAGAAGAGAAGTGCTACTTTATTACGATCCCCTCAGCCCTGGGCCCTCTAGATATGGGCCGGGCCGGAACTAGTCGTCGCCCATATAACTCGCCACGTCGCCTTTGTTATATGGGCCGGGCTTTGATCGTGTCTTTACGCAGGGGCTGGCCACGAGATGCAGACGGCAGTTCGTCGGATGCAAGAAAGAAATTCTCTACTACTCCTTCTGTCTACAAATGTAAGACACCCACAGAATTTTAGGTTTAATTTAATCAAGAATTAAGCTAATACTATTGAATTATATAATATAAAAGTGATACCATTTGAAAATATGCTTGAATATGAATCCAATGGTATCATTTTTATGTCATATAATTTAATATTATTGATTTAATTCTTGGTCAAAGTTGAATCTTAAATTCTGTGCACACCTTACATTTGTGGACGGAGGAAGTAGTATATACTCTTTCTGCTTAGTTTTATAAGACATATTTCAATCTAGCACGGAGATTAAAAATGCATGAAATAAAAAAAAACTAAAAGGAAATGATCCTGGTATCTGTGGTAGTATTAATGAATTATTGGGGACATTTAGTCAGAAATGTTAAAGAGACAGGAAAGTTAAATAAGGACAAAATGTAAAAAATCTTACTCCCTCCGATCGCAAATGTAAGTCGTTTTTGACTTTTCGCAATCTTCAATACAAGACTTTGACTATAATTTTCATGCATAATACGTTATAAAAAATAATAAGAAGTGCATAGAATGAAATAATTTTGTAAGACAAATCTAATGACATTATTTTCATAAAGTGTATCAATGTATTTTTACATCTATTAGTTAAAATTTTAAAAAGTTGACTGCACACATCCCACAATGACCTATATTTGTGATCAGAAGGAGTATTAAATAAGCATGCAAGCCTTATATTGTCCAATAGGATCTTAAGAAGTATGTAAGCAGAAATGGCCAAAAAGTGGTTTAAATCCAGTAGAGATGAACGAGATTGGACAGTTTGAATCCTAGGCTGCAAGAACTAGTAGTAGTTTGCATCCGTATGCTTCAATCGCCGGTCTCTTTCTTCTTCGTCCCACTCTCTCTCTGAGTAGATTGGTTGCAGGTGCATTTGCCCAAAACCAAAAAGCTCTTCTTTCTCCGTCATATCTCAATGCTGAATTTTTTCTTTCTCTCTCCACCTGTTCATGCGTGTGTGATGTGGTGCGACGTGTGGTCGTGTATGCCAGTGTGTACGCACGTGTGTGTATATATGCATGTGCCACGGCTTATGTTTGTACTTGCTAAAGAGCCCTTGCATTGCAGGCATGCAGCGAAGATTCATTCGAGCATGTCATGTAGAGTTGCAGCCAATGCATGCTGACGAATTAACAGATCATCTGTGTTGGGCCAGGACGCGCGGGCCTTGTCGCCCCGGCGTGTGAGAAATTAAATGGGTACTTCAAATCAGGGAGAGGGCCACCCTCTATGGAGTCACGCTCTGCATCCGGTTTTCTTTGATAGGAGCGGTTTTTCTTGCTGGGTTTGTTCTTTGGTAAACTCTACGGAACATCATGCTGATCCATGTCGTCTGTAGTCCTCGTCTAGAGCCGTTGATGGAACCAAATCCGACGGCCTAAACTCAATCCTGTTAATTACGAAAATTGCCACCGCCCAGAATTTATTCCTTTTTTCGCCCTTTGATGTCACGTTGTTTCCTGTTTCCAGCGTTTCATCTTCTCCAACCGACCGGACCGTTCCCCTTCCACCGTGTGGCGGAACCCTGGCGCCGGTCCCTCTTTCCTTCTCCTGTGCAGCGAGGACGGTCCTCAGCGGCAGCGGCACACTCTTCTTCGTCTTCTCCTGGGGGGAGGGGGGTGGCATTCTCTGGCGCGGCGGCATTCTCCGGCGCAATGGACTCCCCCTCGTCTTCTCTGGCGCGGCGCTGAGGCTAATCCGGTGGTTCCCTTCCAAACCGAGGTACGTTCCCTCCCTATCGGCCTCCATTTCTAGGGTTTTGTATTCCGATTGCGGTGTCATCCTGTGCAGTGACGACGGTCCTTCTTTCTCCCCCGTGGCGCACTCTCTCTTCGGCTTCTCTGGCATGGCGGCATCCTCCGACGTGGCGGCATTATCCGCGCGGCGCTGTAGCTAATCTGGCGATTCCCTTCCAAGGCAAGGTATGCCGAAGACTACATTATTTCAATTTTTTTCTAGGGTTTTGTTTTCATCCATTCCGATTGCTATGCCGAAGACTACATGGATTGTAGTTCAATGTTGGTTACTATGCCGAAGATTACATGGATGTAGTTCATTGTCTTGTTTTCCGATTATGCTATTTCCTTTCAATTTGATGAATTGATAATGCAATGTTTGTACTGTATTATATATTTGTTCGTTTAGGCTTCTGTAATGTTTCATCAATTCATCAAATTTATGGCGGGATATGTGGTCCTGCAATTTCAAATGGGTTGTTGTTTCTATCTCATACCGTACATGTTGCCACTGCATAGAATTTTTGTTTCATAGTCTTTGTTTCTATCAATAGATATTGATGGTCTCATTGCATACTAATTTGTTGCTACAATATTTGTTTCCATCTCACAGCATATAGGTTGCCACTGCATAAAGTTTTTGTTGTACAGTCGTTTGTTTGTATATCACACCATTTTGTTGTCACTCTATATTAATTGTTTATGTTTAGACAGCATAATAACTCTGTCTTCCCTTTGTAACTCAAATGGGTCTTTGTTTTCATGTCATACTGTACAAGTTCCACTGAATAGATTGTTTGTTCTTATGATTATTGTTTCCATAAATAAATATACATGTTTCCATTGCATAATATTTATGTTTCTTACAATATTGGTTTAATATCACACCATATAGGTTGTCATTGCAAAAAAAATTGGTTGTTACATCTTTGTTTATATATCACACCATATATGTTGCCAGTCCATATTAATTATGTTGTTACAACATAATAACTATGTTGTACAAGTACAATATTTTTGTTGCATGTCTGTGTTCCTTTTAACTATTCATAAGTAACTTGCAGCTATGTACATGTTGTTGTTCTTTTTTACCAGGATTGCTATTTGCCAAAATGAAGGAATCAAGTGTTGAGTTATTGAATCGCTTCTCCGCTAGACGATTTAAGAAAGTCGTTGATGGGTTAACAAAGGCACAAAAAGCTCTTATTCGGCAGAGTGGCCTTGGAAATCTTTTGGACGTTGCCTCTTATTCCGTGCCTGACGGGTTGCTTCAGTGGATTATTGAGAGGATTACTCCAGAAACTCTGTGAGTTTAGGAACAACCACAATGGGACAAGTATTTTGTTCACAAAAGAAATGGTGCAGAAGGTTACAGGTCTTCCATCCGGCACTCGGCCTGTCATTATTCTTGGTAGTCACGAGGAATCGGAGTTTCGTGATGTCTACAAAAGACTACAAAAGAGACTATGCAACCACAAGACGGGCGCCAATTGCTGATGCTATTGAGATACTGAAAATAAATATGGATAAGGAGACATTCTTGAGGACATTTTTTCTCATAGCATTGTCAACATATCTTTGTCCTGGAACCAACAACATGCTGCAACTGGGTTATCTCGATAGCCTCAATGATGTTGACAATATTTGTCAATATGATTGGAGTGCACACATATTGAAATTTGTCATGGAAGAGGTCGTTAAGTTCCAGAAGAAGCAAACATCTGGTTTGGCAAAGTAAACATTGGTAGATTCATTGATCTACTTGCCTTATGCCCACTTCACTTACAAATGCTTTTTTCCACGATCTGTTTTTATATTTAATTGAAGCTAACTCTGTGTTGGAACACTTGTTTTAATTGCATATTATATATATGAATCACTTGGATTTCCCTCCGTCAATCTTATCTGATCATCGATTTGATTACTCCCTACTAAGGGCTTCTCATGTGAAAGACGGAAATTTTGATTTTGTCATGAAACAGGATATGAAAAAATTATCTTTAAAGCCACATTCTAATGGTGCCCACCCTGTAAGTTCATGCATATCTTTTTCAACCTCCATTTGTTGTCCCCCAATGTTGCATACACAATTAATTCTTTTTTTGTAGTTCCGACCATTCCACATGACTCCATATTTTGATCATCCTTCCACCGATGACATTAGAGACAAAGTAATGGGTAACCAGCGCAGTCGTCCTTCAAGCTCGCAAGATTCATGGGTAAACTATTTTTGTTTCATTCATTAAGCACTTCAGTTTACGTGGACAAATTCGTATGTTTAATTATCAAGGATGTTTACATGAGCACATTAGTATGTTTCCATAATATAGTGTCAATGTTAGCCTTACTCACCACTGTACACATCATTTCAATGAATGTTATCTTAAATATTTTATGCTTACAGTTTTCATGTTTTCCATTCATATATCAGTATGTATCCATCTCTACAACATTCCATAACTATTGTGTTGTCCATGTCTTTCTGTTTTTTAAACATTAATTACAGTTCAAATGTTCCCATATAATCTTATTTATCTTTTCACCAATATAACATTGCATATTTATATCAAGTCATTTAATCAAGCTAATTTTGATTCATGCACAAATAGCAGTGTTTTTCAGTATTATTTGGAATGCTTCATTCATGCCAATGTCAATTTCAACAGATTCCAGGTTATTTGATGCATCTTATAGAAAAACACAATGCCATTTGGAATGCAGACTTAGAAAGGAACCATGAATTAATGAGAACAATGCATGCAAAACGCATGGAAGAGTTTGCTATGGAGGTTATCGCTTCTTTGAAACTTCATGCGGTCCGAGGGGAAGCATCCCGCCAACACTATTGTACCATGTGAAACAGGTACAGCCAGCCTCTCTCTGGAAGTTGCTGTGGGTGTGGATAGTGAACCCCAGGATGTTGTTGATGGTGGCTTTAATGGAAAAAATGAAGACGAATTCTGGGAGAGAGTTTCCAAGGCAGCGAAAGAAGTAGAAAAAGCACGTGCAAAGAAGATGAAAATACACCCATCGGCAAAAACAAGTCTGCTCAAGAGCCAGCACAGTCCCCTCTCCCTGCTGTTCCAACCAAGGCAACACGAAGCCGCGCTGTTTTGGAGCCTGCTGAACTAGGTTCCTTCATTGATTACTTCATTTATGTTTAGGAAATGCCCTGAGTGAACTGGACAGAAGCATCGGAACACTCTCATTGGACAAAAAGAACCAGAAAAAAGGGCGTTCATTAGTAGTGATGAGGATGTCATGAATAAGAAGATTAAGATCAGTAAAGAGGTTGAGGATATCTACAAGATGTACATTCTAAAGAATGTGTCAACCCGCCTAAGACGGGTGAAGAACAGTGAGCATTTTCCTTCACCTTAGTTGTTTCATATCTTTCTTTTTGTTTCATTCATCATTGCACTAATTTTTGATGCTTGGAGTTCCATTTTTGCTTTACAGGCCACATTTCATTGTCTTTTAGGATTACCATATATCATATGAAAACTTTCGGAAGTCAATAAAGCCTCGTTCGAATATCAGCACCGAGGTCATGGATCTTTACATTCGGCACTTCAACCATGTAGCTAACAAAATAATATCAAATCAGCCGATGTGCTCGAAATTCGCCTTTTCCCAAGCTATTACGGTAACTTCGATGTTAACTACTTTGCATTGTAATGTTCCATTGCTGCAATAACTTTTAATTGTTTGTAGACAAAACTCATGGTGGATGATAGAATATTTGATCCAAACACATGTAAGGGAGAATTTATGCGAGTTTACGAAGAATTCAAGCTTGACAAATTTGATCTAGTTAGTCCCTATTGCACCATGTGATTGCAACTCTGATCTCCAATTTCTTTGCATTACTACAACTGACATTTTCATCACCGCAGCTGTACTTTGCAATTGTTCAAGGGAACCATTGGATCTTTTGTTGTGTGTATCTACTCCACAAGACATCCAACATGTTTAACTCGTTGAAAAAAAGCAACTCAAATGACATATACGAGACAACCGACAATGTGGTTCGTATTCTTGTTTCAATTCTATTTTACATGTGTATCATTAATAACTTCTCAAATTTCCACATTCTATGTACTCCTTACTAGTTTGTTTTGTTTCACAGCACATCACATCTTGTTTTCTAACTTTACCATTGCCAAATCCTGAACTTCTTTCAACTCACATGTGCTACAAACACATTCACTAGGTACAAAAAAGAGGAATTCACATCTGACTATCCACAAGATTGCCCACAGCAGCGGACCGTGTATGTGCAATCTTTAACACATGTTCTCCCAATATTACCTTCTTAAGAAGCAATAATAGTTGATGTTTCTTGTCATATGCACTATCAATAGTTATGATTGCAAGCTATTTATGATGTTTTTCATGGAAAAATGGGATGGCAAGACGCTCAAGAAATTTGACCCGGTATAATCTCATATCCCTATCACAATTTGTTTGCACTCGCTGATCAATTCTAAGAAAACATTTCTTTCCTTGCAGGACGGTATCACAGACTTCCGCAAGCTCATTGCGGAGGGGCTCATCAGGTCACCATTGAACACCCAAGACCCATCATGGGTTCTCACATGGAAGAAATGAACCATTAGAGCTCTTAAACTTGTCATCCTATCGTCAATAGTCCAAAACTTATTGTATTGTGCACTCCGCTACTACTATATGTGTCTGTACTATCAAATACGTGTTGGTACTATTATATGACATGTATGGATTGCTACTATGTCATGAGTGGAATGATCAATATTATAGCCTGTTTCGTATGTTTCACAATTTTTTTAATAATATTTCATTTATATCGTGTTTCATATGATGTTCAAATATGTTGCTTCCTCTGAAGAAATTTGTTCACTTCGTTAGTTGTATGACGCAATCTTGTTTGCTAGTGGAAACATATTCTTATAACATAAGAAGCATCTGCATAATTCAGTGGAAATCTTTTGGACGTTGCTTATCTTCGTAATGTTTAATTCATATCGTGTTCCATACGTAGTTCGGATATGTTGCTTCCTTTGAAGAAATTTGTTCTCTTCACTTGTGCAGAGCAAATACTCATATGTCAATGGAAACATAATCTTATTACGTAAGAAACATCTTCATATGATAAATCACAATTTCTAACTTTCAGTCTCATCTCAGAGCAATTGGTGACCTCAATGTCATCTTATTTCACATGAATCACACATTTGTTTCCCACATAATGTGTTCATGATTCCATTCGTGTATCCATCTGTTCCATCCATTTCTTCTCTTGTCATAGCACCTAGCGATCCATATGGCATTTTGTTTCACATGAAACACGATGGTTCACACCCAACAAAGTAATGTTTTCCTTCATGTTTAATATTGTTTCATCCCTTTTTGGCCTAATCCGAGGTGTAATTTCTTCCTCCATCTAAACGAAACAACTTCAATCAATGACAAGCATACCAAACCAAAACACGAATCCAACTGCATAGTTTCACAAAATGACAAGCAAAACAAACCCCACTACTGGCTACAACTCCTTCAAACATAACTTAACGAAACACAATAGTTCTATCAAAATGTTTGCGGAAAAACGAATATATATCTCCATCAGGTCCTCACAGTGTGAGCTTCGTTTCATGCCTAACTTTGTCGGCTTCATCAGCTTCTCTCTTGTTCTGAAGAGCTAACTGTGGACAAGTCTTTCTGTGTGTGTGTCCTCTCTGCAAAAGGAGCAACAATTCTTTGCCCTGTTACTATGTTCTTACTATTCATTGCCCTAATCTCCACTCCTAGCATCTTCCTCTTCTTTTATCTGGTGGACGACCCTTCGTAGCACTCCTTGGCGGGTCATGTACAATGCTCGAAACTTCAACATACCCTTTTTCGTGCACAACACCATCGTTTATTCTAGATTTAGCAACTAGGCTACATAATGTTCCATCCCTCCATAGACAAGCTTGTATGTACCTTCAGAAAAGCACGCATCAGATGCTAGGTGTGCCATTTTCCTGCATAAAGCATTAAATCTAAGAGTATTAGTTTCAGGAACTCCAATCAAGCATGTTGCCACTTGTTGCTTCTAATTAGCGCAGTTGTTGCCTCCACGTACCACCTCTCAAGCAAGTACTTTTCAGGTATTTCTTGCACGTTTAGCTACACCAAAACCTTCAAGATGTGAGCACACAGTAGCCCATCCATGTTGAACATATTGCAAGAGCACATGTAAGTACTGTCATCTAGTTTAACCGCGACTACATGCTTTTTCGGCCTTTCTGGATCATTTGGACATAGCTCAAACACCAGCCTGGCATCTTCAACCCTGTTGATTATCAACGCCGAGGTACTTTTCAACAGTGACTTGAACTTTTCAATAATGCCCTTGTGTAGAACTTTGCTGCCTGCTCCTCTATTTTAAAGCTGTCAATAAAATTAAGTAACATAAGCATTTGGTTACATACAATATAGTAAGGAGTCAATATTCATCATGTCTTGTGAAAACATACCTCGACCACGGAGGGGCCACCGTCACCTCACCAATGAAACCCGCATTGTCTCTCTATTAAGTGTTCTTTCAACTATGTAGTCGTACTGTTTCACAAATTGCCACACAGAGTCTTGAGGTGGACAAGCTTCTTGAAGAATGATTTAAGCCTCCTGATCTCCCGGTCGTGCTCGTGAAGGGGAAAAAATCTTTCTTGAAGTAGGCGGTGCCCAAGTCTCCATAGTGCCCCACATGTTACTTAGGTGGCTGTTACTATAGGTCATGCTTCACAATCATCTGTTGCCATGACAAATTGGATTCCCCAATAGTGTCTGTGTCATTGATACATGCAAAAAAATTTGATTGAACCCTTCCCTTGTATTGAATAATCTCCAAAGCTTCTCCTGCCGCTTTTCCCAACACATGCCACTTGCAACACCTATG
>JAGXJF010002669.1:0-97017 GCA_019208055.1 Stipa capillata
GTTCGATGACTTCAACCACCCTTATCGATGATATTTTTAATTGAGTTACTTCAAATAAATTGATTGGTGTTTGCAACAAGTATCCACCGAGGATGAGATATTAACATATTCTATAAAGTATATTCATATTACATCTAAGTTTAATTGAGGTGGGGGTGATGATGATGACATGTATGCATGGATGCAAATCAGAAACCTAGTTATCGACTTTGGGTATTACAGTTGTGGGCACGAGATTCTTCTCGCGTCGCACACATCGAGTGGTCTCCGCAATCCCTCTCTAAGTTAGCACATCCTCATTTCCATCGTTTTGTTGCTGCGACTCGGGATGACAAAGGGGTGAACTGTGCTTCACTACCCGTCCCTGGTCCATGGCTGTGGGCCTGTGGAAAAGGAGAGCTGGAAGTTAGAGATGGGAGACAAAGGAAATCTAATGTTGGAGTCAGGGCTCCAGGAAGGAGAAAGAAGCAAGGCAGTGGAAGAGGTTGATACGGGAGAGGAGGAGTTTGTCTCGGAGATGTTCGGCAAATTGAATCAGACGTCAAAGGGGAACAAGACTCTTGTGCTGGAAGACATCAATGATGCAGACGTTGCAGTGGTTTAGCATGTGGTAATCGATAAGGTTCTTGGCCCGAGTGTTCTGCACATTCAAACGATTATGTCAGCAATGCGATCGGCGTGGGGAAATCCAAAGGGCCTAGAAGCAAGATCCGTGGGGGAGAACCTCTTCATTGCAGAATTTGATTCTGAAGGGGACAGGTTGAGGGCTCTGGAGGGTTCGCCGTGGTCTGTCGGACGTCACGCAATAGGGCGGCAAACGGTAATCTTGTAGGACTTTAATTCTGATTTATGCCCACCCGTTGTTGTAGTCGAGAAAATAGCTATATGGATTCAAATTCTGAACCTCCCCTTTGGGCTTATGAACGAGAAGTGGGGTAGCAAAATTGCAGGATTAATTTGGGAGGTGTTAAAAGTGGATGTTGATGAGAAGGGTCGAGCAATGGGCAAAGACTTGAGAGCGAGGGTTCTAATCCCCATCAAAGAACCTCTGAGCAGAGGAGTGTCTCTTTTTTCTTCCAGAAGACAAAAGAAGAAGTGGTATGATGTGGTATATGAGAAACTTCTTTACTTTTGCTTCTCCCGTGGCATTATAGGCCACTCTAAGATTGAATGTCCCACACCGGCATTAGGAAATGAGAAAGGATTGCTCCCTTATAGTGAGAAACTAAGAGCTCTGGATGATAAAAAGAAGAAACTTCAGATGGAGTGGTCAAGTTAGGGAGATAGCTCTACGAAGAAGAGCAGCAACATAGGCGCTAAAAGCAATTCAGTGGGTGCAAAGTCTGGTTCGGGGAGTCAGTCCAATAGTAAAGAGAGAATGGCTAGGGAAAATGAAGATGATGAGATTGTTTCCCCTTTGAAGAAAATTTCCTAGTACGAACAGGGGGTCCAACATTCAGATGCCAGCCATGAGTTGTTCCCCTTAGTTGAGGAACATATGCTGAGAGGGACAAAGGCTCCCTTCTAGACAGCTTGTTGGCTGGCTTATGGCCCCTAGAAGCCATAAGCTGTCTAGAAGGGCTAGAAGCTAAGCAGTTGTGGGGAAAAGCAGTTCCAATTTCATGTTAATAGCTAGAAGTTCCAGTTTGGAGGCTTCCCAAGCTTGTGGTGGACCTCTATCCGAGTTTGCCCTTAGCCTTCACAGAAATTACACCGAAATGCCCTTAGCGAACCGTTCCCTGCCTCTTTTCTCCCTCATGCGATCGACCCCTGCCCCTTTTCTCCCAAACGCACATGCCGATCCCCTTCCGCCGCCGCTCACCTTCCACCGTCGCTCCCCTTTTGCCGTCGCCGCTGCTAGGCTGAGCGCGCCCAGATCCGCGCTCGCTGTGCCGCCCTCGCCCTCACCTCTGCAGCCCTCGCCCTCGCCATCTGCCACACCGCCCTCTCCCTCGCTGTCGCCACGCCACCGTCGCCTCAGTTGGAGCGGAGGCGGCCAGATCCACGTCATCACCGCCCAGTCCACCTCCTCCTGACGGCCCACACGCCCTCCCGAGGGGCCACGCCGCTCCCCTTCCACCACCGCTCCCGGGCTAAGCGCGTCTAGATCCGTGCTCACCTCTAGCCCCCCCCGCCCTGGCCTCTGCCGCCCTCACCCTCTGCCGTGCCGCCCTCTCCCTCGCCGCCGCCACGCCACCGTCGCCTCAGCTGGACCGGAGGCGGCCAAATCCACGTCATCGCCGCCTGGTCTACCTCCTCTCAACGGCCTACACGCCCTCCCAACTCCCCCTCTCTGTTGGCCTTCCCGCCGCACACTCACTCCGGCTCGGGCCAGCCGCCGTGCTCCCACAACCTCATCCAGCTCCCACCGGCCGCCTCGTGGTCTCCCGCCGGCCGCTGCCCTCGTCATTCGTCCGCCAGCCCGAGTTCTCCCATTGCATCGTCGTCCTCCCCCGATGCTGGCTAGCCTCCAGGTCTCCCGTGCCCGAGCACCGGCCGCCTTCCCCCTCCCTATCGATCCCCCATCCCACCCGTGAGAAGGTGAGACAGCAGCAGTAGCTGCTCGCCATGCCGATGGCTTCTTTTTTTGGATTAGTTTGCAGATAAACATGGCTAGATTGCGTATGATGTTTGGAGAAATACACAAGGTTGTATATGATGATTTGTGTGTATGATCTTTGGAGTTGGTAGATTGAAGAATAGAAGAATCCTTCATAGTTTTGATGTCTTGCTGATTTGAATTCGTGCTCTTGGTATGCATGATGTTTTTATGACATAACTGTTAACATAGTTTTAATGTAGGGAAATACATTTTCAAAACGAAAACGAATGGAGATAAATTAAGTACTTTGTGGGGCATTCGCTTCCCTGAAATTTCACTGTTTTAAATTTTTGTGCAATGCTTCAAAATTATGAGTCTTGTGTTATGATTCTAGCAATCTCAATGAAAGCACAGAAAGAGTGATGATTCTAAATGTGGAAGCAACTCCATTTTGAACTTCACATTTTCATTTTTTAGATTGTTAAACTTTTGCATGTGTTCGTAGATGGATAAAGGGAAAAGTGGGAAAGCAATTTGGGATGCCGTTGCTCATAGGATTTTCCTAGACATATGTATGGAGGAAGTGCAAGCCAACAATCGGCTGACCCAATGTTTGAATAATGTTGGGTATGCCAATTTAATATCCAGATTCAATGAGCGTACCAAAAGAAACTATGAGCGCAAGCAATTCAAGAATAGATGGGAGACACTCAAAAAAGACTACAATATATGGAAGACATTGAACCAGCATGCCTCCGGTCTAGGAAGAAATCCTCTCACGGGTACCATTGAGGCTAGCGATGAGTGGTGGGATGCAGAGATTAAGGTACTTATGTTTTTATATCATTTCTATTAGTTTTTACGACGATCAAAAAAATTGTTGAGCACTCATGTGATCTTGTAATTTGCAGAGATGTCCAGAGGCGGCCAAGTTCCAGATTGCTACTCTAGATAGCGAGCACAAAATGAGGATAATCTTTGATGCTCACAGTGTTACAAATGAGCATGCAAGGGTACCAGGTGATTCATCTCAACCTACACCCGTTCATGCTAGCGTTGAGGAAGATGATGCAGGATCAGGCTGTGAGGGGTTAGGGTTTGACACCACACCAATTGGTGGCAAGAGTGTGAAGAAGAGAACAACGGGATATTCACCAAATCCTGGTCCTTCTAAAAAGAGACTTGATAATGACACTTCTAGTTGTATACAATGCCTATTTGACATATATGACAAGAGGAGTCAAAATTCTGTGACATCCTCTGCTCCAGTGACCGTTGATCCCATGAGAGCAGAGATTGGAGAGATGATGGCCTTGGTGGAGAAGGATGGGGCTGAGGAAGGTAGTGATGAGTACTTTTATGCTACACAGCTCTTGATCGAGGTACAAAGAATGACGTGATTTCTTCATCACTTTGAAGACACCACGTGGGAGGCTAGCGTGGCTGAAGAGGACATGGGAGGTGGAGCAAAAGAAGCTTTAGGCGTCATTTTATCATATGCGCTCTTAATTTGCATTGTCATGTGAACTTGTTACTTGGTTTGGACCCTTTATTCCTATGTGTACTGTTATTTGATTTGAACCATTGTTTGTTATGTGTATTGTTAGTTGCATTGGACCATTCGTGGTTATAACTATAATATTTGCTTCAGATATGTATAATGATTTGGACCTACGTTACATTATTGTCAGACTATTTGAACCGTTATTGGTTGAACTTATCTAGTTTTATTTTGGTGCAAAATCACAGATGATAGAAGACTCAGATGATGAATTTATCCCACTTCTTGCAATGGTGTATATGCTCAAAAATAGTACCCCGACTCCACGAAGGCCAAGGAAACTACCTTTCATGACAGGGATCCAATGGATTGAGGAGAAGACGAAGGATCCAAAAGAGTTCTATGACATGTTTAGAATGAGAAGATCAGTGTTCCACATGTCGCATGAGACCGTAGTGACTAACTATCAACTATAGCCAACTCCTTTCATGAGCTCTAGAGAAGCATTAGCACTCTTTTACAATTGTTAATGATCTCTAGGTTTTATCTAATATCATCTTTGTGGTAAACTACGTCTAAAACAGACAAAAATAGTGTTATTATCATTCAAATAGCAAACAAATAAGGTAGAAGAGTAGTACAGACTTTCCACATTGACCTCAGCTCATAAGCTCTAACTTCGGAAGCTATTTAGAAGAGAATGAGAAGCTTATCAGGGATTCTACACACCGGAGCTTCTAGGGGCCATTAAGCTCACTAGGGCTTATGCACAAGCCCCAGCCGTCTAGAAGGGGGCCAAAGGCAGATAACAATTATGCAGATCTTGAGTCGGGAAAAAAATGGCAAGGTGGTGTCAAATGCTTTAGTGGTGATACCTTAGTCTACAAATCAGGGAAAGGATGAAATGATTCTTGAAGAGATGGAGGACGGAGTTAAGAAGCAAAAGAAGCTAAACACAGGGCTGCCGGGACAGCTCCACGGAAAACAAATGGAGCTCATAAGCTGGAACTATCGGGGGCTTGGGAACCGACCAGCAGTTCGAGGACTTCTAGAACTCCAGAAGCATGAAGTTCCCGACATCTCCTTCTTTTGTGAAACCAAATTGTCAAAAGGAAGGATGGAAAGATTCAGATGGTTATTGGATATGCCTAATACAATTGCTAGATCTTCGGAGGGGAAAAGTGGAGGGATGGCTTTATTCTAGAGATGAGATATTGAAGTAAACTTGCAGAGTTTATCAAGATACCACATAGATGTTCATATTAAAGAAGAAGATGTTGCTAGTTGGAGATTGATAGGAGTTTATGGGGAACCTACTCATGAGAAAAAACACATGACATAGAAGTTGTTAAATATTCTAAAGCTACGATCAAATCTGCCGTGGATTTGTATGGGTGATTCAATGAAATCATGTGTTCTCATGAAAAACAAGGTGGGGCAACTAGAGCACGAAAATACATGGATAAATTCCAAGAAAAACTCATGCAATGCAGTCTGTATGATCAAGGGTATATTGGTGACCCATTCACATGGTGAAATAATAGCCATAGAGCTCAAAAGTATATTCAAGAAAGGCTAGACAGGGCAGTGGCATCTTAGGACTGGTGCGTGTGTCACCCGAAGGTGAAAGTCATCCATGCAGATCACTTTCATTCAGATCATAGACCAATTATTGTAGAAACAAAAGTGAGCACAAGAATGGAAAGAAGTGCACATCAGAGCAACCAATTCCGTTTTGAGGCCCGATGGCTAGAAGAGGAGGACTGTAGTGCTACAGTACAAAATGCATGGAATGTAGCTTTTCTAATAGGCCCTACCTCTTCCCAGGAAGCTCTAAAGAATGTGGCATGTGAATTAACTTCTTGGAGCAGGAATGTTCTAGGGGAGCTTGAAGGTTCCATCAAAAGTTGAAAAAGGATCTAGATCAATGCAGGAGATTGCAATCTCTCAAGCCCGAATTGACAAAGAGCAAAGCTTAAGATCCAAACTGGACAAATTGGAAAATCAGAGAGACACATACTGGAAACATACAAGTCATGTTCATTGGTTGAAAAAAGGAGATAAGAATATAAAATTCTACCATGCTTTTGCATCAGAGAGGAAGAGAAATTGACAGATGACAATGGTGATTGGGTGGAAGGTGAAATAAATCTGCTTAGGATGTCTTCTCATTATTTTGCCAATCTATTCAAATCACAGGGGGCCAAACAATAAGAAGTTTCATGTATAAAATACAGCCAAGAGTTTCAGACTCAATGAACAATTTTCTGATTGCCGAATTTACAGCAAAGGAACTGAAGGAAGCTCTAGACCAAATTGGCGATTTGAAATCTCCAGGACCAGATGGTATGTAGGCAGTTTTCTATAAGAAATTCTGGCACATCCTTGGGGAAAAAACTACAACCAAAATATTGGAGAGCTTAAATGGAGGGGCTATGCCAGAGGGCTGGACTGATACAAATATCGTGTTGATTCCTAAGGTAAAGAGTCCCCAAAGTTTAAAAAGACCTAAGACCCATTAGTTTGTGTAATGTGATTTATAAACTTATGTCGAAGGTCCTGGCGAATCACTTGAAGATGATCTTGTCGGAGATTATCTTGGAGCCATAGAGTGCATTTGTTCCGGGGAGACTGATTACGGACAATGTCCTCTTGGCTTATGAGGTGGCTCATTTCCTTCACAATAAAAGAGAAGGAAAAGAGGGGTATGCGGCAGTAAAATTGGATATGTCAAAAGCTTACGATAGGGTTGAATGTCCATTCTTACTAGCTATGCTACAAAATCTGGGATTCCATGAAACTTGGAACAACCTGATTATGAAGTGCGTAACTTCAGTAAAGTACACTATGAAAGTAAACAGAGAGTACACAGAGAAGATTAGGACAAGCTGTGGCTTAAGACAAGGAGATCCCCTCTCTCCATATCTCTTTGCTATATGTGCTGCAGCCTTCTCCTTAGTCATCCAAGCAGCCCAGGATGTAGGAAGAGTACAAGGTATTAAAATTTATCAAAGGGCTCCACATCTGACTCACCTGTTTTTTGCAGATGATTCTTTGCTGTTCCTTAAAAGAAATGAACCAGTGGCTACAAAAATGAAGAAAATCCTTGTTGAATATGAAGCATGCTCGAGACAAACAATTAACAGGGATAAATCTGCGGTCATATTTAGCTCAAATGTGGGAGCTGATCAGAAGAAAGGATTCTTACTCTCTCTTGGCATCACTTGTGAAGGGCGCAATGCCAGTTTATATTGGGAGGTCAAAGGAAAAAACATTTAGCTACCTGAAGAAAAAATTTGGAGAAGAGTTCAGGATTGGAAGGAAAGAATGCTTTCAAAAGCAGGAAAAGAAATATTGATCAAAGAAATAGCACAAGCTATCTTGACGTATGCGATATCTTGTTTCTATCTCACAAAATCCTTCTGTGATGATCTAACATCAATGATTCTGCGCTTTTGGTGGGCACAGCAGGAGAAGGACAGGAAGATCCATTGGTTGGGAAAAGAGAAGGTTATGAAGCCAAAGAATTAGGGAGGACTAGGCTTTCATGATCTCAATGGTTTTAATATAGCCATGCTGGCTCGGCAAGGATGGAGAATGATCCAGAACCCATATTCATTGACCGCGAAGGTCCTCAAGGAGAAATATTTTCCAAACTGTGATGTCCTCCGAGCTCAGACAACGAAAGGGATGTCTTATGCTTGGCGAAGTATTCTGAAGGGAATCCATCTCTTAAAAAAGGGAATCATTTGGCGGGTGGGTGATGGAGATAGCATTAACATTTGGAAAGATCCTTGGCTTCCTAGGACCCATTCTAGATTCGTAAAATCTAATCGTGGCGCTTGTCTTTTAGAAAAGGTGAGTGAGCTTATTAATCCAGTTGATGGGCAATGGGATGAAGGCCGTCTCCAATAGACTTTCTGCGAGGAAGACATACAAACTATAGCATGCATTCCAATTCGGGAAGACATGGAAGATTTTATTGCATGGAGTCTGGATAGCAAAGGTAGATTTTCTGTAAGGTCTGCTTACAGGTTGTACATGGCTGATATGAAGGAGCAACATGGCTGCCAAGGTAATTCACATAAACATCCTAGCAACTTTGAATGGAAAAACATATGGAGTTCTAATGTTCCCAGTAAAGTAAAGCACTTCCTGTGGAGATTTGCCCATAACAGTCTTGCATTGAGGTTGAATGTAAAGAGGAGAGGTGTTCATATTGATACAATTTGCCTAGTATGTCATCGCCTCGATGAAGATAGAGGGCACCTTTTCTTTAAATGTAAGTATGTTCGCCAGGTCCGGTGGGCTCTTCTTCTAGAGGAGGTGCGCTTAAAACTAACCAATTGTTGCTCTGTTATGCATGTGTTAGAAGAAGTGCAGAGACTGGAGGATAATCAGATGTTACAAGTTGTGGTGCTACATTGGGTCTGGTGGTCGACTAGAAATAAAATCTCAGAAGGTGAATGTGACTTCTCAATACATACGGTCGTCCACTCGGTTTGCTTTTATGTTAACAATTTTCAAACCAATCTTAGTAAGGGGACCCAAAATAGCTGTAAGAAATTTGTGTGCTCTTGGAAGGCTCCTATCAACAAGATGATCAAGATTAACTTTCATGGAGCTTTTAACACTTTATGTAAACAAGGGGGCTGGGGTTGCGTTATAAGTACATCTCAAATTTAATCATAACTCCTTGATTATCTAACATAAAAAAGACTTGAATTAGCAGACAAATTAAAATATAGTTAGTGCAAAAAATCTAATGAGAGAAGTAATCCAACTATCCAAGCTTTGCTCCGCATCATGCTCATTGGAGGCTCAATGTAGACAATATATCTAATATGTGTAGGGTGTCATCATTTCATGCGGAAGTGATTAAGGACAAAGATTGCATTTCACCATGCATTGGTTGAGATAAAAGGAACATAATTCCAATAGCTCTCTGGTCTAGAAAATCGTGATGGCAGGTGGTCCAGCAGCTTGTTCGTCTCCTTAGCGACCTCATGCAGTTTCTTAATTTTCCAACCAATCCCTCCAAGTCTCATATTAGTGCTCAAGTCTGATTAATAGATCACAAACAAAGCTGTTGTATTTCTTAAGACAATGATGACGTGTGCAATGATGCATGCTTTGTTGGGGCAGGAGTGATGTTTGATTTCACGGTAGTGTATTTATGTGTTGTTATAAATAAGATATTATATTCTACCTGCATACACCTGTTCGGGTTGGCAACCTTCTAGCCGTGAATGTCATCTATGCGCCTACGGCAATCGATGCATTAACGAGCCATGGACGGGGGCTCTAGGCTGTGCTTTAGGCAAAAATTATGTTCCTTTTATCTCAACCAATGCATGGTGAAATGCAATCTTTGTCCTTAATCACTTCCGCATGAAATGATGACACCCTACACATATTAGATATATTGTCTACATTGAGCCTCCAATGAGCATGATGCGGAGCAAAGCTTGGATAGTTGGATTACTTCTCTCATTAGATTTTTTGCACTAACTATATTTTAGTTTGTCTGCTAATTCAAGTCTTTTTTATGTTAGATAATCAAGGAGTTATGATTAAATTTGAGATGTACTTATAACACAACCCCAGCGCCCTTGTTTAGATAAAGTGTTAAAAGCTCCATGAAAGTTAATCTTGATCATCTCGTTGATAGGAGCCTTCCAAGAGCACACAAATTTCTTACAGCTGTTTTGGGTCCCCTTACTAAGATTGGTTTGAAAATTGTTAACATAAAAGCAAACCGAGTGGACGACCGTATGTATTGAGAAGTCACATTCACCTTCTGAGATTTTATTTCTAGTCGACCACCAGACCCAAAGTAGCACCATGACTTGTAACATCTGATTATCCTCCAGTCTCCGCACTTCTTCTAACACATGCATAACAGAGCAACAATTGGTTAGTTTTAAGCGCACCTCCTCTAGAAGAAGAGCCCGCCGGACCTGGCGAACATACTTACATTTAAAGAAAAGGTGCCCTCTATCTTCATCGAGGCGATGACATACTAGGCAAATTGTATCAATATGAACACCTCTCCTCTTTACATTCAACCTCAATGCAAGACTGTTATGGGCAAATCTCCACAGGAAGTGCTTTACTTTACTGGGAACATTAGAACTCCATATGTTTTTCTATGAGTTAGTTAGAGAAGAGAGTTTTTAGTGTACGAGTTAGTTAGAGAAGAGAATTTTAAGTGTACGAGTTAGTTAGAGAAGGACGATGTACCATCACCATCAACACCAACTTGTATTTAATAGATAGTAATAGAAATCTAGAAATGTTCACATTAATAGAAAAGAATAAAAAAATGAAAAGACGCTGTTAGATTAGCTTGGGATAGTTCACTTCAACCCTCCACCTTAACTCTTGGAACAGTCTAGCTGTAACCCTAAAGTGCAAAACCTTGACTCTCGACGAGGTTTCGAGGCCGTCGGACGCCGCCACTAGCGGGAAGGTTGTGCTCCATCTCCAGGATGCTGGAGGCCACCGCCGATGGAGAACAGTGGCATCGTCGATCGACGAGCAGCGAAGCCACGTCTCTGTGATCTAAGAGCAGCACCGGCAGGCCAGGGCCAGAAGCCTCTCCGCTTGATATTCCTAGCGAGGGAAATCTGAAAGTTGAGCATGGATTTGCTAGCGCCATGGACCTTAATGTTGGGGAACGTGCTACGCAAACAAAAATTTACCGCGCACAATCCACCCCAAGATCACTATCGAGGTGCAGGCAACGAGATTATACCTTCGACGATCACGTCAATGCAGCGGAGAAGTTGACCGATGTCGATGAAGTCCGCAGACTCCCGCAGCTAGGTTATACCTCCCAGCCGCGAGAGCGATCTCCTCGCGAATAGTTTGTCCGATCGAACGCCAAAGTATACGACGTCTCCCGAGGTATCCACGCGTACCGGATCAGCGACACCATGGTAATGTGTGGACCAGCACACAAGAACAGCGGGGATCTATGAGAAGGAGAAGCAGCAGCGGCCGGTAGCTGTACTAGATCCAATCTAGAAGAGAGAGAAAAAGAAGGCTGTGGCCAATCTAGAGATGGCCGGCCTAGGGTTTAGGGCTGCTTCTGGGGCTGCTCGGGATACCCTTTGAGGTGCCCTGCCCCTCTATTTATAGGGGTTGGGGCAGCTCTCCCTAGGCAGGTGGAGTCCTACTCCAGCAAGGACACCCTGTTGGAGTTGGAGTCCAACTCCACCAGAACCTTCTAGAACCTTCTAGAACTTCCGGAACCTTCTAGAATTTCTAGAACCTTCTAGAACTTCTAGAACCTTCTAGAACTTTCCAGAACACTTCAGTCCTTGCTTGCTTCTGAAACAAAGCTTTCAGCTCCTGGATTAACTCATAAGCAGCCCAATTCTCAAAACGCTTTTGAAGATCAGGTTCCATGGAGGCAAGCATGACGCACTGTACTGCAATGGAATCATCGCTCTTAGATTGATAGATACGAGTCTCATCATCCCTAGCGTTAGCGGGGAGTTCACCGAGAGTTTGCGATAGGACATAGTCCCTCTTGACACTCTTGAGGACAATCCTCAGATAACGGTACCAGTCCGTAAAGTTGTTCCCAGATGAATTCAGTTTTCCTTTCTCAAGCAACGCGCATAGTGGAAAGGTGGTTACGGGTGCCATAGATCTACAACTTAAAAATAAATACACTTTAGACATTGTTCATGATTAAAGCAACTCAAATTAACACTTAATTAGAGTAAGCTCCCATTAAAACCAATATCCCTCATAATTGATTATTAGTGATTCAAGATCCACGACTCACTTACTCCACCATTGATGTGACATCACTGATGACGGAATAACGAGACCGGTAGGTCAACATGCTAATCATATCCCATATGACTCTTGTTCATCTTTCGATGGGTGTGTTCCGAACCCAAGACAATCTTGCAAAGCTCATCAAGACAACCGAGTGCCCTGCTGCGCAAACAGTTCGCGCCCGCCTCATATATGTCAAACCTATCGTACCCATGTGACATGGCGCTCCTCAGAATGGCAAATACTCTAGACGGTGCTACACTTGAAAGAACACTAACTACTTTGATATTTGTGTGAGGGATCACCCTATTTAACAACGTCTACCACGCATCAAACAAGGTGCATAAAAGAGATTAACATCACATGCAATTAAATTATTGTGATATGGTATAGCCCCTTTTGTTGAAGAAGACTTCTTCAACATCTTTTGGCGGAGAACTCCTTCTTCGTGTACGGCGTAGCGTCGAGGTCCATTGATGTAAGATTGTCACCACCATGTCCTTGCAATTACAACTATTTGCTATCACATAGCTAATAAAATAAATGCATTACATGGCTTTCTAGTTGACGCGTAGGTCAATACAATAAATAATGACAATCGTATTGGCTCCTGCCGATTGCCGTACTCATGACACGCAGGTCATGACAAAATTAAAATTACAAACACTTTGCATCTCATACAATCACATTGCATCACATAGGCTATACCACATCACATGCATACCCTGCAAATACAAGTTAGACGCATCTAACGTTTATGCTACAATACGTGGCTTTATGTCTACGTTGCAAACCGTTTACTACCTACGTTACCATAAGCACGATTGCTCTTGCAGTTATTTAACTGTCGGGGTGTATGGAATTGGAGACTCGGAAATCTCGAACCCCATACTAAACTTCGTCATACGCATGACCCCCGTGTAGATCACATCTACAAGCCCGCTCATTGCAAATTTATCTTTCTCAACTAAAGTGAAACCAAAGTCATCCTTAGCATGTCTCGATCCGAAGATCGTAAGGTTCGCCGGACCTCTGAAAATTTCACGATGCCGTCGAGATCAAAATTTTGCAATGAGAGGGAAACAACAAGAAAATCCGGTGGTAGATCTCATCTAACACCCCGCATATCATATGTGCAATGCCGTATATCACATATGCTCTAGTCGTACCTACAACTACGCATAGAACCTGGCTCTGATACCATTGTTGGGGAACGTGCTACGCAAAACAAAAATTTACCGCGCACAATCCACCCCAAGATCACTATCGAGGTGCAGGCAACGAGATCATACCTTCGACGATCACGTCAATGCAGCGGAGAAGTTGACCGATGTCGATGAAGTCCGCAGACTCCCGCAGCTAGGTTATACCTCCCAGCCGCGAGAGCGATCTCCTCGCGAATAGTTCGCCCGATCGAACGCCGAAGTATACGACGTCTCCGAGGTATCCACGCGTACCGGATCAGCGACACCGCGGTAATGTGTGGACCAGCACACAAGAACAGCGGGGATCTACGAGAAGGAGAAGCAGCAGCGCGTCGGCAGCTGTACTAGATCCAATCTAGAAGAGAGAGAAAAAGAAGGCTGTGGCCAATCTAGAGATGACCGGCCTAGGGTTTAGGGCTGCTTCTAGGGCTGCATCTAGGGCTGCTCGGGATACCCTTTGAGGTGCCCTGCCCCTCTATTTATAAGGGTTGAGGCAGCTCTCCCTAGGCAGGTGGAGTCCTACTCCAGCAGGGACACCCTGTTGGAGTTGAAGTCCAACTCCACCAGAACCTTCTAAAACCTTCTAGAACTTCCGGAACCTTCTAGAATGTCTAGAACCTTCTAGAACCTTCTAGAACTTTCTGGAACACTTCCGGACATCCGGAACCATCCGGGACCTCCCGGAACACTTTCGAGATCATCCGAAACACTTTCGAAACCCTTCTCTCTCGTTCTCCATAAATCGTAGCATTCCTAAATATCGCTAAAACGTTAAGCGTGTGACCCTATAGGTTCGAGTATATGTGGACATGTCCGGAACACCTTCCGGTCAATAATCGTCAGCGGGATCTGGACACCCATAACGATTCCCACATATCATCGAAAATCTTTATCGAGCGAAACCTCGTATTACTGCATATCATCCTTTTGCCTCACGATACGTTACACAACTCGAGGCGAGACTTTGACGGTATCCCTGTGATCAACTCCTTGATCACCATACCTAGTTATCCTCGTTACCGGTTTGTACTCTTTTCTCGTTTCCGTATTCCGGTATCCCCGTGACTAACCTTTTAGTCACAATACCTGGCCAGGCGATGCTGGACACCGTAATACCGAGTGGGCCCAGAGTGTATCTCTCCATCGCCGGATGGGCAAATCCCAGTCTTGAGATATCTAGAACCACGATATACTTTCTAGTGTACCTGAAAGTCACCTTTATAATTACCCAGTTACGGAGTAACGTTTGATGACCCCAAAGCAACCATCAGGTATCCGGGTCTACGATATTCTCATGGTCTAAGGACGTAAGTAAACGTTAACACATAATGAGAAGATACTGACAACATATTGACGAAGTGATCTCGCAGTATCTCATAAGGGGGTCTATCCAACACCATTGTTACCCTAACAATGTGTTCCCATTATTGCCGGCATCCTTGTTACATTAACAATGCCCATGATCAGGAAAACAAGACCATCAACAATACATGAGCTAGTCTAGAGGCCTGACTAGGGATCTGAATGGTGTTTATTATTCCACACATGCAATTGAGTTTTCCTCTGAATCTCATATTCAAGAACCAATGCAATTCTAGCATAGAACATAAACTTAATCATGAACATGAAAATAGAATAATAACAACTTTATTATTGCCTCTAGGGCATATTTCCAACATTTAAAGGCGCTTGTGCGCCAGCAGCCGAGGATTCGGCCGCCCATCGACCAGAACAGCAAGAAACTGTAAATCCAAAGATTCACTATGCCGGCACATCTATATTGAGCCCAAAGATGACCAATTTTGAGAAAATGTACCCAACCGGAGAAAGGATAACACAGGGATTTTATCAATAACGTAACAAACGAGGACAGGAACGAGAGCGATGCCGAACAAGAACCAAAGCGCCGCCATTGAGGGAAAGAGCACAGATCTGACCTCGCCGGTGACCGAGCACCTGCCGCTTGCTCCAACCGCCTAGTCGCCGTTGTGGTTCAGAGCGAGAGAGCGGGGACGAAGAGCACCGGTATGGACATACTATGAGCTCGATTTATTTAGACACACCTGCAAGGGCCGATCCACAACTACAGCTGTAGCTGCGCCGAGGACACTGACAGCGAGCCGAAGCTTCTCTAGTCCACCGATGCCTCGTTGGGGTAGATGCCGATGATGACAAGGACTGCAACATAGTGGAAGAAATGCCAACAGGGCAAGATCGTCTAAGGGAACAAATTAACTTAATATACATAAATACTAACGCGTCGGGCACCTCTTGCTCCCCTCTCCCAGAGGGAGGTTGGGGGAGGTGGGAAGGAGGGTTTGCAGGACAAAGAAGGTCCAAGGTGAAAGGTTCATCGTGCCTTCTGCTAGGGAAGGTTTCCATGTCTGCTAACGAAACACATGTAGATCAATAAACCATCGTGGACAAATGTACAATGGGGTTGTATTCAAGAGGTATTAAATGAACAAGAATTGCTGTAACTCAACAGAAATTGCTGGAGTTAGTTGAACTCCCTAATCTAGTAATCTGGCTTCAAATTTCAGAAGCAAACTGTAACAACCTAGTCTAAATTCGCCTAACTCCTAGCCCACCTGTGTGACGAGTCCACACTTACATAGCACCACTTCTTACACGTTCGTCATCGCTTTCTCGTTTCGTGTAAAATGGTTAACTCGGAGATGCTATGTTTGAAATAAAATGATATACATTAAATCAAATATATTTAAACTATCTATATGAGACTAATCCTATCACATGACTACGCATGAGTCACATAAATCTCTACACTAATTGGCCTGCCTATTACACAAACATCGTTTAGAAATGACATAAGAGAGATTATATTTTTCGAGAAACCAGTGAGTACTATATGCAATTGATACCTGGTGGCTTAAATTGCACCAACCACCAGGATGTTAGGAAATTGCAGCAACCACCAGGTTCATCGTGCCTTGTAGTTCAGGTTTAAGCAAAAAGCGACATTTAAAATTCAACGAGCAAAGTTCAAACAACAATAATTGATAATGTCTTAGAACAGAAGAATATGTCTAAGATAATTAAAGAGAGTCTCCCCCCTCTTCACCGGTGGATGCACATAACTTATGCCTAAATAGTCTAGACCATAATTGACGTGGTTATAAAAGTTACAGAACTTGTGATGCAATTCTTTTCATTTACGACAAATCATCATTTTGGAGTGAGCCACAAGCAAATCAATTGATCTCAGACTCCCAGTAGTGTAGCAAATCTCTTACGCTGAGAGCTATCAGGACGGCGACCCAGCTTTGTACACATTTGCAGGTTTTAATGGAACTGTTGTCGTGAACGACTAGCTTGTAGGACAAGTTGCAGCAGGAGTGTCAAATGTTGTGCATTAATGTTTTAGGCCTACCGAACTACTACTCCATATGTGAGTATGACGTGGAAACAATAGCTTTCTTTTTTGTACCTAATTTAAATACCAGACGGTGTTTGATTTCGAGTGACATTGAAGTTAATTAGATGTTCAGATCTATCTGGAAACAAAACATGAACAAGCATGTTGCCTTTTTCTTTTCCTTTTGCGAGGAAGGAACAAGCATGTTGCTGTTGGTCCTCAATATGTAAATCATGTATAAAACAATGAGCAATAAAAGTCGGCTACTACTGGTAATTAACCTAATTTTGTAAATGGTGTTATTTACAAATTTTATTCTTCTTCTCCTTAGTTCTCTCGGCTCGATACTTGGCTTGGCTTAAACAGTTGATTGCATAATTAATTTGATATTACAATGGCACGGTTTACGTATAGGCTTCCTAAAACGTGAGGTGAATTCGTTTTCCCGGAGTAGTTGATGCCTTGAGCAGAAAGCACGTACGTTGTAAGCAAAGAATTCAGGACCAACGGTAGTTGCACTGCAAGAATGGCACATCATTCTTGGTGCCTATGGTTGGACATTCCTTACTCCATTTCTCTCCCACTTTCCTCTCTAAAATATGAATTGGAAAACATAAAAGAACGTACACTTAGAACACTTGCATTGTGAATTGTTCTCCTTTTTTTTTAATCTGTTCATTCTAAATGTGATTGATATATATATTGACATGAGTGGTCCGCGACAATCTCTTTCATTGGAATGGGCATAGATGCGCCATTCATTTGTTGTAATGGTACAAAACAAGAATATATATGGAGCAGTTTGCAATACATCCAGGAACATCACAATCTGATGCGCACGCGCACAGCAGTCCGATAACAGCTAGTCCTACTTACTATCTGCTCGACATGAACTGTGTCATAGGTAATCATATGCCCGTTGCAGGAATATCAGCTAATTTAATTAACCTTTGCCACACAAAATTTGTGCCTGCCAAACTTGCAGAATGTTAGTCATCCGAGGACACAAGATCTGGAAATGACACAACATTCGCCTATCCAAGTGATGGCTGAGGAATACGGGAACACATATACTTTTTGTCGAGGAACCGGTGGGGCCCACCAAAAGTGGCGTGCCACCTTCATGTAGGGGTAAGCTTCTTTAGATGGTTTTAGTTGTGTTTTTATCTCCATGGATCTAGTAGGACTATCTTTAACCATAAATATGGGTGACTCATCATTACTTTTGTACTGTATGTTGAGAGTTGATGGATCAATCAAGAAAGAAAGAAGTCTCAGATACATACTTTGTCCTTTTACTTTATTGTGTATCTACTATGCATCTTCTTTTTTCTCCTTTGACTATGTCCATGCTCGTGTTTACGCTACTCAACCCTTAGACCGAACTCGCCAACAAAGGTTATGCAACACGTTATCAGCACGACGTTGCATCGCTGAGCCTTCTTGTAGGCTCACTTTATATTATTGAGATGGAAAAAAATGGAGAACAATTGATTCCTTTTTTCGTATAGATTGCATTATGTTTCATTTTTGCCTCTAGATTTGACCTTTTTGCCTATTATGTGAAATCCTTAAATAAAATGTTACCGATGAAGTCGCTAGACAATATCGATTGTTCTCACTATTGAAGCATGGGAGTTGATGATCACATTGTGGGCATGAGTACATGGCCACACATACACGTGCTCCGGCATGAACACATAGCCGCTGTCACTGCACGCGACGGCCACGCACATGACAGTGCCGACCCTCAAACAGGTGGCACTGGCCAGTCAGACTGACTGCACGTGGCTACACGCACGCATTGCGCTGCCATCGGCTATCACGCCCGCTACCAAGCTGTACCTTCGTGCAACATGTTGTGAGCGCTGCTGGCTCCACACAACCACTAGGTGGCCTGCACATCGCTCGCCGCATGCACACCGGCTACTGCGGCCATGTAGCCGCTACGCCGGCTCTGCCTGCCACTAGCCACGCCCGTATCGCCGCCTGCACGCGCATGTTGCCACTGGCTCCGCATGCCACAGGCCGCACTCATATCCCATAAGCTCGCACACACTCCTCGTCACCTGCCCCACATGCCACCGACAGTCACACACACACCGCGGTCCTGCATGCCGCTCCCACGTCCCGCCGCCGCTACGCTTCCCCACATGGTGGCCGGCCAACCTCTTGCGCCATTGCGCTTCCGCGGCCCCCGCATAGACGCTACACGCGCCTCCCCACACAGACGCTACACGCGCCTCCCCACTAGCCCACACATTGCTGGCGGCCACGCACGGATCACTGCTCGTTGGCACCACCTCCATGCCACTACCCATACCCGTTGCCACAGCACGACTTCTGCATCGGTAAGCTCAGGTGGCTAGGGCTAAACCCTAGCTGTTGTCCCCTACTTGGGCTACGCAGTGCGTGGAGCCTGGGATGGGCAGCTTTCGAGGCCGCGCAGCCCATGAAGCGAATCAGGCTGAAAGAAAAAGAAAAGAAAAAAAGGGGGGCTGGCGGGAGGAATGGGCCACGGCCCAATAACGTGTGCCCACGATTGAAGACTTTTTTGAAATGGTGTGCAAAGTTTCTTTGAACTGAAATTTGGCATATAAGCCATTAGAGTTTGTAGAATTAGTTCAAAATTCATATTCCATCATAAAAGGGTTTTAAGAATCCATTCTTTGAATCAATTTTTGGTTTTGACATGTTTACATGTCTATGTTTTTATATTAATTGTATTGTAAATATTGCTTTTAATCACTTCCAACTTAGCAGTAATTTGTATGATGACATGAATAAAAATATTGGAACACTTTTCAGAATTATTATGTATCATTATCTTCATTTTATGGAATATTAATAGCAGTAATCTTACGAATCACTTGCATGAATTGTAGATGTCAGGCATCACGAATCGCGAGTTCAAGGAGCTAGAGTAGCATGGCTGGAACTATCTTACTTGGGCATATGATGTAGAGATTGTGTTTGGAACTAGAAAGCTCCGGGGCGTGATTAGTCTCGATACCTCACAGGTGACCGTCATCACTCTAGAGGAGAATGATAAGGCACTTCGTTTGCTCAGGCACCTCAAGAATGAGTACATGACGGAGAAGAGTGTGTTGACCCTCAAAAAGCGGTTCAAAAAAATAAAGTACACCATTGAGCACCAGGCAGAGCTGGAATTGGTACGCATGAGGTTTGCAGACTTCAAGTCAATTAGAGCGTACAATTTCGCCCTTGCATTGGTTATGTACTAACCTCCAGTTGTGTGGCACCAGAATCATTGATGCCTAGAAGATAGAGAAGACCCTCTCCACCTTCCACCCCAATGTTGTACAGTTCGCCTGCAACTACCTTCAAGACAAGTTCGTAGATGCAGAATTGATTGACATTCTCCAAGTTGTGGAGGCTCAAGTCGAGGTTCTTAGAAAGAACTACGTCTTCCAGCAGCCTATTAGCAGCACTTGCAACGAGGCTAATGCTAGCTATAAGGTGTGGACTCCCCTCAAGAAGAAGAAGGGGAAGAAGGGGAAGGGGAAGGCGATAGTGGTTTGAAAGGTCAAGGCTCCTCCACCGAAGGTGGGCAAGGCTAAGCGCACGACGAGCCATTCATGGAGTAGGATCAGGACTGCTTTAAGTGCCCCACAAGCACTGCTCTCGCAAGTGCAAGGAGTCCCAGCACATGGTTGACGCTTACCAAGTCCGGAAGAGGCATGAGGTTTACCTCACCTTTGCTCAGCAGGAGGGGTTCCGTAGGTAGTGGTCGCTCTAGTAGAATCCCTGCTGGTGATAGTGGTGCCTATGGAGGATGGACGTCTAGTTTCCAACTGTAGTGGTTTCTCCTTCCCTTGACATCATTGCAATAGCAGCGACGATCGCCAAGGAGGAGAAGGTGACTCAGGACGAGATCCATGCAGAGGTCTCTAGCACTTTCTCGCCGAGTCACCCTAGTGCTTGCAATGCACTATGGCTATTATTTATTTATTTTTTTGCATTTGATACATTAATAATTTGGATGAACTGTAAGCTCTATGGGAGAAAAACACTATTTTTATCAGTGTTTGGATGATTATTAATTAATTCTTTTATCCAATATATTGTTTGTGATGATATATTATGTTTTGAAATGTTTATAGCATTTATTTAAGGGTTAAATCCTTATATACCCCTACAATGTTCAAAAAACCCCCTGTGTCTATGACATGCGGGTCACCCTATGCCTATGACATGTGGGTCTAAGGGCATAGATTTAAGTATGTTTCTACTTCCTCTCTCCATTAGTTAATTAAATGTAATATTTTAGAACACGTGTGGCGCCAAATAGAAGAAGTTTGCCTTGTGGACAACAGTACCACAAATACCATATTAACGAAGACGAAGTACTTCTAGTCGATTAATAAAGGTAATGACAATATTATGACTATGGCCGGTAGTGGTTCTTGTATAATAGGCTCCAGTAGAGCCACTATTATACTCCCCATGGGCACAACTTTGATAATTGAAGAAGCATTGTTGTATGCAGAGTCAACTAGGACATTTGTGCAAATGGTTTCCATGTAGAGATCGATGACGAGTATGGTAAAGAATACCTACAAATCACAAAGCGCGAAGAAAGTGGAAAAAGGGTATTTGAAAGGCTTCCTTCATTTTGACACTGGGTTGTACACATAAGAATTGTAGCATCTGCGGTGTACACTACCTTAAAGACTGTGTTTAGGAGCTATGTACTATTTTTCCTATGGGATGATAGATTAGACCATCCTCGTATTAGGATGATGAGAAATATAATTAACAACCCCAGGAGTATTTAGCCTTGCAAGGTGGTCCTTGCTGATTCACACGGGATTCCACGTGCCCCATGCTACTCGGGTCAGAGCGTAAGCTAGTGATGCTTTCGGCTACTGGACTTTAGCCATCTAGGGTGCGGCACTCAACCGCTTCACCTAGCAGCACAACGCTTGTATTGCTCTCCCACAACCCCGTTTTCACGGTTTAGGCTGCTCCCATTTCACTCGCCGCTACTACGGGAATCGCTTTTGCTTTCTTTTCCTCTGACTACTAAGATGTTTCAGTTCGCCAGGTTGTCTCTTGCCTGCTCATGGATTCAGCAGGCAGTTTAAAAGGTTGACCTATTTGGGAATCTCCGGATCTATGCTTATTTTCAACTCCCGAAGCATTTCGTCGCTTGCTACGCCCTTCCTCGTCTCTGGGTGCCTAGGTATCCACCGCAAGCCTTTCCTCTTTTGAACCTCGCCATTAATTAACAACTCTCATGGTGATACGTTGAAAATGTACAACATTATTCTGAATTTAATTATGTCTTTTCGTTATACTTTAATTATATAATTTAATTATTTTGTGTTATTTAATAAACTGATAGACTGCCTATTATCTCTTTAATTTGTGTACGTAGGAAAAACTCCACAAAATTCAGAAAATCGAGCATATTCGGGAATTTTCCACAGCGGGAGGACTTTGTGTGAAAAGAGGCGACTAGGGGAGAACTAGATAGGCGTGGTGGCCTAAGGGAATGGTCCCACCTACCGCCTCCCTCTACCGCCTAGGCCCACCAGGGCTTGTCCACTGTGGCCCTTTCGCGTGTAGATCCATTTCATCCCTAAAGAAGCTCATGCAAATTTTTCGTTCATATACATAAACCTTCGCATCAAAATGGAGACAAAAGCACTCAGGATAGAGGAGATAGAGGCAATTGACAACCACAATTTCCATCTCTACCATCATCACCTTCATGTTCACCTGTAGATAATCACCCACAGCAAGTCTCCATAAATTAGAACCTCCTTATAGTTCATCTACTTCATCGAAACCTTTGGGATTGGTTTGTGTCATTGGTACCTTCAATATGAAATCAACCTATCTTTTGTTTTTGATGAATTGCATAACGTGTGAGTAGTCCATCATGGCTACGAGGTGTATAGTAGTAGCTATGTAGCATTCTCTATTTATTTGTGATGGCCATCAATCTTTGGTGCCATCAAATTTTCATTATGGTTACCATCCACCTTGGCGCAATTAGTTATTTTCTTAGATTAATCTTATGCATGCTATGTCTTTAATAGTTTTATTTGATTGTGTGTTGTGAATTGGTCATGAATAACACTTAGCGATGCAAATTGTTGGTAAGCATGGGGATGGGGTAGGGCAGCCAACCATATGGTTCTCTTTCATATTTCGCTAGCCAATTTATTAATATTTTTTTCAGCTCATGTCTTAATGTACGCCTCTAATTGGTGGTTGGACAATGAGTAGATTTATTTCTACTTGTTGCCAATAATACTAGCCTCTCGTCTAATTCTTACAAATTCATAATCGGTACATTTTATGTTGCATAATCCTTATTACTTGCTTGAGAATTGCTACTAACAAACCTATATACCTCATGTCTCAATTTAGCTAGTAGAACACCTGTCCTATTACTTTTATTATTATGTTTTTATTTCTAAAATATATATTATTTCCTAGTTCAAGTAATTGCTCCTTGTAATTTTTTATGGCATCCTAGAGGCTCTCAACTATTTGAAACAGGTAGTTGTGCTTCTCGACATATGCTTTTTAATATTTTTAGTGTGATTTCAGATTTGGGTCAAGTGATATTAATAACCGCCTATTTCAGATTTGGGTCAAGTGATATTAATAACTGCCTCCCTGTGGGTTTCACTCTTTCTCATCGAAAAAGCTACAATTTATCCCGTGCACTTGCGGGTGAAAAATCATTCCTTTTTATATATGCTAAAAGAAGTGTCAAGCACATTTTCTAGCACCGTTGCTAGGAAGGCATCATTTGATTTCACAGCTTTCTTATTTCTTGTCTTTAGTTTTTAGTACTTACATTACTTGCTTTCTAGTTTATTTAGTTTTTCTCATTGGTTTGTTTGCTTTCTTTCTTAGTTCTTCTTATTAACAACAACAAAATCAGTTGCTACTTGCTTAATTTAATCTTCCTAGTATGACCGAAGAAAAGAAGTTAGGTTACTTCACTAGACCTCTAGCTGCTGATCATAATAATAAGGGGGTGTTTGGTGGGCTTTTCAGCAGCTTTTCACTAGAAAAAGCTGCAGCTCAACCAAACGGCCAGCTTTTCAGCAACTTTTCCCAATGGTAACTGTGGGCTTTGCAGTGCAAATTTAGCTGTTTGGAAAAGCTGCCTTCTGCCAGCTTTTTGCAATGTGCTGAAGTTTCTGTGCTCATTTTCCAAAATGTTATAGATGGTTTGGATCAAGCAAAAGCTATGTATTCACTTTCCCATAGCCACAGCAGCTTTTCTAAACAGCCAGTCAACAGCAGCTTTGTCAACAGCCACAGCCCAACCAAACAGACCCTAAGCTTAAAGATATTTTGGAACTTAAACAAAAAAAAGAGACTTTAGCCTATGCATGGATCAAAAAGAAGAAAATTAGTGATGAATGTCCAACTCCGTGTCCCAATGGCTAAACTTAAGTACTTTTTATAACTGTTTAGATTGTATATACCAAAATATGTTGAGTGCAGTTGTAGTAGGATTTTTAATGAAACGAGACCTTGAAAGAAGGAAGAGAACTTTTTGACAAAATGATGGTCCACTACACACGAAGCTATAAAGGAGATATTCCCACCGTTAAAAGAAAGGCACAATCAAGGAGTGAGATGGATGCTCTCAATGCAAAGCTAGATGATTCACGTAGAGTTTTAATGCCATTAAAACCTATTAAGAATGGTAGGTTAATTAAAATGATATGTGATGCTAATGAAATGATGTTGTAGAGGAAGAAAATGCAACATGTAAAGATTATGGTGTTGAGAAATTCTTTGGTCCTTCTCTTGAATTTAATGGTACTATGTTTCCCAAAATTAAGAATGCTGGTACTATTGTCGAGAGTAAGTTGAAAATTCAAAAGGAGATGATAATTCAATTAGGAAAAATAATAGATGATTTCTCTCTTGATATTAGAATTATTTATAATGCTCTTGATAAGCCTAGGGAGAAGTCTCCCGTAAATGTTATTAAAATGGTTCGTCTTCACGAAATTGATGATACTCCCATTTATTTCTATTAATAATATTTCCATGAGTTATGATGATCCTATGATTGATTCTTTCATTGGTGTTAAAAATGCTTCTTCTATGCCTATGGATGAATCCTCATATGATGCTATGAATGATAAAAGTGCTCATAATGTTGCTATTGCCTTTTCTATTTGTAATGACCCATTCTGTGCAAGTATGTGTATCCGGCCTTAGAGCTCTACCCAAATAAAAGTTAAGCTTGTTGCAACTCATGCCATCATGTAGGCCGAATTGAAATTTTCATAACCATCACCACCTTGCTGCACCTGACCTAAACGCTAATCTTGATGATCTATTGAAACTAATTCCAACTAAAACCTCTCCAATATGTTCCTAGGTCCAAGGATATTGTCGTAGCAACGAGGACTAGACAGTGAACTTGTGGCACCCCCGTACGGCTCCACGGACCGACGCAGGGTTACACGGGAAACTACGTCGTGCGAAGACACCGCTGCCGCACACGCGGGTTACCCGACGCGAAGATGCTCGAAATCGCGGCGAGGTTGCAAACCGAAGAAGTGGAGGAGCAAGACAACTAGTGATTTCAGAATTTCTGGATCCCCCAAATGGGAGGGGTGTCCCTCTATTTATAGGGAAAAAGGAGGGGTACGGGAGATTACAGGGATGCCCTCAGGCGTTTTACAATTATGCCCCTAGATGTACTAATGCCCCTAGGGGCGCGCAGGTCTTTCCCTTCGAGAATATTCTGGGAATATTCTGGGGGTCCCGCTCGTCATGCTCGGACTTGTCGCCGTCACGGTCTCGTCTTTGAGCGGTGTTGGTGTCGCGACGAGGTTGGAGTTGTCGCAGAGTCGGCATGGAGCGGTCTTGGCGTCGCGACGAGGTTGGAGTTGTCGCGGAGTCGGCATTGAGCGGTCTTGGCGTCGCGACGAGGTTGGAGTTGTCGCGGAGTCGGCATTGAGCGGTCTTGGCGTCGCGACGAGGTTGGAGATTCATCGATTTCCCCCAAGTGCGGAAAATGTGTCGAAACCGGGTAGCGCGGGGACCCCTTCCCCAACAGTAATCCCTCGCCGGTGCGGGCAGTCATTCAGTGCCCGTCCGGACCGGCGCACCGATCCTAGTGGGGTCGGCGCGCTGGCCGGACCGACGAGCCCAGGATTGTCACGACGTTCCGGGGTTTGCGGAATACGAATGGCCGGGATCTTGTGGTAAAGTCGGGGACTTAGCGAAAATCCTCTGAGTCCAATTCGCGGTAAAACCGGGGACTTAGTCCACCGGGTCCAATCCGCGGTAAAATTATTATTATTTTTTCTTTTTCTTTCTTTTTCCTTTTCTTCTTCTTCTTTTGCACAATTAAGATTTTCTTCTTTTTTTTTCTTTTCTTTCTTTTCTCCTTCTCTTCTTTCTTTTCTCTTCTTTCTTTCTCCTTCTCTTCTTTCTTTTCTCCCCTCTCTTTTCTTTTTCTTTTTCTTTTTGCGCTGCTGTGTGTGCACCGGCCAACCGAAATGGGCCTTGGCCCATACACCTATTAGGGCACCCGGAGTGGGGGGCACTATAAAAACCTCCCACGCCGGCCCCCCACCCTCTCTCTCCTTTCTCTTTCTCCAGGCGCCGCCGCATGCTCTCCCTCCTCCTCTCTTTTTCTCCAGGCGCCGCGGCCCGCTCCCTCTGCTGCTGCCGCCCCGACCGAGCCAGGCCGCCGCCTTGACCGAGCCGGGCCGCCGCCGCTTGGCGCCGCGCTGCGCCGCTGCTGAGCCGAGCTCGCCGCCGCGGCTCGCTCCGCCGGCTGCTGCGGACGCCGCTGTCCCGGCCCGCGTCGCCGGCCGCCCCGGAAGCCGCCGCCGCCTTGTGCCGCCGGGCCCCCCGTCGTGCGCCGCCGCGGCCTTGTTTCGCCACGCCGCCGCTCAAGCCAGCCCGGCCCGCAGGCCGCGCGGCCCGCTTGCCACCCGCTCCAGCGACCCGGCGCACCGCCGTCGCCCGGGGGGGAGGGGGCCCCGCCGCCGCCGCCGCGGCCGCACGGGGGCTGCGTCGCCGGATCTAGGCCGCCGTCGCCCAGGGGAGCCGCATCGCCGGAGGGCCCCGTCGCACGGGAGCTGCGCCGCCGGGGGGCCCGCCGTCGCACGGGAGCCGCCGCTCGGGGCCCTGCCGCCGTTTGCTACGTCGCCACCATTCGGCCACGCGGGTTGCACCGTCGCCGGGGACTCCGCTCCAAGGGTGACCGTTGCGACGATCCAGTCTTTTTGCTTACCTGTGTTTGTCGGGTCCGCGTGCTGAGTCCGTGAGAATTTAGAGCTCCATCGCTTTTCTATGCTTTTCTGTTGTATGCAATACTCGCGTGTGCACGTAGCTTCTTTCCTGCTATCGTGTGTCTACTGGTGTAGAACAATGGACTGCTACCGCATATTTTTCTTTGCAACAGGCAAATGGGTGTAGAACAATGGACTGCTACAGCATATATATATATATTTTTATTGCAATGTATTAGATGAATTCAGAAACCGCGTAGTCGCTTGTCGCTTTGGTCTGTTTTCTGCCATGTTCGTAAGAGTTGATTCGAATGATCGAGAGTCGTCAATGCCATGCTCACACACGCCGTACTCTCGTCGTTATACCCCCTTTGGTTTGATTGACGATATAACACTCGCACATGCCACGATGACATGTCGTGCTCGTACACGCCTTGGTTGCCGGGCGCGAGGCGTTCCGCTGGATGACTCATACTGCTGCGCTTGTTTTATTTCTCACACAGGAACACCGCAGGTTGGGCAGCTTCTACGCCTGCTCCAGTTCACGGCCGTTGGGATCGCTCGGTGAGAAGGTAGCGACGAGACCCATCGCAGCGACCGCGTCGCATCGATCGTGGTCTCGTTTGCTCAAGACCCCCGTGACATTCCGGGGCGACGTGGAGGACGCACAAGCGAGGAGATAGTGACGGGACCCGTCGCAGCGACCGCGTCGCATCGACCGTGGTCCCGTTCACTCAAGACCCCCGTGACACTCCGGGGCGACGTGGAGGGCGCGCTGGCGAGGCTTCCTATTCGGGGCGCAAGGAGCGGCGCGACGCGACGCGAGGACGGCGACAGTGCTCGCCGAGTCGGCCGTAGTCCCGCCCGACGCGGGCAGCCTTCGAGGTCCCCACCGAGGGAGCAGCAGAGGAGCAGACGTGACGGGGGCGGCTTTCCCCTTCGAGGCCGTGGAGCGGCCAGGCGCGTTCAGGTCCACCGTGACGCGAGGCGGCGACAAGACCGCGAGGTGGTTGGACGGGCACTCTCGAGGGCTCGACACCAGACTCCCGTGCCCAGCGTACCACGCAGCTCCAGACACCCGGTCACCGCGGCAGACGCCGGGCTCCCACCGCGGCGCGACGAGGTACTCGTTGATCGACGCTTTTGTCATGCGCGCACCCTCGTCTTCTGCTTCACTACGCACTTGGCACCGTGTCTTCGTGAGTTGCTGTCGGCGCGGTAGCGCTGTCTTCTCATTTTTTCTTGTGCGTGCAGGGAGCGATGGCTAAGGACAAGTCCGTCGAGGGGATGAAGTACACTTCGTGGGTTGGACGCTCCACTGCTGATCAAGAGCTGATCGACGTTCTGGTGCGAGCCGGCAAGCTTCCCGCCGCTACTCAGGAGAAGAAGTGCCCCGGTGTGGTCCCCCCAGCGAATGTGAGGCGCGTCAGCGATGAGGGCAGCGGCGTTGTCGTCTTCGCCGCGCAGTTCGACGCTGGGCTCTGCCTGCCGGCATGCGAGTTCTTCCACGACTTCTTGGAGCACTACCAAGTCAGGGTTTCCGACCTCCACCCGTCGGTGTTCGTGAAGCTAGCGGTCTTCGAGTGGGCGCTGAGGACCATGCAGATGAAGGCCACCCCACGACTCTTCGCTTGGTTCTACGAGCCTGTGGTCTCCACCACTCTCCTTGAGATGAAGAGCGGTGACTTTCTCTCTCGCATCGGCGCGGTGAGCTTCAGGAAGCGCGCGCCGCGGAAGGGCCTTTCCGTTGACTACCCGGCCCAGGCGTCCAAGGGCCAATGGGGCGATTGGGAGAAGGCGTGGTTCTTCTTCCGCGACGACGAGAAGAGGTTCGCCCCTGTCTCAGACTCCTTTCAGGTGAGTGGTGCAGTGCCTGTTGACTTGTCCAGCACGGAGACGACCCGGATCAAGGCGCTCGGGCGTATGTCACGTCGGTTTGGGATGCGCGACCTTGTCGAGGAGTTCTGCCTACTGGGGATCGACCCACTCTCAACAGATTGGGATTTGGAGCTCGTTCCTTGTCCTCCGAGGGTGGGGGCGAGCGGATGTGCTTTTCAGCGTTGTCCTCTCCGAGAGGGTATGTCTTCCTTGCCTCATTTCTGATACTCAACTCCCCCACCCTTCCATATACTTTGTTGTCGTTGGCTACTCATCCTCGTTCGCCTTGCGACAGGTGTCGGGCTTCGTCACGCCGAGGACGCGGCATCGGAGCTCCTGGGGCGACTCATTGTGAGGGAGTGGACGCTGCTCCAATCACTCCCTGAAGGTCGGGAGAACAGGGGGTGTGCGTACTACAAGCTGGAGGTGCCTGCGCGTCCTAAGCCCCTGACTAGCGAGGAGATGCGTGTGGGGAGCTCCAAGCGTCCCCGGCCCAGCGACGCGGGGGAGGCCCCTTCCTCGAAGCGAGCGTCTGGCTCCCGCGCGGACAAGTCCGGCTCGTCCGCCACTTCACCGACTGTGCGAGTTCGAGGCGGCGCGGCTCCTGGCGACATCGTGCGAGGTGATGCTGCTCCCGAGGACGCCGCCATCCTTGTTCCTCCTCGCCTGGGGCCCGGGATCGGGAAGGGCCTCTTCGGTGTCATCCCCCTGGTGGCACCGGGTGGGACGGCGAGTCCGCGCTAGACGACGACGATGATGGTGACGCGGGTGACACGGAGGAGACGCAGACCGCGCCCGACGTAGGGGCGGGCGTCTTTGCTAGCGAGCTTGCGGCGGCGCTGAGGGGCCGCGACGTGCGCGTCCCGACGCCTCCCTCGGGGGCGCTCCACCTTGACTCTGACGACGACGTGATCGTCCTCTCGCCCCGGGTCGTCGACGTCGTGGCTGTCCCAGCCGAGGCGCCGGGGAGTGACGAGGAGCCGGCGCCAGCGGGGGCGTCGCCAGCCTCCAACTCCGCCTCGCGCTCGGTGCAGTCTCCTGTGACACTCCTGGCAGCTACTGGAGATAGCGCTCTACCAAGGGTGGCGAGCACGCTCCGCTTGGCGGGGCGCCTCACTCCCTCGCACTTCACCGACACCGCCGTGGAGGCGGAGTTCTACCAGGAGGCCGCCGAGCGGATTGCTGTTGCCGATCTGGAGACCGCGTTCCAGGGGTTGACCGTGGGTCAGGCGTGCGACACGGCACGATCCTCCCTTTTGAAGGTAAGATAAGTTTTGGTTCTTCGGTCACTCGCTTGTGTGGGTTTATTTATCTGACTCGGGTTATTCTTTGTGATGCAGGGTTTGTTCGCGGTGGAGCACATGTCGCGTGCGTGGGCCGCTCAGGGGCGGGTTGTGACCGCGCTGCGTGACGCCGAGAAGGCGAAGGCTGAGGCGGAGGCACTTCTGGACGGGTTTGCGTCGGGAGAACACAGAGCTCAACACGTGCTTGGCCGCTACCGTGAGGCGTGCGGACTCCCTCCAGGCTTCGTTGGAGGCGGAGCGGGCCCATCGCTGTGAGGTTTCCGCTCAGGCGTCGACCATGTGCGCGGCACTGCGTGACCTGTGCGAGGCCTCCAAGGCTGGGGTCGACCCCTTCTCAGGCGCGGGAGAGGGGGAGACGGCCGGCCTGCTGCAGTGGGCGACGTCAGCCTGCGACGCTGTGCGACGTGGCGAGAGCCGGCGCAACGAGGACTGCGCGCTGGCTACCGCCGATCTCGTGCTCTCGTGCGTTCGGCATGTCGGGGTTGGTTCACCGGGCATGCTTGTGCCGCTTCAGGGCAAGGCTCCTCGGTATCGCGACCTTCGGGGCTTCCTCAGGGAGGTCAAGGCGGATTCGGGTGCCTTCCTCACCGTGTGGGCAGCACACGGCAAGGCGTACCTCAGTGCCGTGGTGGAAGCTCGTCGTGTTGCCGAGGCGGGGGCGGTGACCTCGGTTCCTGAGAGCGCGGGCGTCGGTTCCGGTCCTCTCTCCGAGGTGTGAGGTCTCTTTAGCTTCTCCTTTTTTTTGTAGCTTTTGGCTGGGAGCGTCGGGTTTCTTTCGTCGTTTACTTCTATGTCGACTTTCTGGCTTCGCTTAGTGTGATGGAGCTCCCCTTTTTGGTTGTGCCGACGCGGTCGTGCTTTTGGTATCTGATTTGTATGTAGCCCTGGTGATAGATTTATAAAGGCTTTTGGGAAATCGAAGTCTTCTTCGCTTTGACTTGTGAGTTCAAGGTTTCTTAGTTGTGGTACTTGCAGGGTTTGCGCCTGGTGGGGAGTGAGGTGGCTCCGCAACGCGAGCCCCTTGTTGATATGCGCGCATTGAGGGGTGCCGCCGACTTAATGGCGTTCGTTTCAGGCTTCATGCGGCATCGCTGCTAGTCGCTGGTGGAGGTGAGCGCGCCTTGGTGGATGTAGCCCCACGCAGTGTCGTGTACGGTATTTGGCCCCTTGCGTCCATGAGTGCTTTGATGAGTGTAGCATCGCGTAGCCCCTTACGATATTGCGCACGGTACTTGGTACCTTGCCTCCCAATAAAAAAACTTTGCGTCCCTCGGCTTGGCGGGGACGCAAGCAGTTACCTTACGACCTCGTGTTCTCTTCTTGTATTGAATAGTTAGGTGTTGAATCCTGGCTCTTGCCCCAATAAATACTTGGCGCTCTGCCCACGACAGCGTGCGCGTCGGGTCGGTGTACTAATGTGAGTTTTGTTTGCTTATGCGGTGGCGAGTCCGTGCCGGAGAGTGACAATACTCGATTTACGCGGGGGACGTTTCTTCTAGCCGTCCTGAGGCTTGACTTGACTTGTGCGGGGGAGGCGGGGCCTCCCAGCACACACGAGGATGTTCAGGCGCTCGGCCCACGCGGGGAAGGTGGTTCCTCCCGGCCAACGCGAGGAGGCTTTTGACTCGACTCATGCGGGGGAGATAGGGCTTCCCAGCGCACACGAGGAGATTTAGGTGCTCGGCCCGCGTGGGGGAGGTGAGCCCTCCCGGCCAACGCGAGGAGGCTTTCGACTCGACTCGTGCGGGGGAGATAGGGCTTCCCAGCGCACACGAGGAGATTTAGGTGCTCGGCCCGCGTGGGGGAGGTGGTTCCTCCCGGCCAACGCGAGGAGGCTTTTGACTCGACTCGTGCGGGGGAGATAGGGCTTCCCAGCGCACACGAGGAGGTTTAGGTGCTCGGCCCGCGTGGGGGAGGTGGTTCCTCCCGGCCAACGCGAGGAGACTTTTGTTTGGACAGGCACGCGACGTAGGCGAGTAGACTTCGGCATTCACACCTGTTGTGGCGGTTTCATACGTATATATATATGTCATGAGATGACTTTAGCATTTGTTACAAGGATACGAAAAGGTCGTGACAAGATGACACTCCTCGGGAAATCTAGCGATGGCCGACGCAGCGGCACTTTGGAAGAATTTAAAGAGGGTAAGTAAATGCTTGGGCCGACGCAGCGGCACTTTGGAAGAATTTAAAGAGCGTAAGTAAATGCTTGGACCGACGCAGCGGTCTCGGCCACGGTTGGCCTACAAAATGAGTGAGGTCTTCCCGAGTCCCTGGCAGCTTCATACGTAATATTTCTTCAAGTTGATCGTGTTCCAACTGTGCTTCAGCTCTTCACCCTCGAGTGTCTTCAATCGAAACGACGTTGGGCGCGACTGGCTGACGATCTCGTATGGCCCTTCCCACTTGGAGCTCAGCTTCCCGTCGGCTTCGGGGTTCGCCTTTTTCTTCAAGACGAGGTCACCCACCTGGAGGGGACGCGGACGAACGGCTTTGTTGTACGCCTTTCGCCATGGATGCTTGATAGCGTTCGATGTTGAGCGTGGCGTCTTGTCTCAGCGCATCAAGGCCGTCGAGGGAGGCTTTGCGGGTCTCGTCTTCAGGCGGCGTCTCGGTGCGAGAGGAACCTAGTTTGATTTCTTCGGGAGTGACGGCCTCGTCGCCGAAGAGCAGCTTGAACGGGGTGAAGCCCGTGGCTCTGCTGGCGGCCGTGCGAGTTGACCACAGCACGTTAGGGAGCTCGTCCGCCCAGCGTCCTTTGGGGAGGTCGAAGAGACGCGTGCGCAAGCCGTGGAGGAGGACGCCGTTAGCACGCTCGACAGCACCGTTCGCCCGAGGGTTGGCCACGGAGGCGAAGCAGAGGTTGACGCCAAGTGAAATACAGAATTTGCGGAATGGCTCGGCGTCGAATTGGGTGCCATTGTCGACTGTGATTTCGCGCGGGACGCCGAACGGCATATCAGATTCTTCCATATGAACTTCTGCACAGAGGCGGAGGTGATCTTGATGAGCGGTTCTGCCTCTACCCACTTGGAGAAATAATCGACTGCCACAATTACAAACTTAGCGCCATGGCTCGCGGTCCTGAACGGGCCAACCAGGTCGACCCCCCAGCGTGCGAGCGGCCATGAAGGCGGGATGGGTTGCAGGTCGTGCGCCGGAAGGTTCGTGCCTCGTCCCATCCATTGGCACGCCGGGCATAGTTTCACCAAGTCTTGCGCGTTGTGTAGCGCCGTTGGCCAATAGAAGCCTTGACGGAAAGCCTTGGAGACTAGAGCGCGCGGAGCGAGGTGGGATCCGCACAGCCCCTCGTGTATGTCCCGAACCAGCTCGGCTCCTTCCTCCTTCGAGATACATTTGAGGTACGGCGCGCACACGCCGCGCTTGTACAGGGAGCCTTGGTGGATGACGAAGCCCCTTGCCCGCGCCTTGAGCCGGCGGGCCTCGACGTGATCTTCGGGCTCGGTCTCATTGACGAGGTACCGTATCATGGGCGTTCGCCAGTCCTGCGGGGTTATGATGTTCACCTCCGGTAGCCCTTTCGTCATAGGGGTTGTGAGGACTTCGTAGAAGGCACCAGGCGGCATGCCCACGGAAGTACTTGCCGCTCGGGCCAGCATGTCTGCCTCCGTGTTCTCGCCCCGGGGGATGGGACGAACAGTGAAGCCCGAGAAGTGCTTCTCCATCGCCCGCGCCATGGCCAAGTACTTGATCATTTCTGGCTCTTTTGCTTGATAGCTCTTGTCAACGTGTCCCGCGATGAGCTGGGAGTCGCTCTTGACCAACACCCGTCGGGCTCCCGCGGCCCGCGCTTTGCGTAAGCCGAGTAGTAGGGCTTCATACTCGGCGATGTTGTTGGTGGCCTTGAACTCCAGTCGGGCGGCGAATGAAGTGCGTCGCTCCATCCGGCGACTCGAGGACTGCCCCTGCGCCGGTGCCCTCGGCGCACCATGAGCCGTCCACGCAGACGGTCCACACTGGCTCGGCGTGTCCCGGGGGAGTTGGGTGCTCGGAAGCGACCCATTCCGCCACGAAGTCTGCGAGGGCCTGTGACTTGATTGCCGTGCGAGGGAGGAACTCGACGGTGAATTGCGCGAGCTCTGTCGCCCACTTCCCGATGCGTCCTGAGGCCTCCTTGTTGCGGAGCATCTCGCCAATAGGGTATGAGGATGGTACTTGGATGGGGTGTGCCTGGAAGTAATGCCGAAGCTTCCTTGATGCCATGAGGAGAGCGTAAGCAAGCTTCTCTAGCTCGGTGTAGTGAACCCTTGCGCCTTGAAGTGACTCAGATACATAATAGACCGGGTGCTGGATACGGTCTCTTTCCTTGACTAGCACCGCGCTCACGGCTCCCGGTGTCGCGGCCAAGTACAGGAGCAGGGTCTCTCCCGGGGTTGGGCTTTGTAGCAGAGGAGGTGAAGTCAGGTATGCCTTGAGCTCATCAAATGCTTGCTGGCTGTCAGAACCCCACTCGAAGCTGGACGAGCCCCTAAGGGCCCTGAAGAACGGAAGTCCCTTTTCGGCGGACCTGGACACAAATCTTCCTAGCGCGGCAAGGCACCCAGTGAGCTTCTGCACCTCCTTAATATTTTGGGGGGGAGGCATGTCCAGCACGGCCTTGATCTTGGCTGGGTTAGCCTCAATCCCTCTTTTGGGCATGAGGAAACCCAGCAGTTTACCCGCCTGCACCCCGAACACACACTTCTCGGGATTGAGCTTCATCCCAGCCGCGCGGAGATTGCCGAATGTTTCTTCCAAGTCCTGCGCGTGAGAGCGTGCGATGGTGCTCTTGACGACCACGTCATCCACGTAGGCCTCGACGTTACGCCCCACTTGGGCGTGGAGCGCCTTCTGCACTAAGCGGGCGAAGGATGCTCCAGCGTTTTTTAAGCCGAACGCCATGCGCACGTAGCAGAAAGTCCCAGATGGTGTGATGAAGCTCGTTTTTTCCTCGTCATCCTTGGCCATCCAGACTTGGTGGTACCCTGAGAATGCGTCCAAGAAGCTCATGGGCTCGCAGCCGGACGTGGCGTCGACGAGCTGGTCGATGCGCGGGAGCGGGAACTCGTCCTTCGGGCATGCCTTGTTGAGGCTGGTGTAGTCGACGCACATGCGCCACTTGCCGTTGGCTTTCTTCACGAGCACAGGGTTGGCGAGCCACTCAGGGTGCAAGACTTCTCGAATGACTCCAGCTTTCAGAAGCTCATTGACCTGTTCGCGGGCCGCCTGCTGGCGCTCGGCGCACATCTTCCTCATCCTTTGCTTCACGGGGACGGGCGTCCTGGCGGACGTACAGCTTGTGCTCGATGATCTCCCGTGGGACACCTGGGAGATCCTCGTGTTCCCAAGCAAAGATGTCGGCGTTGTCCTGGAGGACCTTGAGGACCTCTTCAGACACCTCCGGAGCAAGATCCGCCCCAAGGAGCGCGGTCTTACCCGGAGCATCGTCGCGTAGGGGAACGGCACGCGTCTCCCTGTCCGGCTTCGGCTTCGGGGTCCATCGCCCCGCGCCCGGCAAGGGGTGAGTCCCTGGCTCCGTCGGGCCTTCTTCTAACTGTACGTTGTGGACGTAGCAGTTGACAGCTTGCGCTCGTTCATCGATCCTTCGGGACAAGTTTTGATCCCCGCGCACCGTGATGACGCCTTGCGGTGCTGGGACCTTCATGCACAGGTATGCGTGGTGCGGGTATAGCGCCGAACTTGTTGAGTGACACCCGCCCCATGATGATGTTGTACTGGTACGGTAGGTCGACGACGTCGAATGTGATGTTCTCGGTGCGGGAGCAATTACCCGAGCTGAACGTGACGGGGAGCTCGATGCGTCCCATGGCGGCGATTGGCTCGCCTCCAAAGCCCAGCAAGGGGATGCCTGGGGCTCGGAGGAGTGATGACGGTATGCCCATCTCTTTGAAGGTTGACGAGAACATGATGTCCGCGGAACTCCCCCCGTCGACGAAGACGCGATGCACCTCCGCATCCGAGATCATCGCCGTTATGACGAGCGCGTCATGATGAGGGAGGGTGACCCCCACGGCATCTTCAGGCCCGAAGGTCACGGGTGTGGATGCCCAAGCAGGGAGCTCAGTAGGCGGAAAGGAGGCGATGTGGCTTATCTGTCGGGCATACGCGCGCCTTTGGCGCTTGGACGGGAAGGTATGCGCGTTGCCTCCTACGATGGCGTGGATAACACGGTGCGGGTTGATCACTTGTACCGGCGCCGCGCCCTGGGGAAGGGGCGGTGGCGGTGGCAACTGAAGGCGTGGCTCCCTTGGGGCGGGAGCTCGTGCTGGGGGTCGAGCATCATCCGTCGGTCTTGGGCGAAGCTGCTCGCGCGTCCTGCGGATCACATCGCACTCGGCGGTGGAGTGGTTGTATGACCGGTGTAGCTCGCAGAACTTCCTCGCATGGTTGCCGTTCCCAGTAGCAGGTTGATGGCTCAGTCGGCCACGGTTGCCACGTCCTCCACCATGATCGTGGTTTCGCTCACCGCCGTGGAGACCCCGATGCACGGGGTCACGGTCCTCGGGGCGCTCATGGCTCCGCGCTTGGTCATGGTCGTCGCCACGCCTGGGATGGGTGGGGGACCGCTCGTCATATCCGTCCACTTGGTGCACGCCACGATGGCGTGGCTGTGGATCATCATGAGTCGCCTTGGGCTGCCTGGCGGCCGCCAGCGCCTTGTTTCGCAGCTGGAGTTCTCATTCTTCTTGAAGAGCGTATCTCTCCATGGTGTCGTACAATTTTTGGATGGTGGTTGGCGGGCTCCGGTCCAGTTTGGCGCACAGGGCCGGGTTCCAGATGGACCTTCGCGCGGCGGAGCACACGCTTTCGTCGGTGATGCTGCGTATCTGACATTGCACGTTGGCGAAGCGCTTGTGAAACGCTTGGATGGTTTCCCGCGGTCCTTGGACCAGCGTATAGAGATCCGCAGCTGTCACGGCCTTGGTCTTGTTTCCCTGGAAGCGCGAGTGCAGCAGCTGGCGGAGTTGCTCCCAGGAGTATACCGAGCCGGCGGAGAGCGTGAGGTACCACGACCGTGCTATCCCAGAGAGCTTGAGGAGGAGGCTCTTCGCCATGGTGGCTTCATTCCCTCCTGCCGCAGATACGGCGGCCTCGTACACGCGGGTGAACTCGGCCGGGTCGGCGTCACCTGCATAGCTCGGGAGATCTGCGAGACGGAACTTGTGTGGCCACGGCTTTGCTTCGAGCCCGGGGCTGAGGGGACTTCGGTCGTCGGCGATGTTGATGACTTCGTGCCTCGCAGCGTGGGTAGTTGGTGCGGCGACGTACTCGCGGGCGTCTTCGGCGCTGTCCAGGATGGCGTCCATCTCGCGCAGGGTGGCGAGGGCCGCTTCGCGCCTCCGCCGAATTTCTGCTCGCAGCGCTTCCGCTTCCGAGGTTCCCGGCGGGGTCGCAGGTCTCGCGCGCGCAACTGTCTCCTGTAGTCGGCGTCGCTGTTCTTCGGCGACCTGTGGGTTTGTTTGGACTTGCTCCATTGCCGCCGCGCGTCCTAGCGCTTGCTGGTTGCGAAGGGCGTCAGCCTGTGCCGTCGCAGCGTCGAGGGCCGGGCTCGCCGCGTCCACCGCCGCTGCTTGTCGTGCGCGTGCTTCGGTGGCCTCGCGTAAGAGCCCCTCCATGCGCAGGCCATCGGCTTTGAGTGCTTCCAGCCCAGCCTGCAGCTCCTCCGCCTTCCGGTTTGCTTCCGCAGCTTGCTGCCTTAGGGCCTCGATTTCCGCCTCGCTGTTGGCAGCCTGGGCGGAGGCTTCTGAGCCGACTACCTGTGCGTCGGTGGAGGGGTTGGGTGCAGCGTTCGCTGCGTGCGCCTCGGTACGCGCCGTCCTTCGGGTCGTTGCTCTCGCGCTCGTCGTGGCGGTGGCAACGGCCTTCCGCTTCGTTCCTCCTCGCTTCTTGGGCGGCATGGTTTGATCGTCCTGCGGGTTGACGGTGGCGTCTTCGCGATCCCGGTGGTGGCTGCGGTCTTCGTCACACGGCTTCTTGTTAGCTTCCCACAGACGGCGCCAACTGTCGTAGCAACAAGGACTAGACAGTGAACTTGTGGCACCCCCGTACGGCTCCACGGACCGACGCAGGGTTACACGGGAAACTACGTCGTGCGAAGACACCGCTGCCGCACACGCGGGTTACCCGACGCGAAGATGCTCAAACTCGCGGCGAGGTTGCAAACCGAAGAAGTGGAGGAGCAAGACAACTAGTGATTTCAGAATTTCTGGATCCCCAAATGGGAGGGGTGTCCCTCTATTTATAGGGAAAAAAGGAGGGGTACGGGAGATTACAGGGATGCCCTCAGGCGTTTTACAATTATGCCCCTAGATGTACTAATGCCCCTAGGGGCGCGCAGGTCTTTCCCTTCGAGAATATTCCGGGAATATTCTGGGGGTCCCGCTCGTCATGCTCGGACTTGTCGCCGTCACGGTCTCGTCTTTGAGCGGTGTTGGTGTCGCGACGAGGTTGGAGTTGTCGCGGAGTCGGCATTGAGCGGTCTTGGCGTCGCGACGAGGTTGGAGTTGTCGCGGAGTCGGCATTGAGCGGTCTTGGCGTCGCGACGAGGTTGGAGATTCATCGATTTCCCCCAAGTGCGGAAAATGTGTCGAAACCGGGGTAGCGCGGGGACCCCTTCCCCAACAGATATTATGGAGGGATCCCATATACATGCTAAGCATTAGGGATTTAAAGTTGACCCTCAACTTGAAACACTTGGTTTGATAGACCAAATGAGTAGGAGCGTAATTTATTATGGGGAAAATCTTCTTGCCCAAACCTTTCCGAAATCCTATCTACATTTTCCCCCTAGACCTTGGAACAATATTTAGTATAATCGGAATGAATTTCTAACTAACACCACCACTATTTTAAGTTAAAGAAAATACCAAGTGTTATGGGTATTGGTTTACAACAACTATTGCAAGTGGGATAATTGTTCAGGAGCTCTTTACAAAATTTATGAAATTTTGAAACTTCATTTTTGAATGACTTGTGAGGCTGAATATAATCCTGAAATTAAAACCAAAAAAATAAAAAGGGTTTTCTCTCCTAATTGGAACAGGCCGAACCGAATAGGCCCACTTCTTCCCCGCATGGGCCGAAGCCTATCTCCCTTCCCCGCCTGCGCCGAAGGCGCCCATCTCTGCTTCCCCTTTTTCTTCCCTCGCTGACAAGCCGGGCCCAGGAATAGACCCTCCTCTCCACGCGTCAATCGGCCTCTGTCCATGCTACCGGCGCCGGCCTCCTCCCTTCGCACGTCGCTGAGCCGTTTCCTCCTTGGCATTTCCTCCCGTCCACAGCGCTCTGCCTCGCCCATTTCACCCATGGCCTCCCCATACTCCCCTACATTCTTTCCCTTTCTCGCCGCCCGAGCCGGCCGAGCCAAACAACGCCAGCGCCGCAGCACTAGTGAGCACGCCGTGGTCGGCACTCGTTGTTGCCCACGCGCTCAGTGATTTTCGTTCCCTTCAAGCTTGCGCATGAAACACCCCTCACTGTGGTGATCTCATTTCTGTTCTTGTCTTGTATAGGCCCGCAATAGGGCAACCGGACGCAGTCGTCTTCCCCAGGCACGGTGAACACCGTCGGCTACAACTCCGTCCCTCGTCCGGTGAGACCACGCCTTCCCTTCTTTTGTTGCCAATTAGGTTCGTGATTAGTCTGGGAACGCACCGCTCGCTTGAATTGAGTTTTCTTGCAGCCGAGCTTCCCAATTCTGAGTTTCCTCTTTGACGCCGGTGTCTTCCCCGTCGTCAGCCATCTCACCACCACTGAGAATTTGGAATCATCGGTGAGTTATGGTCTTCCCCGGTACCCCTGATCATTTTGCGAGGTCCTTTTCTTCTCTCTGATGTTTCTTTCCTTTCTCGGTGTGCCCTAGAGAACCTCACTGATGGGAGCTCTTCACCGCCGCACGCCATTGCCACCCCTGCCCTTGCTCCGCCCCATCCGCTTCACCCGAGCACCAAAACGACATCACGGTGAGCTCCTCTCCTTGCTAGTGCCCAAATCTGTTCACTCCCCTTCCATAGCACTCCATCACCCCTCGCTGTCTTTCTGAACCCCGGCGGCCGGACCCCCTGAGCCGAATCCATCGGTTAAAAAGGCAAAAAAAAGGGGTAACAAGAAATCTAAACCTGCGTGTGGGGCCTATGTGTAATAGACTAGAGAGTATAAGAAAAGAAAAGAGAGGGAACAGAATGCGCAGGACCCGTGGACCCCCCTTGGCATTGACCCAGGCTAAGTGAGGTGTAGATAAGAAAAGTATGGCTTCAATTAGGAAATTCTGGGAATTAGCAGAAACTGGCTAAAATTTGGTAAAACTTCAAAAATCCATAAATTTTGCATATCAACTCCAAATTGAGTGATTCTTTTTTTGTTATTCTTAATTTAATCTATAGAACCTTATCGCATAATGGTTGCTCATATTACATTGCTCTAAAATTTTGAAATTCCCATAATGCCCTTTTCCTATAGGGTTACAATATATTTGCTAGAAAAAGGTTAATTGACTTAATAGGAAATTAAGGGGTACCAGAATTTGCTTAGAGTGTATTGCTAATATATTCAAGAATAAAATGCATGATGTTATTTGGAACAACAAGATAATGATCAAGCTAAACGAAAGCAGACCCATGCATGGAGAGGATGATCTTTTATCGGCCTTCTAAAGACATTGATGCTGCCATGAAGCAGTGATGGAGAGTAGCTGATTCTACATCTACAAGAAGGCATCAAAAATTTCAGTCACCTAATAATTTAGAAATTATTAATTAAATATTCAAAGGGATGGCGCACCCTATTGGGCCTAGCCGATGTAAGAGTCTGAGAAGGGGAAAGAGGCCAAGTTTGGGACGCCACCCTAGCTACACCCTCCTGCTATATATCTTGCACCACCCCTAGGGTTTAGACCTAGGTTTTGTTTAGTCCTAGTTTAGCTTTGCTACTATATTCAAAATTTCAGTCATGTTGTCTAGACCGCTTTAAATATGCTATTAGAACCCCACCTTATTCAGTTCATCATATATATTTGCAATATTCAGATTGCTACTTATCTTGTTCTTGCTTGTTCTTCGATTGCTTGCAGGAATAGACCTTCATGGTTAGGTTGATCATGCTTTCAGCATCATCAATAACACTCTGGAGTTGGTGTAGCAATTGTTAAGGTGCTTCATTGCCGTACAGGGTAGTTGTATCATCAACATCATCTCCACAAATCGGTAGTTATTGTGTCACCGAAAGATTGGGACACCCATGGTCATATCAGGTGGTGTCTAGTTCATCTTTGTCGGGTTCGTCTTGTTGCCGCTACCATCTACATTGCATCCACCACTACGTTGCGTTCCTACCATGACAATATTTCCCTCTAATTTTGCTCCCTCTTGCCACCCTGCTGTACCGCTTCCCTTCCCTGCTACACCACAGCAAGCCTCTTGCCTCAACTCCACCATTTGTTGCCACCCTCCTTGTTGTGAGCCATCAAGAAAAAAGAAGAGGGACTGGAAACCTAGATTGGTTCGGTTTAGAAGTGGAGTCATACCCTAGTTTGAGCCACTTTTGGTTTTGGGTATAAGGAAGGGATAGGAGTCCCCAGTAGGTTTCGGATCAGATCAAAAAGAAAGAAAACTTCCAGGCATCTTACAGTTTGGAGAAAGGAGAGTAGAAGTTTTGTTTCGGACTCCCTAGATAAGAAGAGTCCAGCTTGATTTGACTTGAAAAAATGGGGGAAAAGTTTGGTTCGGTTTGGCTTGGATAACAAGGTTAGCCAAAGTCCACTTGGTTTCTGGCAGAGGAGAGAAGGAAACAAAGAAGATTGAGTTGAAATATATTTGGACTTTTGCATACAGTGTCTATTTTGGCTCCGTGACCACTCGATGAAGCACATCTGAAAGATCCACATGTGTTTGTAGTTGTGCAATTCTAGACCCTCAAATTCGGCTTAGAAGATAGAGTTTTGGGCCATAGAAGTTCGCCAAAAAAATTGACCTTCTCCGAATTGGCATAAAATTTTGTGGATATTCTCCTTCTGCTAAATGGCCTGTTGTGGAAGTGGTTTACCAATTCTAGTCCCTCCGAATTGGCTCAAGTATGTCATGATCCTGCCGTTACCACGTGCTAGGCTACAACAGTAGTGTTTTGCGGTTTTTGCTGCTGTTTTCCTGCTATCACACCAATTTTGGGCCTTTTTGCTACGGGGCATAGCGGTGACAACAACTTTTCAGCATTTAGTCCTTTTTCTTGATTGATTGAGTTTCTAAGATAAAAAATATAGAGAGATAAAGAAAAAAAAGCCACATAGAAAGCCAAAAAAATCTCAGCAATTTCACTCTCTTTTTAGGGCTGTTTGCATCACTTCTTTTGAGCTTCACTCACTTAAAGTGCTATATTATGATGGATCCACCTATGCCTTTGTTGCATGTTAGAAATAAAGTTGCTGAAATCACATGTTTTAGGTCTTTGAAAAGTGTTTATGCCACTGATTTTGAATTTAACTTGATTGGGAAGTATGGCGTAGATAATGAATTTTTGTTGTATAAAATTTCCATAACATGTGATAACTTCACTAATTTTAAACCTGTTGGCTTGAAAGAGAATAAGATTGTGTGAATGCTTAGTCATTCTGATATGACCTCCAATATTGTTACTGATTAATGCTGAATATCTTGTTGCAGGAGTACTGTTTAAACATTACTGCATTTCCTTGCTCTAAATTTCATCATGTTGTAGCTTGTAAGTTGGGTACTATTAATGTTTATTTACTTATGTTGGTATGGTTTAATGATGAGCATTGCAAATCAGATGTTATGAATGAATGGTTCACTTATATTTACAAAACTGGTTGCAATAATTGTTGTTTGAGATTATGTGACATGCTCAATTGGATAAGTGTTAGGCCATTGCATACTTATCTCATAAGATATTACAATTTCTGCTTCATAAAGAAATTATTTGTGCAACAAAGGAGAGGAATTAAATGGATGACATAAAAATATCAAGCATATGCCCTATATTCTTTGTTAGCCAATTTTCAGCTTAAGCAATACCGAGGACGACTTTGTTTTTAAGAAGGGGAGGATACCTCTTTGAATATGACCCCACTTGCTATTCCTCAAGTTCTAACTTCAACAACATATGTGAATTATCAGGTACGCTCATTTCTACGAGTTAATTCTAATTTTATGAACTTTATGCTACTTCGTGATGAGTGTGTTGCTATTATATTTAGGAATCTAAAGCATGATGATATTTGGAGCAGCAAGATAATGATCATGTAAATCGAAGGAGATCCATGCATGGACAAGATGATCTGATAAGACGTTGATGTCGCCATGAGCAATAATGGAGAGTGGCTGATTCTACACCTACAAGATGACATCGAATATTTCAGCCACCTAATAATTTCAAGATTATTAATTAAATATTTAAGGGGACCATGCAATGTAAGAGTCCGAGAGGGGGAAGAAGCCAAAGTTTGGGGCGTCAAACTAGGTGCCCCCTCCTATATATTCAACACCACCCCCTAGGGTTTAAGCTTGAGTTTTGTTTCATTCGAGTTAGCCAGTGCTACAACTAATCTCTTGTTTGGTGAGAGCAACAGTCCCTACAAGGCTTCTGCTTTACTGTGACGAAATATAGTCATAAAATGATGTTATGTCACTATTCACACCAATTTTCGATGATTAAAAACATTTCCTCACAATTTTATAAATAATAAGTGACAACATATTGAATCATCACAAAATACAGTAGTAGTGACAATTCTATAGTGATGACATATCATGTTGTCACTACTTTATTTACATAGCGAGAAAATGTTATGTCATCATGGGATACCTTAACAGTGAAGATTCTATAGCGATTAAATGTTAATTTGACACAACTTCATTTATAGTTAGTTGGTAAATATTGTCTCGTCACAAGAAAACTTATTTGTGGAATTTCATCAGTGACAAAATATCATGTTGTTACTAGTTTGTTAATAATTAGTTCCAAAATATTATATCCGCATTGAATCACTTTGATAGTGACGCGATTTAATAGTGAACTATCATACTGTCACAAAAATATTCGTAAGTAGTGGCAGATATCATGCCATCATCAGGCAATACATTATATAGTAGTGACGATTTAACTGCGTTCAACTTTGTGTTGTCACTATTTAATTTACTGGTAGTGACAAACTATTATATCGTCACAACAAAGCCTCGTAGCAGCGAACATATGTTGTCACTGTTTATTTATGCTATGCATCACATGATTGCTTCATAGTGACAACTTTGTAGTGATGAAATTTTAGTATAATCATATTACTTACTAGAAGTAGCAAAACACCTTGCTGCTGGTTTTCTGAATGATATTTTTGTGCCTTCAATATGTACGAATGAGAAATATTTTCATGCAGCAGTTCATGCAGTTTAATAAATTTGCAACCCTTCACAAAAAGTGTCTGTTCTTGTTAAACACCTCATATCAATTTATGATTCAAAGGTTAATATTTATTATTTAGTTCAATATGATGTCTACTATTTGAAATGTGATATGAGATCAGCTTGTTTACGATGCATAAGAAGCCAATTTTAGAGTTAAAAGGATACAAGTGATAATAAAAAGCATGTCATAATAAATTTTCCATTGATGTGTCATTGCCTTCGTGAAACAACAAAATTATGGAATTCCAGCGAAATTTATGTGAGATCCCTGATCGAAAAATAGTTTCAAGCCCATTTTGGATGAATTTCGATTACGTTTAATTTTAAACAAAATTTACCCGTAATTGTATCTTTATTTTATGGTGACTCCCATAATGTGCAAAACTATTTCTTTAGCGAGTGTACATACTTACGCATGTGTGGTGGCATGAGTGTTGGGTGTTTTGGTTTTATCGGCTCTACAATTTCTAGAAAAGGTTCGTGCTATCACTAGTACAGAAAACGTTATCAGAGGCGGATACCAGCTGCCTCGAAACAGTGGTTTCGGATTTAGGGCATGTATCGCAGACAGTTATGCAAGCACCTCAGATAAGAGCTTATCCAAGGCGGTTAAATGTCCTAAACCACCTCAGATAACTTATTATCCAAGGCGGTTAAGATCCCTTAACCGTCTCGGATAACAATGTATCAGAGGCGGTTGAGAGCCTTTAAACACCTCGGTTAACTTATTATCCAAGGCGGTTGATTTAAAAACCAACCGCCTTGGATAACTATTTATTCGAGGTGCTTGATGTATAGTAACCGCCTCCATAAATGCGATATTCGACGCGGTTTGTCCAAATTTTGAAGGCGGTTTCTGAGTTACAACTGGCTTGGCTATGTTTTTGTACAGGCAAATTTTTTGCCAGGTTTACTAGTCTCCCTAAAAAAGAAAGCAGTTCATACGACAAATCGATCCAAAGCACAGCACATATAACAACAGATATATATCACACCGTTCAATCATTGTCGCATCAATGACAAGACATAAAATTCTCACATCACATGCATACACATACAAATAATATTACACAAGTTATTCACTTGTGACATATACTCAATTCACAGCCAAGATATTGATCAATTCAAAAAAATAAACCTCTCTTAAGTTCTTCACATGACATACAACCACTTGTCACAGCCTCCATATATGATATCTACTGATAAAGAAGAAATCTCATTTGTTAAACAGTGATATTCATAAGAAAAAGTTATAATTTCACACGCACATATACGTTAGCACTGAGAGAAAAAGTAAACATGACATTTAGAAACATGAAGTGCACTTATCATTCAAAACCACAAGTTTGAAAGATAACTATAAAGCTTAATGCTTTCAAACTAGAAATCTAACTAATCACCTAACTAATCGCAATTCTACGTTCCTAGCTTGCCACCTAGTAAATTGAACCGTCCTTCGGCACTAATGACCTTGTTGTTTAGGAAGTTAGCCATGTGTGACCGGATTTGGGCGATTTCCATATCTTTCAACTGTTTGATTGTCATGAGTTTCGCACCTTCCTGAAAACAAGAAACTTACACTCAGGGCGAATAGCATGATTAAACACTAGACATTAGTGGTGATGGTTTCGTACAGCTAGATCACCGTACTTTGGGTTAAGCGTGTGGAAGCACAGATAATACCCACAGAGGGCAGATCCTTCGAGTTGTTGCCGGCACTACAAAAGGATATTGATTAGGCATAGAGGGTAGAGGTATGATGGCATTAGTACGAGAAGTCAAGGACATTACGGAATACCTTAAACTTGGAGTCATGATGTAACTTCACGGGCACTCCTTCCTTGTGCCTCCCTCCTTGTTTGATATATGTGTCAAATGTTCTAAGTGATTCAAAACAATTAGCATCGAAATGTCATTTCATTTCGAAACAAGAAGGAATAGGCATCAACAAAGAGGAAAGTTTTGGTACTCACTCGTCGAGTAGACCCATGATGTCCAAGTACACGTCCTTGCGCTGATCATGGTTACACCTCATGGAATCAAGGTAATATACCTTATTCACTTTTGGCATGATCATGATGAGGATCCAATGGCCCCTAGTTATATGATACGAAGTTATTATATGTTTAGTCGTCAAATGATGAGAATTTGCAAAGCATATGGCTTACCCGACATTTAGGCAATCTGGATGCAATCTTGTGCGTAGTACTCACGGAGTAAATGCACAATGTAATCCCGCATAGCATTGCATCTTTCTTTCCTCGCTTAGATTAATCATGTATCTGAGTATAGGACAACATTGAGTTAATATTATGCACTTAGCGATAATAAAACAAAATGGTGCTGTGTTATAAGAACTTACAGCGTGAAGCATCTCATGAGCCCGGTGTCAAGGTCATAGAAGTGGAACATGTTGAACAATTCAGAGAATTCCACCGGGAACATATTTCCTAGATTGTGCTTCAAGTGTTCCTCCTTGAAGCAGACTATGATGCTGACTAGTGTATTTGGGAACTGCCTGTTGAACATGTCAAGGTAATGATCATGAAGCATCCGGCAAGCTATGCCTAGGTTCACGTTAGCATCCACCATAGGTTGCCCTGGCACGTATTAGCGAGCTAGCTCCGCCATAGGATATTCAACATCAGCCGCCAAATTCAAAGTAGACTTCTTTGACTAGGAAACTTTCAGCTTCGATGTGGCCCCTTGACTCTTCGTTTGAACACGACGAGGCCGTGAGCTCTCCACATTTGGTACTACCGGGTGTTGAAGGGGTAGAGAACGATAAGAAATCTCCACATTTGGTACTGTCAGCATTGGCTGAGGGAGGATGAGAAACTTGGAAACCTCCGGTGAAAACCTCATCATCCCACTGGCCGGCGAACATGGAGGATTAAATGACGCGTTCAGTGTTGATTCGAGGACTATGTCCTTCTGTAGCACTGAATGAAAGACCCGAGGCATCGTTTAGCATCTGCATCTCACCCCCTTCTCGCGCGTTCGGCAAGGGATAGTTAGCAAAGGTCGGGTTGACAGACTCCACTTGCACTCGTGCAAAACCTGGCGTTAATGGGACACCGTGTAACACCGTTCCTTGAGGAGATGGCCACACCTGACTATAGGCTACATCCATTGCAAAGTAGCAAACTATATCTGCATCTTGCATCGTGTTGGACCCCCCATTTGGTCGATGGGAGACCCAAGCTTGCAACTGCCACCCTGTCTTGAAGGTACTGTGCTGATAGCCTCTCCTCCATGGCTCTCATTCTTTCCTCAAATTCCTATTCAATGGAGGATTTTATCTCCGCTTTCATCTCCTTAGGCCTTGCTTTCTTCCTCTGCCTCCGTGCCTCTTGGGTATCGCTGGTGAACACTTTGCCCCATGTAGCAAGATTTCCAAAACCCCTAGTGCGTCCATAGGGCTCCCTAGTGCCGATGGCCTTGGAGAATATATCTTTATCCCAACTTGGCACAAACGTGCCTTGAGTTGCCTGCTCATTTAGCCCCACCATTTTCTAGTAGACCTCCTCGTCTTCTGGGTTTCGTCAGACTCGTTCACCACGAGGATTCACCTTTGTCCTTGCCCTACACCAGTCTTGGATGCGGCTGTCATTGAAATTGGAGAACATAGGTTGTAGACCGTACTTCTCCACTTTCTCGTCTTCCTTTGTCTATTTCTTCTTAGCACCGACATACCCTAAGGTGCCGAGAATGCGCGGGTGCTTGTTCTAGCTCGTCCCTTATGCCTTTATTCCTAGAACACCTCTAACAACTTCAAGGCATAGAAATTTAACCAGTCATCTTCCGTCACTTTCGGGTATGCCTGACAAGGCGACTTATCTTGCTTAAGATAGTCCCTCACTAGTCTGTGCTTAAAATTCCTCCAACACTTCATTTGGGAATCTGAATGATCGCTTCACTTCTTCAAACAGGGAAGACCGCTCCTCTCGTGTCAGCTCACCCCAATCTTGGAGGGTGATCCTAACCCTTGAGCGGGCGACGACGCCGCATGTGGTCCGCCACTTCTTCCAGGTTTTCTTCCGGTTCAGAAACTCCGGTCACTGGATCCACTCTCTCAACTACCCATCTACCCTGTGGCCTCTCACTACTATAGGAAATATCAATACTGACGGGCCAAAAACCCACATCAGTGACGGGTTTTTGGCCCGTCAGCAACTGAAGGTTAGTAATGACTCATATTATCAGTGATGAGTAATTTACCCGTCACTGATAAAGCTCATCACGGATGGGTAAAAAAAGGAACCGTCAGTGATAGTAGTCTCATCACTGACGGGTACACTTTCAACCCGTCCGTGATGAGTATTCATCAGAGGTGACGAAAACATCATCACGGACGGGTAGAACATAGACCCGTCAGTGATAGAGCTACCATCACTGACGGGTACTATTTTCACCCGTCCGTGATGACATTTCATCACAGGTGACCAAAACATCATCACGGACGGGTAGAACATAGACCCGTCAGTGATAACTGTAGCATCACTGACGGTTGCTTTTTTCACCCGTCCGTGATGACATTTCATCACAGGTGACCAAAACATCATCACAGACGGGTAGAATATGGACACGTCAGTGATAGAGCTACCAGCACTGACGGGTACTATTTTCACCCGTCCGTGATGACATTTCATCATAGGTGACCAAAACATCATCACAGACGGGTAAAATATCGACCCATCAGTGATAAGCCTACCATCACTGACGGGTCCTTTTTTACCCGTCTTTGATGATATTTCATCAGTTGTGATGGAGATTATCACGGACAGGTGGAAAAGGCACCCGTCAGCGATGGTAAGTACCAACTAGGCAGGGTTTTCCTGCTTCCTGGCTAGCCTCAGGTCATTTTGCTAGCCATGCCCTCTGAAAATCAAAATATACCCCAGCTGCACAGCCTCTGTACAGCCCCAGCATGCACAGGACATATATCACAAGCATATATGCAGTGTAGAACATGAATAAAATAATTATTTCAATTTGACTTCTCAATTTTGACAAGTCTGTTCAAATATACAAGACACTCTACATCGCACAATTGGCTAAACAATTTGTCACATCTCAAATATATTTGACATCTCAAATTTGACAAGTCTAAACTTTAGAAAAGAACAATACAGAGTCAATTCGAGCAAATTTATGTAGATAGGGGTACGCCGGAGTATAATTCACCGGTGGGGTTTACTACAAAATTGTTGAAGAAATATGCGAAGCACGCCAATATGCATGTAAAGTCCTGGCTTGCATCAAATTGCTCTTGCGTGTTAATATGAAATTTCTGTGAAAAAATGAGAACAACATTAATTTCATATGGAAACAAAGTAGCTATTAAACAGACTGTCGATGTAGATATTAGATCCATCAATACCTTATGTACTCCACATATTAGATCCATCATACCTTATGTACTCCACATTCAGTCCACACCAGGGCAATCGCCTCCATATGCGCGCAAACGTGGAACCCACATGTGTTCGTTGCTTCTCGTTGTTTGCATGGGAAATCAAATTTATGGGTGAGCTTTTTTGCTCCCCTTACCTTGTAATTAACCCCTCCCGACGACTTACAGATCACAAAGGCATCATCGATGCACTTTCGTATCATCGAGAAGTCACGTTTTGTTTTAATTATGGAATCAAAGTAAAAGACCTTGTTCCATGCTCCAACGATAACCACAAGTACCCAGTGGTCGCTGCATAAATGACATCATGGTCAAAGTGAGATGTAAACACCTAGCTAAGTGCATAAATTGAAGATTTAGACAGTACTAAAGAACTTACGGTGGGTTGTAGGCAAACATTATGTAATCCTTGGTCCTTTGGGCGAGCCATTCTTTCGCAAAGAACTGCGTGACCATCTCTGCATTCTCGTTGAACACCCTCCAGTTGAATAGGTATGGATCGAACAATCCAACATTTGCATTCAAGCGCCTGATCTCTTGGACCATGTGGAGCGTCCATACCCTCATGATGTTAGCGTCGAGTTTGTCGAAGGTATAGAGACTGAACAGGTCTTCATAGTTGACGTCAAATGTACCAGTCCCAACTTCATCGTAGAAATTGTACTCAGGTGGTACTCTAACCATGATGTACTGCTCAGCACCAGGCTTTGTGGATTCTTGCATGTAGTAATTATGCAAAAGTCTGATTTGCTGGGCCATATTATTCAGTTGAAGCTCCAGGAGGAGTGGCTCACCACATTTGTATTTCCGGACTAGAGGGGCAGGAGGATAGTACTTTTCTGATGAATACGATAAGGCCTTACTGGCGCTATCAGCCTTCTATTTCTTGCCGCCTTGGCCTCATCGTCCTCGGTTTTCCTCAGAGGCTTGACCGGACTCGGATCGCTACGCCATGATATGGGTGGTTGGGTTTCCTTAGGCGTAACATCCTCCAGTGCAGCTGATTGGATTTCGTTGGGCATAACACTTTTTGGTGTAGATGGTTGGGTACCCTTAGGCACAACACCCTCCAATGTAGCCTTCAAGACCTCCTTCGATAGTGGCTCCTTGTGCCGGGTCACGGGTTCCTCCATCACTACCATCTAGGGCTCATTGTGCTCCGTGATGGTCACCGCCTCATCCACTGGCCGGGGGTCCTGTTTATTCTTGGAGCGCCATTCCCTTTTTTGTGGTTCGATGGGCTCGTCCATAAATGCCGCTGGGGTCTCCTTCTCCATGCAAGTGTTCACGGTGTCCCCTTCGCCCATTGAGAATGACGTCGGCTTAACGGTTCTGCTCAAGTCCAATGGTGAATGGCACGACGGACTGCGGTTGGCCGAAGATAGATGATGAGAGATCGGAGTGTTTGCGTCCAGAATTATCCCCGTCTTCGGCCACATGATGAGACAATTGACGCACTGACCTATTGTTGTCACATCATCTTCGAGGGGCACGGGACTCGTACGGCACTGTACGCGGGCACTACGGAGTCCACTTGTACCTTCACCATCGTAGACGGTATTTCAACATTGTGCAAGCGTTGCCCCAAAGTTGGTTGATACGCTAGCCCTTGTGCCACCGTCAAGGGCACACCGCCAGGTAGCATCATCACCAGGTCACACTTTGCTGGCACCTGCAGGACAATTATGGTTCAGAATACACGTTCACAAAACTCGTTGCGAAGCATTCGTGCAACTAAACAAACTTACAGTGATGTCGTCGATAGGAAGCGCGTCAGCTCTCCTTTTGGAAGTAGCATTTGTGGAGGCGCAGCTACTCCATCCGTACGCGGCGCTAGGCTCGGTGCAGTTAGAAGGCAAGGGCGACAGCTGCCCCCCCAAACAGGGAGGCCACCTCCCTGCGTGCCTCCTCTCTCGCGTTCCGAAGCATGTCGTCGGCCATGTTGTCTTGTACCTTCCTTGTTATCTCTTCAATAAGACTTTTCTTCCTGCTTCTCTTCCTTTGCCTGGCCTCCTCTTGGGTTTGGGGGAAAGCTATGCTCCATGTAGCGGCAACCCCGAGGCCTCGCACGTGCCTAGATTTCTTAGGGTTTCCCAGAGCTTTCGCGAGAGGGTCTGGCCACCTCTCGCTCCCGATGAACTCTGAGGAAGATTCCTGCTGGCTCAACTCCCTCTGCAATAGAAGTAGTACGAGATATAGTATTGAGCGATTTGTCATATACTGTTTATACTTATGAAATCGACACGGTGGGTTAAGTTCATACCAGACGATTGGACATGTCCTCAATTTCAAGGGTCGAGAAGGAAACAGCCCCCGTAGTCAGGTCAGTCTTCATGCGGCCCCTAATCCATGCCCGCCCGCGACCCTCGACGTCGTCGAAAGGAACTGGTTTTCCAGCCTCTCGTAGTGCGGCGTCCTCTATCCCCCAGTCCGCCATCTTCCTAACGTAGCCACGACTGCCCAGGCGGTAGGGGTGTTTATTCTTCGAGCAGAGTTCTTTGCTCTTTAAACTCTTCACCTTGAACTCTTCGTAGACTTCATTCAACGAAATCTTCCCAAACCTCCTCTGTTATTTGGCGATATCTCTGTAACGGCGAGCAGTTTTTCTGAACATATTCTTTGTTCAGTGTGCTCCTGAAGTTCCGGTGAGGCTTAGCCATCGTCACCTTCGCCGCCCATTCTACTTTCTCCCTGTCGCCTTCGGGGATCTCGAACTTGCTCCACAGCTCCTGCATGATTCGTCCAATCTGGGCCTCGGGCACTTCAGTCCAATCGTGTGTTGTGATCTTTATATGTTGACGTGCCAGATAACCACACACGTTGTTGAACTTAGATGCCGTCTTCTGGGGTTGGGAAGGGTACCCGGTTATCTGGTCTACCTCCGTGATGACCTGCCCTTGCGTAGGCATCTTATTACCGGTTCTCGGTTTCCTAACTCTTGTCGTTGCCACCGGGGGCTCCGACGAACTAGTAGTTTCTTCGCCCGTCATCGATCTTTTTTGCAAAAAAAAACTAACTAATTACTTGGAACTTTTATTTCTAATTTTGGTGACATGGCTATATACATCTCGGTGGTATCGACAATTTAACATGTCCAACTATGCTTAGCTATAAACTCATCGAGCAACAAACTGCTAGCTTTCATACCCATCCATTCTACCCCATGAATGGTTCTTTTCTTGAATTATCTAAATAAATCAGGTTGCCAAAAATAATATTATTTATACTTATGTTCTAAATTATACACAGCATACAGAAAGCAAAATATTCTCAATTTTAATTTACTATACGATTAGCTCAAATGGATTAATGCACAATTGACTTAAGGGCAGGAAAGCAAAATGACAATCTAAGTTGCACAATGACCACTCACTTCTTTAAGGACTAGAGTGATGCAAGCAATCTTGAGAGAATCACATGGCTTGGTTGAAACATTCAAGTCTTACTGGCCTAATCTTCTCACACATTACAGCAGTTAGGCAGTTTATTCAGGATTGATAGAACTTTAGATAATTTATAGAGCAAAAGTTAGCCAATCAAAATATCAGGCCCTCCCCAAATGAAAAGAGCAATAACAGTTGCACGTTCTACCAATTAATTTAAGGTTCATGATGATGCAAGCGATAACACAGGTACTCCATGAGTTTGGTGTCGGATCTCTATTGGCTATATTATATGGACAACAGTATGCCCATGCAAATTAGTTTAATTCAGATGTGGAAACATTAGGACAATGCACAGGTTTTAAGCACAACACTTGATAAAAATTCTTGCAAATTGCAATATATGTCAAACCTGACTGAGCAAATATACGACAAAAGTACATACCAAGTTAGCATACCCACACGAACTTCTGAGCAAGCAAGAATCAATGCTATGACATTTCAGACTAGGGGATTCAGAACTCAATGTGCAGAAGGTCGAAAAGAAACAAAGTAGAGGTGGTTATAGGGGTACCTGTGGGGAGGAGAATTCGGGACGGCGGTTGTTGGGAGGAGGGAAGCGTCCATGGCGCCGTCGATGGGGAGAGGAGCGTCCACGGCAGCGGCGGTTGTTGGGAGGAGGGGAGCATCCACGGGGGCGGTTGTTGGAGGGAGGGGAGCGGCAGCGGCGGCTGTTGGAGGGAGGGAAGCATCGGCGGCGGGGGTGGTCGGGGAGGCATCCATTGTGGTGGCGGCGGGGGCGCTATGTGAGGTTCACGGTGGGCAGCGACCGCAATGATGCATCACTGGCGAGGAGGCACCGCTGCTGGTTAGAACAGAAGAGCAAACTCTAGGGTTCGACGCGCGGTCAAAAATTTCAAGTCCCGCGGGCACAGGTATATAAATAGAAGAAGTCATCACGGACGGGCGAAATGATTAGCCATCAGTGATGACCTGCCAACCCTATGCAGAGAATTCATCACTGACGGGTGTAAATGTGGCCCGTCCGTGATAACAATTTCATCATGGATGGGCCACATCTACGCCCGTCAGTGATAACCTGACTAGCGGTGGGAGGGCAAGTCATCACTGACGGGCGCAGATGCGACCCGTCCATGATGAAACAGTTATCACGGACAGGTCTCGTCTGCGCCCATCAGTGATGATTTGACTTCCGATGGCTGGGCAAGTCATCACAAACGGGCAATCCTTTCGGCCCGTCCATGATAACAATTTCATCACTGATGACTTGACATGCGCCTGTTGGGCAAGTCACCACGGACGGGCCAACCTAGAGGCCCGTAAATGATGACTTGACCTGTGCCGGTGGATGTCATCACGGATGGTCTAATGTTTTCGCCTGTCCATGATAACAATTTCATCACACTAAATCGATCTGCATACTGAAATGCTGATTCCGTAAGGCCAGTTTCAACTTAGTGAACTTACTGAATCTGCATTTCAGTGTGGAGATTCAGTATGGTCAGACTAATATAGCACTGTAAATACAACAAAGTAGAGTACTTGATGATTTAATTGAAGTAAATGTCCAACAATAAAAATTTTCGACCATATGGAACAAAATACAACTAGGTATTGACAATATACACATCAAAGTACCCTATTTGACAATTTTAGTCATTGTCGTCGTTGTCGACTAGCTTTTTTCCATTATATGTTAGTCCTTCATTATGATCTCGACGTACGTACGTTGGTACATCATCACTTGGTTCTTCGTCATCACTTGATTCTTCGTCTTCACAATCGGGTTCTGGATCATCGAATTGGTTGTAGTCTTCTTCATCAACTACACCGTCAACTCCAATGATACTCCTTTTTCCATTCCTCACAATGTGGCGCTTCTTATTTGATGGGTCGACTATGTAGAAGACTTGGGCAACCTATTTAGCGAAGATAAAAGGGTCTTCTGTTGACCCAAAACTCTTTAGATCCACGGTAATGAAGTTCTGATCTTCCACGTGCACATCTTTGAGATTCACCCAACTGCATCGAAACAAGGGGATCTTGGTGACTATGTAGTCAAGTTCCTAAATCTCTTTGATTATGCCGTTGTAGTTGCACTTAATCCCTCGGGGACTACGGGCTTCTACCCGGACACCATTGTTCTAGTATGTGCTTTTTCAGTCTTGGGCGTCCGTGTAAAATGTATATCCATTGATCTCGTACCCTTGCCATGTCACGACGTTCACGACGGGTCATCTTACCAACCATTCGGCTACATCTTCTTCTTCAGTTGAAGGGTTTTTATCATAAAAATAGTTCTTCAACCACTGGTTGAACCCGATGTTGTGTGTTTTTGTGATCCAAAATTTAGACTTTTTCAGATTCTGTTGGCGTAACACTTGCTTGTGAATTTCGATATATGGATCCACCACTGACATGCGTTGCAAGACCGTGAAATGAGCTCTGTCGAACTCTGTTGTATCTGAAGGCTGGTAATCTTTCCTTCTGATTGTCCCGACGCTAGTGAGCCTACCCTCGCGCCGAGAATGGGGCACACCTATGGGACGGTGTTCAGCCATGTAATCCGTGCAAAATTCGACGACCTCTTCGGCAGCATAGCCTTCGATGATGCTCCCTTTCGGCCAGTATCTGTTGCGAACATAGCGCTTCAGAATACCCATGTACGTCTCGAACGGGTACATGCTATGTAGGAACATGGTTCCCAACATCTGTATCTCATGCACAACATGGATCATCAGATGGATCATGATATAAAAAATGATGGAGAGAAGTACATCTCTAGTTGGCATATTATAACAGTTATCTCGTACTGCAATTTAGATAGTCGCTGTGGATCGATTGACTTCTCAGAGATCGTGTTGAGAAAGCTACACAGGTTTGTGATTGTCTCGCGGACTCCAGGCTCCAAGATACCTCTTATTGCAACAGGTAAGATCTGTGTCATCATCACATGACAGTCATGAGGCTTCATGCCTATTAATCTCAAGTCTTTCATTGAAACAATTTTCTTTATGTTTGTCGAGTAACCAAATGGAACTTTCACCCCAAAGAGGCACTGGCACAATTCCTGTCTCTCAACCTTGCTAAGAGTGTAGCAAGCAGGAGGGATGTATGTTTTGCCTTTCTTCGTCAGTTGTGGTCCTAGCTTTGGTCTGATACCCATTTCTTGCATGTCAAGCATGCCTTCACACCATCTTTGTCTTCTCTAGAATGTTGAGCAAGAGACCAATCAAGCTGCCGCACACATTTTTTTCGACGTGCATGACATCAATGCTGTGATGGATATTTAGCACCTTCCAGTACGGCAAGTCCCAAAATACGGATTTCTTTTTCCAGATGCCTGGCCTCAGCTTCTGTTGCTTTCCAAGCGCAACATCGATATCTTTCACAATTTCATAGATTTCTTCACCCTTTTTTTGTGCGGGGCGCTCCCGTATCTCGACTTTTCCATTGAACTATTTCTTCCACTTCCTCCAAATGTGATCGTTCGGAAGGAACCGATGGTGACCCATATATACGATTTTACGCGAGTGTGTCAAGAACTGACTCACTGTTTGTTCTTGGCACACAACACATGCTTCGTGTCCTTTCACAGTCTGGCCGGATGAGTTTCCATAAGCAGGATAATCATTCACGGTTGTGAACAACAAGGCGCGTAGATTGAAGTTCTCTTGTTTATTTGCGTCCCAGACTTCTACCCCATCGTGCCAAAGTGTCACTAAATCTTTCTTCAGTAGTTGTACGTACACATCAATATCATTTCCAGGTTGCTTAGGCCCTTGAATGAGTACGGAGAGATGTATGTACTTACGCTTCATGCACAGCCATGGAGGAAGGTTGTAAATACTAAGAAGGACGGGCCATGTGCTATGTCGGCTGCTCATGTTACCAAATGGATTGATTCCGTTCGTACTCATCCCAAACCTTATGTTCCTCTGCTCCCTACCGAATTCCGGAAATACCCTATCGACAGTCCTCCACTGGCATGCGTCGGCAGGGTGTCTCATTATTCCATCTTCCTTACGCCCCTCTGAGTGCCAACGCATCATCTTTGCCTCCTTATTAGTGAACAAATGTTTCAAACAGGGAACGATCGGAAGATACCAAGCCACCTTTGCTGGAGGCCCCTTCACCACACCCCCACCTTCATCCTCGTCATCATGACAATTTTCTTCATTTGTAATACGCTTGTATTGGGATGTCTTGCACGACGGACATCTATGCAGGTTCGCGTACTCTTTGCGGTATAGAATACAGTCATTCGGACATGCATGTATTTTTTTTACTTCTAATCCAAGAGGGATAGGACTACATCAAGAGTCAGCCTTGAGCCCATACCTTTTTGCCTTAGTGATGGATGAGGTCACAAGGGATATACAAGAAGATATTCCTTGGTGCATGCTCTTTGCTGACGATGTGGTGCTAGTAGATGAGAGTAGGATGGGCGTCAATAGGAAATTAGAGCTGTGGAGACAAACTTTAGAATCGAAAGGGTTTAGATTTAGTAGAACCAAAACCGAGTATATGAGGTGCGATTTCAGTGGTGTTAGGTGTGAGGAGGGAGAGGTTAGTCTAGAAGGATAAATAGTGCCCAAGAAAGACACTTTTTGATACTTGGGATCAATGCTACAGAGCAATGGTGGTAGCAATGAGGATGTTACCCACAGAATCAAAGCAGGGTGGATGAAATGGCGACAAGCATCTGGCATCCTTTGTGACAAAAAGGTCCCACAGAAGCTAAAAGGTAAGTTTTATAGGACGGCGATTAGACCTGCGATGTTGTATGGAGCAGAATGTTGGCCCACTAAAAGACAACACATCTAGCAAATAAGTGTCACAGAGATGCGTATGCTACGGTGCATCTGTGGGCATACAAGAAGGGATCGAATTCGGAATGAGGATATACGTGATAGGGTAGGGGTGGCACCAATTGAAGAGAAGCTTGTCCAACATCGACTAAGATGGTTTGGACATATCCAATGGAGACCTCCAGAAGCACCGGTGCATAGCGGTATTCTAAGATCTATCGACAATATTAGGAGGGGCAGGGGGCGACCACAATTGACATGGGAGGAGGCAGTAAAAAGAGACTTAAAAGATTGGAATGTATCTAAAGATTTGTCTCTAAATAGGATCGCGTGGAAATTAGCGATCCACGTGCCCGAACCATAATTTTCTTTTCAAGTCATTTTCTTTTATCTTTTGGCTTATGAATTTTTTTATTGGGTTTCATCTCTAGCCTACCCCAACTTGCTTGGGACAAAAGGCTTAGTTGTTGTTGTTGTTGTTGTTGTAATCCAAGAGGGCATATAACCTTCTTCGCCTTGTAAGTTGTTGTTGGCAACACGTTCCCTTCCAGAAGAATGTCCTCCAGGAGCACCAACAGCTCTGTGAAACTTGTGTCCGACTAGTTATTGCTTGCCTTGATCTTCAACAGTTCTAGCACGACAGCCAATCGCGTGTGCTTCGGTTTGCATCCCGGAAACAAGGGTATTTCCGAGTCTACCAACAAGCCTAAGAACTCATCGTACTCTCTTCCACCAAGGTTCATCCCTTCCGCGTCACGCAACATTTGGTCCAAATCATTGTGTACATCAACCATATCCTCATTTGAGGATTCCAAATTGGCTTCTTCCACCGGTTCGTCGAGCGACGCAACATGTCCAACCTCGACTTCTACCCCTTCACCAACACCCACTCCTACCTCTTCGTCACTTGGGATGACTTCTGCCTCTTCGCCAGTGGCAACTTCTTCCTCCTCGCCGTGACTTGTCCAACGGGTATAACCATCCACGAAACCCTTTATAAACAAGTGTAATTGCAAGTCCTTTGTCGTCTGCACCATCTCCATGTTATTGCAATTATGACATGGACAACACATTTCATTCTTTCTCTTCCTCAACATATCTTCTTGGGCAACTCTAAGAAACCCAGATAAAGCATCTATGTACCCTCTGGTAGCACGATCCCTGTACATCCAACTTCGATCCATCGATCCTATAGTAATAAATGATAGCACGAAATTATCCACTCAATTATAAAGCTTGATCATGTACAATTAGTGTTACTTTTGCTACGTACAATTCAATCCGTCGACGACATTAATTGATTACTAAAATATGAGGATTCTATTATGAAAAGTGGAGTATTTTTGCAATAGAACTTACAACTTCTACCTATCTAGCTTATCCAAAATCCACAAGTAAATTGGTTTAAGGTTCATAAATTTTATTAATAAGAGCATAAAGCGGCTTTCATTCTAGAAATTTTGCTTAATATCCAAAGCGGCTGGTTTCTATTTTAGTATGAAATTACAATGGATAAATATGAAGGCTTTAATCCACATCCTTTAGGGGATGTACACATTTAATAAATGATATAGAGAGCAATTACTAACCTGCTCTCGTCTCCAACTCAAAATATAGCACTGTCCAAGGTCCAAATGCGACCCCTAGCTCTCCTTGAACCAAATTGCCCACAAATCACGCTTCTCGGCGGTCGCAACATTGCTCTGGTCATGAGGAGGTGCCGCTGCTGGTCGGAACGTAGGAGCAAAAGCTCGGGTTCGACGCGCGGCAAAAATGACAAGTCGCCCGGTTAGAAACCTATATAGAACAACTCATCACGGACGGGCCAAATCCAAACCCGTCAGTGATGACTTTCCCGCCATTACAAGGACTTCAACACTGATGTCCCGAAAAATAACCCGTCAGTCATGGGAGACTGATCACTGATGGGTGGGTATTACACCCGTCAGTGATGACAGTCTTAGTCGTTCGCCTAGAGCAGGATCATCACAGACGGGTTGTATTTTCACCCGTCTGTGATAACTCATCACTGACGGGTAGACATACGACCAGTCTGTGATTGAGAGGGTTGTATTTTCACCCGTCTGTGGTATGTCATCACTGACGAATAGAAGTATGACCCGTTTGTGATGATCCTGCTCGAGCCGTTCGCCCGAGGTAGTCATCACTGATGGACCGGAAAATGACCCGTCAGTGATGATGTAGTAAACTGATCACTGACAGGTCAGTATTGCTTACCCGTCAGTGATGATAATGTTAGCCCAAGGATTCCAGCAGGATCATCATAGACGGGTTGTATTTTTACCCGTCTGTGATAAGTCATCACTGACGGGTAGAAATGTGACCTGTCTGTGATGATACTAACATGCCAGGCAGTGTTTTCTATGCATGTTTCCTGGCCTCATCAGTTCATTTTGCTTGCCACCTCTAAAAAATAGAATAATATCCCAGCTGCATGTACAGCCTCTGTACAGCCCAGCATGCACAGGATAATATATATCACAAGCATCCACAACACAAATTAAAGAATTTTCTGCATCTCAATTCCACATCTCAAATTTGACAAGTCCACATCTCAAATATATATATGTACGACACATTCGACATCGCACAAGTTGCTAAAGAATTTTGCACATCTCAGTTTCATATGGAAAAGAACTATCTAGGGCTTGGTTCATGGGTAGAAAGTGCTAGCTAGAGTGTTTACACACTGACTACAAATTGATGCATTAGAATGTGATGACGCATTAGAATGCGGTATCTGTATGTACACTCTCTCTTATGCTCGGGCTTCATCCTAACCTCTGATCGAGGCACACAATCATGTCAGTCACAATTCACAATTTAGCATGGAATAATCAGCATATAACAAAGTAGAGAGGTTCTAAAAGTAATACCTAGCGGAAGGCGTCTGATACGTCACGTAGTTTTCTTGTGCAGTGTAACCGCAATAGAGCGTCGTCACCATTGTGACATTGCGTTTACACTGCACAAGACACTCTTTCCAAAAAAAGTGTCTTGTGCAGTGCAGCGCAATGTCACAAATGCGACGGAGATGAAGACAAGTGCCTGCGCATATACAGGGTTAAAAACAAGTTAATTCAGTTAGGGGTTAGAGCATGTCTAATTCTAGCAATGAACCTAGCATCAGACCTACGCAAACCACACTTAGCACACACATTTAGCATAGTCACTTAGATCACATGAGCTAGATGAAATCTAGCAATTAGCATTAAGATGACCAAACTAACCTTGCATGCACGGCAAACTCTAGTGACGTCGAGGGGAGAACGGTGGTCTCCACCGGCGCCGGCGCTGCTGCAAGGCAGAGGAGCGGTCGCCGGTCTCGAGGAAGAGGCGGTGACCAGATCCGGGCTTGGGGGGCTCGAGGAGGAGGCGGCGGTCGGATCCGGGCTCAAGGAAGAGGCAGCGACCGGATCCGGGCTCGGGGGGCTCGGGGAGGAGGCGGCGGCCACAGCGCCGTGCGAAAGAAAGCTAGCGTTTCAACGCAGCGAAAATGACTAGGTCCCGCATTTTATACATAGAAGAAATCATCACGGACGGGCCAAAATTATGCCCGCCAGTGCGAGTTTGGTCATCTTTGACGGGTCAGTTTTCTACCCGTCCGTGATGACACTGCAAGTCATCACTAACGGGTAGTTTTCCTATCTGTCTGTGATAAATGATGTTATCACTGACGGGCGGAAAATCTACCCATCACTGAATGTCATCACTGACGGGTAGTTTTCCTACCCGTCAATGATGAAATCTTTGATAATAGCCTTGAGGCTCATCGCATATTCATTGACGGGTAGGTTTTCCTACCCGTCAATGAAGTGATTTCACCACTGACGGGCACGGGCTACCCGTCAGTGATACCGATCCTGGATGACGTTGTTTGTAGTAATGTCTCCGAAGGCTCCCTTGGTTTGCGAAGAGTGTTTCCTAACATTGTCGACGGTCTTGGTGACCCCGACGGTGATATCTTAGGGGAGGGCGGCAGGGAGTTCATGTTCATTCCAATAAGGACAAAACAACATAACCGACCCCGATGGCGATGGTTTGGGTTGTTGGATTAATAATACGTATCTACTAGCATCAATGAAACATCATAGCCTATTCATGAACTAGCTTCATCTTAAACATCATGTTAAGCATCCAACTAGCTTCTTCATAAACATCATGTGAAAAAATATATTCATAAACATATTGCCAAGAATCAACACTTTGACATTGCTAGATTTATCTTTCATGAGATTGATGCAGTGCAAAAACATAAGAAAGCCAAGTTGAGGTATGGCTCATATATCATGCATATGATTCTTCAGATGACAGGTCTACCTAAGTCAAAGTACGATATTTCTATCAAGACATCTAAGACATAGCTTAGACCTCAAGCTGATGATCATCCCGATGAAGTTGCTGTGCCTGCTCTTTTTGAGATCTTTCAGACACAGCTGTGCTAGTCCCCAGTGACACAGCTGCTCCCACAGCAACTCAGGCGCCACCTCCTCAAGACCATGGCTCTCACCGCCAAGTGCCCACCGGTGTCACAGCTGGTGATCCTGCAGCTGACCCAGCTGAGCTAGTAGCTGTGACACAGGTGCTTGATGATGATACCCTCTCCTCCTCCCTGATGACTCAAGAAGCTGCCAGAGCCTATCAGAACAAAGTCATGCCTGTTCAGTTTGCTGCTCTATGCAGAGAAGTGAAAGGTCTATATTCCAAAGTAGACTCCTTGCAACGGCAGCTCTCAGAAGTTCTTCAGCTCTTGAGGTCCAAGCCAACATGAAGTTTCTTCTTCCCTTACCCCTTTCTGGTGTTTTAGTGTCAAAGGGGGAGACAAGCTTAGAGGTAAGAGGGAGAACAGCTTAGCTGTAGGGGGAATGAGTAGTTTTAGGGGGAGCAGATTAGAATAGTGTTGTGTTTTTGTGTTGTGTATCAAGACTCGGTTTTCCTGTTTCAACTTCTTATGTCTTGATCACATTAAGTTTTTCTGTATTGATGCAGTTTTCTTTATGATTCTGAGTTATGTTATTCTGTCATGATCAGGTGTTGATATGTGTGATTTGTTTTTGCTCTGATCATAACTCATGTTAATGAATGCTCTGAACATGCTTTAAACATGAACATGCTCTGATCATGCTAATTGGGTAATGCTCTGATCATGTTAATTCTTCTTTGTGCTCTGAACATGCTTTAAAAAGAAAATTTAAAACTGCATCAGTATCAGCTCAGTTCAGTTTATTACTCATGATCCATTTAACTTTCTGAACTGAGAGATTGAGAGACTTAGATACACATAAACCCTAGAACCCTAGAGAGCTCCTCTCGAGGTCTTGCGGCATACTGTAACACCCATTTCTAATTTGCAATTAGGATTTTACATTTCATCTCGCATTCATGTCATCATCCCCGCACCCACACTTGCATAAACTTAAATCTATAAAAGTTATATTTTATAGAGTACGTACATATCTCATCCTCGGTGGATAGTTTTAGCAAACACCAATCAACTTATTTGATTGATATCCACCAACACTAAAAGTAAGATGTGGGGAAGCTCCATGGCATTCTAGCTGTACCACCATCCAACGGTCCCTTTCCTTAAAATCTCATCCAAAGCCTTCAAGTCTTGCTAACCCAATTGAGGAGTTAAAAGTCAAATTGAAAAAGGACTGAATTGCAATTCTATGGTTAGGTAATATTCCTGTGGATGAAGAGTTATAAAAATTCATAAACAGCCATGAATATGGGAATTCTAACCACATATAAATTTTTGGAATTTTTGGAGGAGTTTAGGGCTTAGCTACAGTTCAAACTCATTTTCAAGCCACATTTGAATTCGAATTCAAATTTAGGCCAAACAGTGTCCAAATGACCTCAAAGTTTTACAGTAGGTCCCACATGCTATTTTGAAGGTCCTGTAAAAATTTCAAAACATTTGGAGTTCATATAGGTCCTCAAATGATTTAACAAGTGTCTCTGTCTGGATTTAAAAGAAAAAGGAAAAAGGGGTATTGGGCCGAGGCCCATTCGGCCAGCCCGCAAGCCGGAACCCGCCTTCCCCTCTCCCTTTTTCCGCCTTCACCAAGGGAAAGCGCCCCCGGGCGTTTTGCGCCTTCTCTCCCCTACCGACGCGCTGGGCCCACCTGTCAGGACCCCGCCGCCACGTCTCCGCCGCCGGTAGGCAAGGAGGGGCGGCGCGGCCACCCCGGCGTCCCGACCGCCGCCATTTATCAGCCCCATCCCGACAGCCACTCTCCCCCTTTCTTCCCCACGCCACCGCAACCCTAACGCCCCTCTCTCCGGTGCCCTTCTTCCCCGCGCCACCGCGTTCTTCCCCGAGGCCGGCAATTGCTCCGATGAGCAATTCCCGAGCATCCGGTGAGCCCCCGACCCCTCTTCCGAGCTCCCGAGCTTCCTCTCTTCACCCCTCATCACCCCATCCCCTTTTTTCCTCAGATCCGAGCCCCGAAGACCTTCGCCGGCGACAACCGCGCCCCGCCACCGCAACCGGACGTTGCGCTGCGCATCTTCTTCAGTGGTAAGCTCCGGTTGCTCCGCCGCCTTCCTCCTGAGCCGCCGTGCCCTAGTCGCCATCCAAGGCTTCTCCGGCGAGGTCCCGGCGGGAGCGCCACCGCCCAAATCCCCTCTCCGGCCGAGTCAGCGTGAGGGAGAGAGAGGATTGAGTGAGAGGGCGACGTGGCACCCCCTGATTGGCTGCTCTAGGTCCAGTCAGCTCTGCCCGTGGACCCCACCTGTCAGCCGGGCGCGTTTAGGGTTAGGAATTTTAGTGTGGCTTCTCGGGTGCACGTAGCAAATTAAGTTTTCGCAGAACAGTTGAACCCTAGGGTTAGGGTTTGCCCCAAGTTTTTGACAATTTTAAAAATGCGATAACTTTTGAACCGTAGCTCCGAATTCAACAAATTTTATATATTCAGAAACCTCATGAAATTTCCTACAGTCTAGTGCAAACAGAATTTCAATATTTGCATTTGAACTTCAGACCATTTTGAGCATGAAATAGTTCATCCCTTTTTAGGTGTCGTTCTTTGATAAACCGTAACTAGATGACTATAGCTCCAATTCAGATGATTCCAGTTGTGTTAGGGTCGTGTCTCCAAATACTTACGTACCATAAACCTCTCAGGGCAAAGCCACCTACTAAGACTAATAATTTTCAGTCCTAACTTGTAGTCGAACATAATGTGTCATGCATGCATGGTAGGACAACAAAGAAATTTCTACACCTACAACTTGAGAAATGCTCGCTGCTATAGGTCCCTAACATCAGTAGATCACCTTAGAAATTAATTCCTAGCTTTATCCATCATGCATTCACGCCGCGACTTATTGCCTCTCTTTTCTCGTTTTGTTTCCGGTATCGCTTATTGCTTGCAATAGAGCCCGAAGAAGGAGACCACTCGGCTTTCCATTCAGATCAAGATCAGGACCCTTGCGACCAAGGCAAGCAGAGCTTGTTGCACTTTATTATCATTATTTCGTATGCTTGTCTATATGTGCTTATGGTCAGAACTCGTTAAACTAGCATGTTAGGTTTGTGGTATGTTATATCTCGTTATAGCTGAAAATTAATTTGGATGCCCCATCAACTTAAATTGCTTAAGTGAGATGCGAGAGCCGAAGGGGGTACACGATGAATAAAGTTGGTATTAATTGAAGCTATAGGAGCGACCCCGGTGTTTGAAGTGTGTTTGTCGCTATACCAACCTGAGGTGACTTCATCGTGTTACTTCCCTTATCACCGCATGAACGTTACTGGAATCTCCGCTATGGGTTTATTTGATGGTGAGTCTCGGTCACTTGGAGACTAGCTACCTCCGAGTGAAGAGCACTCGTTATTCCCATGGGGATGTATTGCCAGTAACGGTTCGAGAGATAGACTGGACATGATTTGTGATGAATTGATGATTAATTGGGAGTGTGGGCTGCCCCAAATGAATTTGGAATGTCATGATTGATGCTTTCATGTTTGTACTTTGATTAGTATGCAACTTGAACTGCAAGTTACCTTTCATGCCTTCCTCCTATAATGTTGTCAATGTCATGTGGTTTACTTACACCTTGTTAATTTGGAATGCACCATGTTTATTTGCTGCCGTAGTGAATCCATGTGTAGGACATTTAATCAAGCACGAATAAGTCTTGCGAGTACTTTTGTACTCACCTAGGATATTCCTAGATCATTGCAGGTGAGCCAGTGGTCGAGGATTACTTTGATAATGCCTAGTTGCTCGGTTTTCTTGGTTGGCTATCGACTCGTGGGATTTTGTTGACTTTTGGGCAGCGGCTGATGCACCGCTGTGGGATTTGTCTCTTTATTCCGCTGTTGCAAGTTTATTTCAGATTTGACTAAACTTCTGGTTATCGCCAAATGATGTAATCTTTATAGTTCACAATGTGGACAGCTAGTTGTATTATCATATCGTAGTGGTTTGTGTGATGATATGCTCACTGTCCAACATATGCCCCACCTCCCGTTTGTCATGCGTGTATGTTGAAATGGGGAGTGTGGTTGGATGCATATGGACGTACTTGTTATTTTATTTTGATTCAAGTGAAGTGCAAAGTGAAGGTACGGTCCATTGCCAAAGTGAGTCATACGCATTGTGGCGTATGTTTTTGAGATGCTTATCTCTAGCATTAGTATGCTGAAGTTCAAGTGGTTTGTGAGACCCTTCTGCCAAGCATTTAGTTGAAAGTTGATCCTGCTTCTCAAGAATCTTCTTTCTCAACTCTGCTTCTTCTGAATAAGATTGGCCTGACCGCATCTGCTTGTGCAAATCTGCAATCTCCCTCAAGATAGCCTTATCTACTTCTGATGGTTCTGGAATTGCCATAGATACAGGTCTTGACATCTCTGAAAGCTCAAAGCTTTTGGCTGTGTATATGGTGGATAGCTGCTTCTTTACTGTTTCATCAGTTGTTTCTCTCATCTGAGCTGCCAGCCTATCCAACTCCTCCAGAATCAGCTTATCATTCTCGAGATCTTCTTGAGATATTTGGGATTCTGGAACAGGTTCTCTGATGGTGAGTGTGCCTCTTGGCAGCACCACATTTGCAATAGAAGGCTTTGAACCTCTCTTAGCCGGTTGCTTCTGCTTCTTAGCTGCTTCCTTTCCCAAGGATGTGTGCTCAACAGCAGCTGAGGATCTTGTCCTCTTGGGTGGAGCATGCTGAGCTGAGCTAGATTTACCAGCTTGAGAGCTGATTTCTTTGCAACTGTTATCCTCTACCTGTAAGCCCTTTGGCTTGCCTTTCTTCTCTCAGCAACCCCTGCTTTCTGTCTCAGCCTTTCTTTTTCTTGGTCTGAATCTAAAATATTTATCTCAAAGCTGGACTGCTCTGGATCAGACCACTTGACCCCACTATCAGCTCTATCATCTGAAGACATCTGTAGAAACAAGATAGATAAGACAGAATATAGGTAAGAGGTGTTTCTAAGATGCAAAAGATAGTAGCTGTGTGAGACACCTGTGTGAGAGTGGGAGACACAGGTGGAGACTTGGTAACAAACCGAGGTCTCAGCCTATTGAATAGACTTGCCTGTGTGACAGGTGAGACCCTAGCGGTGACACAGCTACGTGCAGAGGCGGACGGCAGATTGTAAAAATCTAGAGATTTACTAGTTTTCGGTGGTTAATTTCGAGCAAGATAGGTTCTGAAAGATTATCAGGAGCTAAACCAATCCTAACAACTAACAATGCACTAATGGATTAGGCTTTTAGAGCAAAATCATAAGCCCTAAGAAAGAACAGGCGCAAAGTAGGGCTGGCAGAAGCTTACTTTGAGCAAAGATTGATAATGCGCGGATGAATTGATGCTGGAGCTCTTCAGAAAGCTTTCTCCGATGCTTCGAAAGATTTCGAGGGGCGGAAACGTTGATTTCATCGAGAACTTGGAGTTTTGGCACACAGCGGAAACGTCGATTTCTTCTTCTGAGCCTGAATCCTCAGATACCCAAGCCTGTCCAACATAAGCTCTGGCAGTGGCTTTGTTTTTGGAGTAGGTTGGATGCTTGCTGTTGAAGGTCTTCTTCTTCCCATGGAAGTCCTTCTTCTTTCTGTACTGGCTGTTGTCCTTTCTCTTGGTTGGACAATCAGCAGCAAAGTGGCCTTCCTTGCCACACTCGAAGCACTTGTTATCTTTTGACAGCTTCTTCCCTCTGAATCTGTCACCTGATCCAAGCTGCTTCTTGTTCTTGTAAAACTTCCTAAAGTTCCTTTTGAGGAGGATGAGTTCACTCTCTTCTCCGCTGGACATCTCCTCATCAAGTTCTTCACTGTTATCACTCTCAATCTGTGATATTGAAGCAGTAGTCTTCAAGGCAATATTCTTCTTGATAGCTGGAGAGGAGCTTTGCTTGCCTTTTTGCTTAAGCTCCATCCCATGTGTTAGGATCTTTCCTAACACTTCTGTGGGCTTCATTTGCTCAAACCCATCTTTTTCCTTCAGCATGAGAACAAGTGTTCTGTAGGCTTTTGGAAGCACTGACAAGAACTTCTTGATCACGTCTTCATCTTCCACTCGGTTGGAGCCTAGGGCCTTCAGCTAGTTTGTGATAATGGTGAGTCTTGAAAACAGAGAATTGATGTCTTCACCATGCTCGAACTCAAACCTTTCTAGCTTCGATTCCAGAAGGCTCCTCTTTGACTTCTTTAGAGTGTCACTGCCTTCATAGATCTGCTCCAAGGTATCCCAGATATCCTTAGCAAATTCCATGGTGCTGACCCTGTTGAAGTCATGCTCTTGCAAACCCATAAATATAGCAGTGGCAGCCTTAGCATTGTTCTGAATGTTTCTCTTGTCGTTTATGCTAAGAGCAGCTGGGTCTGCCAACCTGTAGCCTGTACAAACAACTTCCCACACATCTGGATCAATTGAGATAAGATGCATTTGCATCTTTCTTTTCCAGAAGGCATAATTAGTTCCATTGAAAACAGGTATTTTACCCTCATAGCCCGACATTCTTTACTCTGGCTGTTAGGCCAAATCAAAGAGCAACCTGCTCTGATACCAATTGAAAGGACAGAAGGTGCCGAGGGGGGTGAATAGGAGGCTAACAAAAAATACTTCTTTTAACTTGATTGAACAGGTTAAGTCTTAAACAGGAACCAGGGTTAGCTAGCTGTGTGACAGGTGAGTGACACAGGCAACAGATAGTGTGTAAATTAGCATGCAACTGTCACACAGGTGCCTAACACAGGTGTTCTAAGGACTTAGTAAATGATGAGCAATCAATGTGCCTGTGTAACAGGTAACTGACTCAGGTGTGAGATAAGATATATAGCAACTGAGACACAGCTAATGAAACACAGGTATAAAGGAGATCTATAACAGATGAACAGAATAAGTCTAAGATCTCACAAACACGCAAGTAAGCAGGAAGCTAAAGACAATACAGGAAAGTACTCAAGGAGACAGTGTGTTTTTCACCAAAGTTCCCAGCTCTTCACAGAGTGGTACGTCTCCATTGGAGAGGCCACTCCGAAGAGATCGACAGCACCAAATCGTGCTTGTTCTCCGAGTACCTGACGTTCAGGCCTCTTCCTTTGCTTGTGGAAGTCCTTTTGCTTGTAGCAGGTAGACTTTGATTCACCTTCACAAACGCCTGGTTCAGCCCACACAAGGTTGGGTGATACCAGCGACTCCTACACCCGTCTAGGAGTAGACACTCCAAGAGTAATGGACTCAGCAGCAACAACTCTTGGAGGAACCAATGCTCTTTGCTCAAGAACTCTAACTCTCCCGAACTGACACTTAGAAAACTTTGGCTTTTGTTCGGTGGGAAGAGGCTTTGCAACGGTTGAATATGATTCACTGGATTGGCAAATGTTGGTTGGTTGAGGTCGAAGACCTCCCCTGGTCCACTATATATAGGGTTCGCAGGAACCCGACCGTTACACTGTTGCTATGTAGGATTAAGTGAACCACCGATGACAGGCACCGGTAACACAGCTACACACTACGCCCAACCTATAACCGGCTTGGGCAGACCGATACCTGTGTCACCGGAGGCTGACACAGGTGAACCCTTAACTGATGTAGCAGCACTACTCAGTCCGGTCCTGGCACACGACATGCCCTTAGCATACAACTCTCTGAAACCTAATAAGGAGAGAACCTCCGACAGCCGTCCGACTCAGCAGACAAGCCATCGCAGCGCAGGTCTCTTAGCGTTTACAAGCTCTCCCCTGGTACAGAGATGTACCTGAGTCACAGAGCGCTAGACCACCTGTGACACAGCTGTGTCACACTGGTGACTCTAACCCCTAGGGTTTTCTACTGCTAGCACTGCAGAGTGCAAGCACAAAACCAGTTTCACACTTATGCAAAACTGTTGACACAGGGCCACTAACCTCAAAGCATTAGTGCCACTGTCCAACATCCTGAGCATTGAGCAACTAGAACCTCCACAGATCATTACTGCATCATCCCTCTTGATAGTACGAGTTTTTCCTATGGACTCAAATAAACTAGCAAATCTAGGCTTTACCTGCCCACCAATTGCAGTCACGGCCCTTGACGCATCAAGCCACCATCACCTTGCTTGCAACTCCTTACACAGCACCGGCTTCTTCACAGCTGTGGCACAGCTGCCTATCACAGCCATTCCTTAGTCCTGGAAACCACCCTTGTACCCTTTTTGGTGGTCATCCTTTCCCTGATGACCCTTCTTCCTGGAACCTACTAACCTGTCTACACTCAATATAAAAGTTAGATTCCAGTTTGAGTTGTCATTAACATCAAAACCAACTTGGGGCCTAGATGCTCTTTCAGAGAGGGGCAAAGTATAAGAGAAAGCCAGTATTTATCAAATCTCGATTGGAAATAGTACTTGACACATGTATTTGCTAATAAAATAATATTTTACTTAATATTTTTATTTATTGATCCATAGTAATATATAGACACCCTATTAGTTATTCTATAGATATAAGCTTGAAGATCCAGTCGGTTGATCGGTTCAATTGATAAGACCGAATCGTGCTACTTGTGACAGCTTATGACAAATTCCTGTACATAATATATGGAACGAGGTTCTCTGATGGAACATATATGTACAGTGGCGCCAGCATCCACACAGATTCCAAACACCACATTACTTTCACACTCCATGGAACTGAGGTTGGAAGAGATGGAGGCCGGGATCAACATCCACAGGAGCTTCAAATTTGTATTACCCTACTCAAGTTGAAAATACCCCACAAATTTTACGAGAACTTCAATCAGCCATCAGATAATTAAGGGTGGAAACTGACAGTGGATAATCCGTATTACCCGGTATTCGTATTCGAGAAAACACTAAAATGATAAGCAATATCCGCATCCAAATTAAAAAGGGACACGGATATGGATATTATCCCAATTTATTTCCCGGATATGTATATGGATATGGTATTGGATTATAAGATAAATATGGATTTCGGATACTGTATCTGAATAAAGTTATATTAGCCCATTTCAGCAACTCTCTAAATCTCTAACCCCTTAGCCTAATTATATAGCCCATTAAGCTCAATAGGCATAGCAAAACTCTATTTCTCTATGTGAAACATATTTTTATCATCACTTATCCATATAGAACATATTACTATCGTATGTCATCGATTTATATATGTCATTAACCCATCATCATGTTCATGTACTTATCTAGTTATGTGATTTACTATAGTATATCATTAAAACTGTAGGATATTCGTATCCGACTGAATTGAGTATATATCCGATTCACATTCGTATTCGAGTAACATCTGATCTATATTCTTATTTGACAACATATATATTTGTATCTGTATTCGCTTTGAAAATATGGAAATAAAAGTGGGAAAGACACTATTCGATCTGTATCCGATCCGTTTCCACCCTTACAGATAATAACTTCTATATCGACTTTCTCGCACAATTTTCACAGAAGGATAGTTTAATTCCCGTAGAAAAGTGTGGGATAATCTTGCATTTGGAATGAGCCTTATTTCCTCCTTTTCTGTTTGTTATTTCGTGCGCCGGCCTTTGCTTCTTGTGTTAGGTGACGGGACATTTTCCCTTACAATGGAAAGCAATCTGAGCACAGCGTATATGCAGTTACCATATTGCTGCCAACTACCACCACCACATATAACTTAAAAAACAACTACCATCACCACATGCAATTGACATAATAAGTAGTACAAAGTAACATCACCACGTGCACGGATGCACCCCGAACGTGTCCAGCCCAGCTAAATCAACATGACTCGGTTTAGACTAAACAGACTTTCGAAGTCGCGCACAATTAATTCAGACGTGCCTCCTCATGTTATTCGTGATTTACGACAAACCACACTGCCTGCTCTAGTGCCACCAACCCTTTTTTTTAAGTTCGAGTGCCACCAACTTGCAAGAAAGAAAAAGAACATAGTGTGGTCTTCGCTCACTGTTAGGTCCTACCAGCTGACAAAGTTGGACCATGTTACATCAGAAAATATTGTGACCTCAGGACCTACTAGCTTCTATTTTGAGATTACATACTAGCTGGCTCTTTGCATTTGTTCAGAAAATATTGCACCTTACTAATATCGTTTGCACATTAAATAAATTTATAGTGCTAATTCTACCATTTGTTTCCACATATATGGGAGAAAATAGTGAAATGGATCCTTACTAGCTAGTAATCAAAATGTCCTAGTATCTATTTTCTCTTGGGATAAATACAAACTTTTACATTTTTCTTGACCAAGTTGTTTCGCGCGAGTAGTTTAGATTATCATTTTAGAAATTGACCCAGTATACATCTCTGTCTATAAATGTAGGTCACTTTACGCTATTCATTTTGTTCACAGATATAGACCATTAATTAGTCTCATCGATCAGTGATCTTCTTCCTAGTGCTCCTTGTTGAAGATATAGCACAAGAAACTGAGGGAATAGTTAGAGTAACTAGGAACAAGAAAAGAGCATGATGGCTATTTTATATTCCTTAGTTCTTTTGCCCATGGCTAAAATGACATAATTTGTGGATGGAGAGGATATATATTTGTAGTCTTTTGTACGGAAGCCTATTGTATTATACCAGTACCGAGAACTACCCTAGATCTTTCAAATAATAGACATCTATATACACATGGATCTTCTAGGTAGAGGCAAATGTGGAAATTTGTTGAAGCCGATTAATGTGGGGGCACCATATTTGTTGGTATATATGGAGGACGTAAAGCTGCTCCTCTTGCTATGTTAGCTGTGGGCAAAGCTTGTGTTGTCCCTTTGGCTTGCATACAATGCAACTGGTTTGGTACCATTGAGCTGGTGGTCCATGTGGTACTTTGATCTTATGTCTTCTATTAGTCATGTGCAAGATATCAAAACAATGTCTCATGTGCACATGGCCTTATAGCATATATATGTGTTAAAGTGAGCCACAATGATTAGTGGAGAACTGTGAAATGTAGATCAGTACCTTAAGATAAGCACAATGATTGCCACCCCCAATTTGTAGCAGTTCCTTGTAGATCGTTCGTTTTCAAATTACAACGGTAAGTGCAAGAAAGTGTTTCAGTTTCTAACCTTGGGGGTACACTACTTCACTTGATTTAGAAGGAAGCGCACGCGATGTCCTTTCCTCCAAACCACACGTCCAACGTCGCCAAGGTAACAGCTCGAAAAATGACACCTCGATTTAAAAGTCAAGGAATGCACGCTAAGCCATCGATTTCGGTGATGCGGTGACCCCATCCGACGCCACCAACCTCACCTGACACCCAAGCACCAATCCACTGCTTCATTTCATTCAGCCTCGCCCTCGCCTCGCCATCCGTGATTAACCAACCGTCCGCATTTTCCAATTTGTTCCCTCCAGCGAGGTTCCACCAGAGTACCAGATCAGCTTCAGTACTCATGAAAGAATTGGTAATCATCTTCTACTGTTATAATTCTTAGAAAAACTCATCTTAAACTCTAAACTACAGCGACTTAAACACTAAACTATAAAACCATATTTGTTAAATCCACAATTTTCTAAAATCATTTAACCTAATCTCTAACCCAGGTCTAGGTAGTAGTTTTGCATTTTAGGATTTCTAGAAATGGAAAAAATCATTATGAAATGCTATGGAATGATAACATGTAAAATTTAATCCAAAAATTATGATTAGATGTATCATGTACAAAAATGACAATAGATAAATATAATCCTCTTGTATTTTTATGTACGGAACACAAATGGTCATATAGCATTTCCTACACCTATTAATTTTTTTTCAAAATCTTCTGAAGCTTGGGCGGTGCAAAACCACCCTAAAGAACCGAGCTAAGGTTTGGAGAGTGGTTTTGTCTTCCAACATTTCCAAAATTTTAGAAAATATTCATTAATATGGGAAATGGTATGTAATAAGTATTAACAAAACATCAAAAATTATGATCATTTGTGTTTTGTAAACAAAAGACAAGAGATGAAATTCTCTTGTAATTTTTCAGAGGACACAAATAATCATATTTTTAGATGAATATTTGTAGGTTATCGTCTCATAGCATGCTCTACAACCATGATTTTTTCATTTTTTTTAAATCCCTAAATGCAAAAGCACTATCCAAAACCAAGTTAAGGTTCAAATTAAGCGGTTTTTACAAGTTCAGGGTTTAATATAAATGATTTCGTAGTTCATGGTTAAAATTGGACTAAGCACCACAGTTTGGGGTTCAAAATAAACTTTTTTCTAATTCTTATGTAGATTAGGCCCTTCTTGAAACAAATGAATTTCTTGGAAGATATAAGATTTCAACCCAAAGGAGATCTTTAAATCATCAGACTGTGCATCCAATGAATTTGATAGGATATTTCTACAAACTTAATAAAAAAAAACTTGAACTAGATTTCCTTTGGAGAATTCTAACGTACCTTATCTCTATGTGTCTGTCTCTTGCTAATCAAGGGATACAACTCCAAAAAATAAATATGCAATAATGAACAAGACTCAATGCAAACAACAGTTCATAGGAATTGGGTTAGCAATCCAGAGGACTTAACTAATGATGAAGGATTTAATAACAGGCTGAAACTAAAAATAGATATAACTTGAAGTCTCAGTTACACATCCCTTATGACCAAGCTTTCAACCGGACAAACTTCCGTGCTAAGAGTATTAAGATTTTCCTAATCATAGAATTAAGTATATATGAGCTTCGATAACTCCCCAGCATCGATGGTCCATGAAATCGAGGTTAGCTGTCACCACAAAACCTCTCGTCCCCCTTACACTTCAACTGTATAAAACCTATGTAGTCCTCCGATACATGCATGCACACATATATCCGCACAGAGGATTGATCCGTGTCAACTAGCAACACAATTATGCAAGACAATTCATACAACATCACCAAAGCTTTGGCACAAATAATTACTCATGCAAAGATAATTCACAACAATGAACCAATAATTTATTGAAATAAACATCATGTTCTAATCATGCAAAAGAGTAGGAAAATACTCCCTTGGTGTTTTAGGTGAGTTCCGGAGGATGGATGATGGATATGGTGGTAGAAATTTGCGAGCTCTCGTGGTTAGAGCCAGCTATATATACCCCTTGACGAAAAGATATATATGGTCACTCGTGTCTCTCATCTATTCCCAAACCCTCATTGATCTAGCCTATTGGGTGGATTTTAGGAGCAATAACTTACTTTTCTACTCACGAATCCAAGGAAACAAACACACTCAAATCAAAGTTGAAAAATAGAAACCTATGATGATATTCGTCGAGGTCGGTCATGGCCCCAATTATTTGGTACAGTCAGCTCGTACCATTAGGTTGACCATATCACTTTGTCGATAAAATCTCTAGAATTACGAGTTCTTGACCTTCACGCAGGATAAGGCTAGAAACGAGCCGAGTCGCACAAGCTCACTGAAACCCGACCGAGCCTAGCTCGGCTCAGGCTCGCTATAGGCTCGAGCCAGCTCGCAAGTAGCACGCAAGCCGGGCCTAAGGAGCTAGCCCCCAAGCCAAGAGCCCAAAACTGCCTCCCCACTTCCCCAGCCACTCACTCCCCCATGCGTGACCCAACCCTGAGTTCGCACCACATGCATGTTGAAAGATCATCTAGGCCCCCAATTGGTTTTGATGGTTAATGGCAACTCAAACTGGAATCTAATGTTTACAATGAGTGCAAGCAGGTTTAAGAGGTTCCAGGAAGAAGGGTCATCAAGGAAAGGATGACCACCCAAAAAGTACAAACGTGGTTTCCAGGACGAGGGAATGGCTGTGCTAGGCAGCTGTGTCACAGCTTTTGACGGGGGGAACCCATCCGGGTAGGCCCAGCACAACGAGTCGGCCCAACAGGCTCGGGGAGCTCCCATGGAGGCCCACTCGGATGAAGGCCCAAGCAAGGCCCGCACGGGTACAACGACCGGGTGCCATCAAGGCAGGCGTTACAACTCCATCAAGACATGCGTTTCGCCAACTTGAAGACTGGCGTTACTCGGACGGTTACACAGTATGAATATATCAATTAATTTGAGCGGTTACTGTAGCTCAGCCGACTGGCCGAGTCGGCACATGTACAGCCTATATAAGGCAGAGCACCCCATGCAGAGGGGGCTAGATCTTTTCTCATAGCTAAAGCTAGACTTCATCTTCAACCTCTTGTAATCTCTTTCACGCAAGACAAGCAATACAAACAGCAGGAGTAGGGTATTACCTCCGCCATTGGAGGGCCTGAACCTGGGTAAAAACTCTTGCGTGCACCCGCTTGAATCTTCCTTACGCGTTCCCCAAAAATCCTACTAGAAATGTATATTGCCGCGAAATCCCCGCGACAGTTGGCGCGCCAGGTAGGGGAGCGCGTTTTGGAGCCATGATCCAGGCGGGATCCTCTCCCGCAGCTGGCGGCAAGCTGATCGCCGGCGATGCGCCGCTCGCCGCGCACTCCGAAGGCACGGAGTTCATCTTCGGCAGCCTTCATTTTGTGGCCGACGTCTTCGGCCAACTGCACCTTCAGGATCCGCGTCCCCGCCCCGCGGTGGAAGCGAAGCCTGAGCTCCAGCTCGGATCTCCTTCCGCTCCGGGCAAAGACGCGGAGCGCTCCCAGTTCGTCGCCATGGTGGGCGCCGAATCCCTCCTCCCCGTCTTGGATTCCGAATCCGACGGGGACGAGAGTTCGCATAGCCGAACCGCCTCGGCAGAGGTGTACGTGGTCGGGCCCGGCACGACGAATGATGCGGGTACGTCTGCCGCAGCAGCCAGGGCGGCGAACGAACACCTGCACACACCCATCGACGGGCAATCGGAAGCCGAGAGAGCCTTGGAGGCATCTCGGCGAGCCCTCCTTGCTGAGCGAGAGCGTCTCGATCAAGAGAGAGCGGCTCTCGAGCAGCGAGAACGGCAACAAGAAGAGCCCCACGGTTCACGCGGACGCGCGAACCGGCGTGCTTCTTCAAACGCCCGGAGGAACCGAGTTGTTCGGGCCCCACTCTTCGGGCGAGAGCAGGACGGTGTCCCTATCTATCAGACACCGGCCCAAAATCTCTTCGCGGCTGCCGCACTGGCCGACTCACTGCCGCCCCCGGCGGATGGTCCCGCGGCAGAGATCCACCGCCGAGTCGTCACCCTGATGAAGACGGCGGTGGAACAGCAGAACGAGGCCGGGTCGGTCAGCAACCGACTGGCCTCCGGAGCCACTCGGAGCCGGCCTTCAGCGGCTCCGAGTCGACCCATTACTGTGGGCTCGTCACAGCCGAGCCGATCCACGAATCGGCCTGACGCTCGCCAGGAGATCAACCGACTCCAGGCGGAGCGACGTCAAGCCGGCTCCCTCCGAGCCCGGGCAAACGATGCCCGTGACGCTCGTGATGACATCGAGGGACGACGGGCGGCCAGGCTGCGGGCCGAACGTCGCGGTGACGAAGTCAACCAGCCGGGTGGCTCCGCCTCCACCGGTCCGCTGTGCTTTAGCAGGCGGATTCGGTCTGAGCCGTTTCCGGACCGGTTCCGGATCGCCAGCGGCGTCGACAAGTATGACGGCACTGCCAAGCCGGAAACTTGGCTTGCCGACTACTTGGTCGCGTGCAACATTGGAGGAGGCAACGAGCGTGTCGCCCTCCGAAGCCTACCCCTGATGCTGGAAGGGTCGGCTCGGGCATGGCTTAACAGCCTGCCCGAAGATAGCATCTATGACTGGAGGGACCTCCAAGAGGCCTTCGTCAAAAATTTTGAGGGCACATACAAGCGCCCCGGGAACGCACAAGACCTGTGGCTCTGTGTCCAGGAGAAGGGCGAGTCGGTCCGCGACTACATTCAGCGCTGGACCCGACTGCGCAATTCCATTGAAGACGTCACCGAGACGCAGGCCATTCAGGCCTTTTCCCAGGGAGTTAAATATGAGCTCCTGAAGCACAAGTTGGCCCGGTCTAACATCCAGACCATGGGCCGACTCATGGAAGTCGCCAGCAAGTACGCGACGGGTGAGGAGGCCATGCGGTACGAGGACAAAGGCAAGGCAAAAGCCGAGTCCTCCAGCCGGAAAGTCCCCACCGACTCGGGCCGGAAGCGTGCGGACAATCGCCCCCCGAAGCGGAAGGCTGGCGGCGGAGATGGGGTCAGTGGAGCTGACCTGGTTGCGGCCGCTGAACGTGGCCCCCAGCGTGGCGACGCTGGCCGGAAGAAAGAGCGCCCCTGGCAGCAGCGCAAAGCGCCGAAGCTAACCTTCGAGGAAATCCTCGATAGGCCCTGCTCCTTCCACAGCACCGCCGACTATCAGGCGGGGCACTCGACCCGGGAATGCAGCTTCCTGAAGCGTCTCCGGGAGGAAAAGCAACCCGAGCCGGATGCCGGCGGAGAAGGAGGCTCCGCTGCAGGCGGCGGCGCCGCACAGTACCCCCCTCAAAGGGGCGTACTCATGATCTTTCAAGGATCCGACTCCAAAAGGGGTCGGAAGCTGCGTTGTCGCGAAGTAAACGCGACGGCGCCCGCGGTCCCTCAATGGCTGGACTGGTCCGAGGTGCCAGTCGGTTTCAGCCGACTCGACCACCCGGACCGAGTCCCTCACCCCGGCAAGCATCCCTTGGTGGTGGATCCGCAAGTCGGCGGGTTCAAACTCCGCAAGGTCCTAATGGATGGTGGCTCCAGCATCAACATAATCTTCATGGATACCCTGAAGAAGATGCAAGTCCCGGAGACCCAGCTTCGTCCCAGTAGCACTTCCTTCCACGGAATAGTGCCTGGGAAGTGTGCCAAGCCTCTGGGTCAAATCTCCCTAGAAGTTGTGTTCGGTGAACCGAACAACTTCCGGGTCGAGACTTTGACTTTTGAGGTAGTCGGCTTTAAGAGCGCCTACCATGCGATCTTTGGCCGGCCGGCTTATGCCAAGTTCATGGCTAGGCCGTGCTACACATACCTCAAGCTGAAGATGCCGGGTCCCAAGGGCGTCATCACCATCACTGGCGACTTTGAGCGCTCCAACGAGTGCGACCTCGCCAGCGCGGATATAGCCGAATCCCTGATTGCGGCTCAGGAGCTTGAAAGCATCCAAGCGTCTGTCGGACCCAGACCAAGCTCCACCATGCAAGAAGGCGGCAACCGAGTCCACCTTCCAGTCGGCCAAGGACACTAAACGTGTCCAGGTCCATCCTGAGGATCCGTCTAAGACGGTCCAAATCGGGACTGACCTCGAGGCCAAATAGGAAGGCGCGCTCGTCGACTTCCTTCGTGAGAATTGGAACATCTTCGCATGGAAGCCAGCTGACATGCCGGGTGTTCCAAGGAAGTTCGCCGAGCACTCCCTCAACGTCGCCAAGGACGCGAAGCCAGTGAAGCAGTCTCTCCGCCGCTTCGCTGAAGACCGGCGCAAAGCAATCGGAGAGGAAATCGCCCGGCTCCTCGCAGCCGGGTTCATCAAGGAAGTTCTTCACCCGGACTGGTTGGCAAACCCGGTCCTGGTTCTTAAGAAGAACAAAACTTGGCGCATGTGTGTGGACTACACGTCCTTAAACAAAGGCATGCCCCAAGGACCCGTTCGCTTTACCACGTGTTGATCAAGTTGTCGACTCCACGGCCGGTTGCGAACGTTTGTGTTTTCTGGATGCCTATTCAGGCTACCACCAGATCAAAATGAAAGAATCAGATCAAATAAAGACTTCTTTCATTACCCCGTTTGGGGCTTTTTGTTATATCACCATGCCTTTTGGTTTGAAAAATGCTGGCGCAACATATCAACGTTGTATGCAAAAGTGTTTGCACGACCAGATAGGCAGAAATGTCCAAGCTTACGTTGACGACATTGTGGTGAAGACAAAGAAGACTCCGGACCTCTTGACTGATTTGGCCGAAACCTTCGCCAATCTCAGGAGGTTCGACATGAAGCTCAACCCGGAGAAGTGCGTCTTCGGAGTTCCTGCCGGCAAGCTACTCGGCTTCATCGTTTCCGAGCGAGGAATCGAAGCAAACCCGGACAAGCTTGATGCCATCATCAAGATGGGCAAGCCGAAGGATTTGAAGGCTGTTCAGCGCCTAACCGGGTGCGTAGCCGCTTAAGTCGGTTTATTGCTCGACTCGGTGAGAAGGCTTTGCCTTTTTACCGACTCCTCAAGAAATCCGACTCCTTCGAGTGGACGAACGAGGCTCAACAAGCCTTCGAGGATCTCAAGCGCCTTCTGTCAACACCTCCAATTCTTGCTGCACCAATGGAAGGAGAACCCATGCTGCTGTACATCGCGGCCACGAATCAAGTGGTCAGCGTTGTTCTAGTGGTGGAACGTGCAGAAGAAGGCCGAGTACAGAAAGTGCAGCGACCCGTCTACTACGTCAGCGAAGTCCTCTCCGAGTCGAAGCAGCGCTACCCGCACTACCAGAAACTCGTCTATGGCGTGTTCCTGGCGACTCGGAAGCTGGTGCATTATTTCCAAGCCCACTCGGTCACCGTGTGAGGGATCGAGATAGGCAATCAGAGGGGGGGTGAATGATTGCGCGGAAGCAAATTAAAACTTTTCCCAAAAGTTCAAACCCTAAAACTCTAATCTGTTCGTGATAGTAAAACAGCTGTAACTTTAGATCTACTGAATCAAAAATTGCATATGAATAATCCAACGAAAGGTATGGAAATTATCTAACCAACGCAACAAGAATCAACTCAATCGGAGTTACGAAACAAAAGATATCACCAAAACAGTAACAGCTGACAGAAAGTTACGACAATCAATCTAGAACCAATTTCGAGGAACAGCAAGAAGAATGGATTAACCGCAACACAAACTTCCCATGATCTCGTGAGAAACCTGCAGCAAAGTGTTAGAAAGATCTAGCACGAAGGTTCCATGAAGATCTGAGAAGAAACAAAGATGACACCGCCAATGAATCACTTTATTGCAACGATGTCGATCGATTACAGAAGATGCGATCGTGCATCCAAGAACTCTCCAAGAATAGCTCTAGGTTAAAACTCTGAGTTCCCTCACGTTCCTCTACTAAACCGTGACCTGGACCCCTCTATTTAAAGAGGGAATTTCGTGGCCCTAAAGAAACCCTAAACAGAGTCCTAATCCAATACGAACACCTCTGTCCTGATCCTTGATTGTGACCCACAGGCCGCATACGACCTCGGATTGAGCTGGTCCAAAACGCAAAGTTGTTCGCCTCGACAACACGCACAACTTTCATGTTGACCACTTTTTCATTTGAGGCCATCTTAAATACGCCTAGGTTCAGTTTTTAATCAACCCTGAACCTGCCTATTTTATCTCAATCTGCATTGAGCCTTGTCAAATCGCATCACCAAATCTTCTTGTGATGCCTTCAAAATCTCGACCATCATGTCGAACAATATCTTCAATACCGTACATCTCCGGTACAAGCCACGTACGAAAAACCGGTGCCCTCCCGGATCATCGTAGCCTTCACTTCCATTGTTCCTTCGCACGAACGTTCTGCATGACCTTGATCCCTAGACCTCAGCTTCTCCCGAGCTTCGTCCCTTGATCCCGTCATCGACCACGTTCCTCCAGCTCCGGCAACACCTGAAAGTGATCACAACAAATAACCAGTACGAGCACAAGTCCACGACTTGACTCAGGGTAAGTTCCACACAATTCACACCGTATTTTCACACAAGAAGCTATGGATCAGCACACCACTAGCAAAGTATTAAACCCAATATAAGATACCAATCACCACACAAGTATCCATATCACCCAAAGTATCCATATCAATGTTCTACTTAGCACTTGCCAATGTTGCACATCACACATGATTTCACAATCTCCCCCTTGATGAAAACATTGGCAACATCACATAAACACCAAACATTGATTGGCATACATATTCACTTAACTTTCAGATTTTCAAGGTTTTGAAAAGAAAAAGTGAAAAAAAAACAGAAGATCAACAAAAGATCCAAAAATATGTGTACAAAACACATATCCAGAACACAAAAGAAAAATGTGTAAAAATGTGGTGGTGTGTATAGGTGTTGGAAATTTCTCCCCCCTTTGACAATGAATTTCATCAAAACCACAAAACAAACTCTCCCCCTTTTAAAAAATGTTTCTATAAGCTAGAAAGGAAAAATATTGTTGTAGTTTGTCATATTTCATTTTTTTTGTTGTTGTAATGAGCATTATAAGACATCAGGAAAATGACAATTCTACGTCCAAGTCATGCATAAAGTAGTTGTACTCGACATGTATACAAGTATAATGCAATCCACACATGACCAGAATCAAGTATTGTTACGATTTATTACAAGACATGGTCTCCCTCTATCAACTATGTCAATACTTGAATACACAATCACTTTGAGCAAGTTATATTAAAGCATTTATAGAAACATGAAACTTAATTTCCAAAGAAGTTATATGCCATGTCAATTCAACCTTGCCAAGCCTATATTCAAAGTACCATGCCAAGCTATGCTCAAAGTGCAATAACAACAACAACTTTAGAAGACCAAAGTACTAATGAATCACCCAAAAATAAGCATGTACCAGATGTACTCTTCCTATCAATTCTACAACCTCCAAAATCAGCATCCGAAAATGCACGCAATGAAATACTAGAGGAAGCAGAAAGCCAAATGCCAAAAGATTGGGTGCCATGTAGATACCTGAAAATCCGCTTGACAGCTTGTAGATGTGATGCGCGCGGGGAAGCTTGAAACCGGGCACACAAGCATACAGAAAATTGTATATCCGGTCTTGAAGCGGCGAGATAAAGAAGTGAACCAATCATACTCCTGTACATCTTTTGGTCAACAGGTTCACCATCCTCATCAAGATCAAGCGACGTCGTAGATCCCATTGGTGTCATAATGGGATTGCAGTTTTCCATCCCAAAGCGCCTAAGAAGATCCTTCGTTATACTTACTTTGATGTAAAAATGTGCCGTCCTTTGTTTGTTTGATTTGAAATCCCAAAAAGTAAGTAAGTTCACCCATCATGCTCATTTCAAACTCCCTGCTCATAATTTCTGAAAATTCTGACACCAAAGCATGAGAGGCACACCCAAAGATAATATCATCAACATAAACTTGTACGAAAAGTTGATCATTGCCATGTTTGAGTACAAAGAGTGTTTTATCAACGTTTCCCATGGTAAACCCCTTTTCAAGTAAAAAGGTTTTCAACCTATCATACCATGCACGTGGGGCTTGTTTTAAACCATACAAAGCTTTTGAAAGTTTATAAACATGGTTGGGAAACTTTGGATTCTCGAAACCAGGTGGTTGCTTAACATAAACCTCCTCATCAATAAAGCCATTAAGAAAGCACTTTTAACATCCATTTGATAAAGCTTAAAACCCTTAGATGCAGCAAATGCCAATAAAATTCTATAGCTTCCAATCTAGCAACAGGAGCAAAAGTTTCATCAAAATCAAGACCTTCAATTTGAGTAAAACCCTGAGCAACCAACCTAGCCTTGTTGCGAACAATAACACCATCCTCACTTTGTTTGTTTTTGAAAACCCAACGAGTTCCAATAAGAGTATGACCAGGAGGAGGTGAAACAAGAGTCCAAACTTTGTTACGCTCAAAATTTTCTAATTCCTCATGCATGGCATTGATCCACGATTCATCAGTTAATGCATGAGATATATCTTTGGGCTCGAAAGAAGCAACAAATGCAGATGAGTGTGAGAGTCAGAATTGATAAACCTTGATCGTGTGACTCTCTCAGTCATGCTTCCAATAATCTGCTCAGGAGGGTGCTTTTTCTGAATGTGTCGGGGTGCTGAAATATTTGACTCAGCAGCTTGCTCATCCCCAACGTTGTAGTTGAAGTAGTCTCTTGAGGATGTCCAGTTGTAGCAGCAGCAGTAGTAGTGTAGGAACAACTATAGATGGCGGAGGGACAGCAGGGGCGCGCCATCCTCCTCCTCATCTTCATCATCTACAAAGATTTCCTCCCCCTGAACATATGTTCCTGCATCAGAAATAAGAGGACTAGAGCCAGAACTAGCCTCATCAAAAGTCACTTCACTGGTTTCCATTAGTCGGTTAGTTCCATAAACATAAACACGGTAACCACGTGAATGAGCAGGATATCCAAGGAAAATGCCATCGTATGATCTAGACTCAAACTTATCTAGATTGCCAGATTTAAGCACAAAGCATTTACAACCAAAAACTCTTAGGTGAGATACAACAGGTTTACGCCCAAATCGTAGTTCATATGGTGTTTTGCCAATTTTAGATCTCAAGAACACACGATTTGAAACATAACAAGCAGTAGATATAGCTTCAGCCCAAAACTTTCTAGGAGTAGAAAATTCATCAAGCATAGTACGGGCCATCTCAACTAGAGTTCGATTCTTACGCTCCACTACACCATTTTGCTGTGGTACATAAGGTGAAGAAAATTGATGTTCAATGACAAATTCATCACAAAAGAGATTAAAATATGAATTCTTAATTCAGTTCCATTATCACTTCTTATTGTTTTCAAAGATCCTGGGTGCTCAACATTTAATCTATGCACAAGACTCTTAAAATGACTAAAAGCCTCATCCTTAGATGCCATAAAATAAACCCAAGAATATCTTGAATAATCATCAACAATCACCAAAACATACCACTTACCACCAAAAGATTGTACCCTTGATGGACCAACTCGTATCAAGGTGTAGAAGCTGTCCTGGAGCATCAGTCATGACACTGGTAATGCGTGCATGTGAACCTGCACCATCTTACCATGTCTACAAGGAGAGCATACAATATCTTTTTCTCCTTAAGTTTAGGCAAACCATTTATAAGATTCATACCACTAATACGAGTGAGATGATCAAAACCAATATGTCCAAGTCTACGATGCCAAAAAATAAATCTATAGATGAATTGGCAACTAGACACCTAAACTTAACATTTGAAGAAGCATGGAATCAGCCTTAAAAACTCTCCCACAGCGTGATATCTCAAAAACAAGATCACCAGAAGCATCTAAAACTTTGGAAGCATTTTTCTTAAAACATACTTCAAGATCATCATCAACCATTTGTGAAACTGACAACAAATTGTATTTCAGATTTCAACCAAAGCAACATCTTTGAACATAAAAATGTCGGTTACCTTTACTGTACCTTTCGCCACAACAGTAGAGGTAGAAGCATCTCCATAAGTTACACTTCAGCCCGAGATGCACGTGTGAGGGAGGAGAACCAATTTTTATCACCGAGTCATGTGACGAGAACAACCGGAGTCCACTAGCCATATGTTCTCCTTCCTCACGCGAAGTGCCTACAAACAACAAAACACATGCCGAGGTCTCAGTACTGGGTTAGATAAAAAACTTTTAGGTATCCAGTACTGAGACATGCGGCGAGTAGGCAAAGCACGAGTTTCTTATACATTGGGACAGATGTACATGTCTCGTGCAAGTAGTAATAGAAGGTGAAACATTCACCCTAGGCGCAAATTGAAGAGCAACATAATTATGATGAGCATAATGTGCCTTGAAGGAATTAGATCTAGCTTGCTTTCTTTCTTTCTTAATAAGTTTAGCTAGTCTAAAACAGGAACCTACAACATGTCCAAATTTACCACAAAAACTGCAAGTGTACCTACTTTCAGGTTAGCATGTGATGTATGAGCTACATTTGCACTAGGTGATGAAGCATTAGACATGATGCCAGCAGATTTAAAAATTACATTGGTTGCTTGTTAGATGTTTCAAAATTCCATTACCATGTGATTTAACAATAGTGGTGGATTAGCCTTAAAATGAGCATGAGCATTGAAACCAAGTCCGGTCTTATTTTTACTCACTTTAGACTTATCTAAGATCATATTCAGATTTTTATGCCCACTAGAAAACTTTTGCAAAGAAGCTTGTAGATATTAACTTGATGAGACAAAGCAAGACAGTTATCACAAGCAGCATCCATGACTTGTTTCCCATTTTTACAATTAGCACACGAGAAAACCTCATGGATATGTAAAGCATTTTTCAACATGAGAAACCCTAGCATTTGCATCTTTCAACTTCAATTCAAGAATATGACAATTATTACAAGAGGTTGAATCTGTCAAGATCAGAAGTATCCATGCTAGCATCATTAATTTCTTTACGTTTAGACTTGCAAGAATCATCATCAGAATCATAGATTTGAGTCTAGTAATTTCAGAATTTAGAGATGCAATTTTCAAGTCATATTTCTTAATTCTTTAGTGGCATGGTCTAGCAAAGAACTCAATTTACTAGCACTTTCAAGTAATTCATCATAAGTGAGTTCTACCTCATTGTTGTTGTTGTCGTAGTCGTCGTAGGAGGTATCGCTCTTGCTGCCAGCCATAAGACACATCCCACTAATGTCGCGTTTGTCTTTGGATGCATCATCTTCATCAGATTCGATATCCACATCACTCAAGCATGGTTCACCATATTCATTGATGACCGAGAAGATACTGTGAGCCACCGCTCGAGCAAAGTCACCCCTCTTTCTTATTCTTGATGTTGAAGGGGCGCTTATTCTTCTTGTCCTCCTTGGCAGAACGATCCCCGTTCCCTTCTTTCGCCATCTTGGATAAATACTTGGGGCAGTTTTGGCGAAAGTGATTGGGGTCACCACATTCAAAACACCTTGGAGCGCTGTTCCCACCTCTCTTCCTTGAGCGAACATTTTGCAGTGCACGTGTAAAACGAGAGGTGAGGAGTGCCAATTCTTCTTCTGGGCATTGCTCTAGCTGTTCATCGGTTAGTTGAGACAAAGAAGACAGAGCATAGTATGTGAAGAAGTACCATCATTAGAGTTGCTAGGGTTAGTAACAAGAGCAATTGATTTGGAACCAGTTCTCCTAGCAAGAATGTCTAATTCATGAGTTTTCAATTTTGAATATAAGATATCAAGTGTAAGTGTGCTCATGACAGTAGACTCTCTAATAGATGTAACTCTCATCTTCCCAGATGGGACATATCTAAAGCACTCAAAAGCTGCCTAGAAGCCTCAGCATCAGTATAGGTAACACCTAATGCACGTAAATTGCTGAGAATCTTATTAAAGCGAGCAAAAATTCATCCAAAGATTCACCTGTTTTCATCTCAAACCTCATGTACTCCTTTTTGTACATGTCCTGACGCACCTCCTTAACTGAGTTTGATCCTTCATGATAGCTACAAAGTGCGTTCCATACCTCATGCGGCGGATGCAGGTGAGAGACACGGTCGAAGTCACTCCGTTGTAGACCTTGAATGATGTAGTTCCTTGCCTTGTAGTTGTTCTCCACATGGACCAAGTTTGTTGCCGTGATCGCATCGTCCGCGGGAAGCTCGTAGGGCTTGGCGACTTTCTCCCAGATGGCGTAGCTTTGCGCCATGATGTATGCCTTCATCTTCGCCTTTCCAGAATTGAAAGTCAACACCATCGAAAACACAGGGTTGATAGAATACCTATCCATGTCTAGCAATTCTAATCAACCGGTTAGATAAATTAGAAAAACCTATGCTCTGATACCAATTGAGGGATCGAGATAGGCAATCAGAGGGGGGGTGAATGATTGCGCGGAAGCAAATTAAAACTTTTCCCCAAAAGTTCAAACCCTAAAACTCTAATCTGTTCGTGATAGTAAAACAGCTGTAACTTTAGATCTACTGAATCAAAAATTGCGTATGAATAATCCAACAAAAGGTATGGAAATTATCTAACCAACGCAACAAGAATCAACTCAATCGGAGTTACGAAACAAAAGATATCACCAAAACAGTAACAGCTGACAGAAAGTTACGAGAATCAATCTAGAACCAATTTCGAGGAACAGCAAGATGAATGGATTAACCGCAACACAAACTTCCCATGATCTCGTGAGAAACCTGCAGCAAAGTGTTAGAAAGATCTAGCACGAAGGTTCCATGAAGATCTGAGAAGAAACAAAGATGACACCGCCAATGAATCACTTTATTGCAACGATGCTCGATCGATTACAGAAGATGCGATCGTGCATCCAAGAACTCTCCAAGAATAGCTCTAGGTTAAAACTCTGAGTTCCCTCATGTTCCTCTACTAAACCGTGACCTGGACCCCTCTATTTAAAGAGGGAATTTCGTGGCCCTAAAGAAACCCTAAACAGAGTCCTAATCCAATACGAACACCTCTGTCCTGATCCTTGATCGTGACCCACAGGCCTCATACGACCTCGGATTGAGCTGGTCCAAAAAGCAAAGTTGTTCGCCTCGATGACGCGCACAACTTTCATGTTGACCACTTTTTCATTTGAGGCCATCTTAAATACGCCTAGGTTCAGTTTTTAATCAACCCTGAACCTGCCTATTTTATCTCAATCTGCATTGAGCCTTGTCAAATCGCATCACACAATCTTCTTGTGATGCCTTCACAAACCTCGACCATCATGTCGAACAATATCTTCAATACCGTACATCTCCGGTACAAGCCACGTACGAAAAACCGGTGCCCTCCCCGATCATCGTAGTCTTCACTTCCATTGTTCCTTCGCACGAACGTCTGCATGACCTTGATCCCTAGACCTCAGCTTCTCCCGAGCTTCGTCCCTTGATCCCGTCATCGACCACGTTCCTTCAGCTCCGGCAACACCTGAAAGTGATCACAACAAATAACCAGTACGAGCACAAGTCCACGACTTGACTCAGGGTAAGTTCCACACAATTCACACCGTATTTTCACACAAGAAGCTAATGGATCAGCACACCACTAGCAAAGTATTAAACCCAATATAAGATACCAATCACCACACAAGTATCTATATCACCCAAAGTATCCATATCAATGTTCTACTTAGCACTTGCCAATGTTGCACATCACACATGATTTCACACCGTGGTTAGTCATGCCTTTGTCTGATATCATCAACAATCGGGATGCCACGGGCCGAGTCGCTAAGTGGGCGATAGAGCTCATGCCGCATGACATCAGCTACGAGCCCCGCAAGGCAATCAAGTCACAAGCCCTCGCGGACTTCATCGTCGAGTGGACTGAAAGCCAGTCCCTTCCGACTCAGGTGCATCTTGAGCACTGGGTCATGTACTTCGACGGTTCGAAGATGCTCGCGGGCACGGGGGCTGGAGTCGTGCTCATCTCCCCCAAAGGCGACAAGCTGAATTACGTGCTGCAGATCCACTTCGCCGCCTCCAACAACGTGGCGGAATACGAGGCGTTACTGCATGGCTTGCGCATTGCAGTTTCACTCGGCATTCGCCGACTCCTTTGCCGCGGCGACTCGGATCTGGTGGTGCAGCAAGTAATGAAGACGTGGGATGCCAAAGATCCCACCATGGCGGCATACTGTGCTGCTGTGCGCCGGCTGGAAGGACACTTCGACGGCCTCGAACTTCACCATGTTCGCCGAGCAGATAACGAGGCAGCCGATTCCCTCGCCAGGATCGGCTCTGCTCGAGAAAAAGTGCCACCTGGAGTGTTTCCTTCAGCAACTCTTCCAGCCATCCGTCAAATTGGAGTCGGCAACCGAGTCATCAGAAGCCGAGTCGCCACACCCTGAACCAGCCCAACCGCCCAAGAAGACGTCTTGGCAGTCATTCCCCTCTGGACTCAGCCGTTCCTTGCCTACCTTTTGCGCAAGGAGCTACCTGAGGATCCGACTGAGGCGCGCCGCATTGTGTGCCGCGCTCGAGCTACACCATCATTAATGGTGAGCTTTACAAGCGCAGCACCACTGGAATCTTTCCAGCGTTGCATCTCGCCGGAAGAAGGCTGAATGTTGCTCGAGAAATCCACTCGGGACTCTGCGGCCACCATGCTTCGTCACGGGCCTTGGTCGCCAAAGCCTTTCGTCACGGTTTCTTCTGGCTCAGTGCACATGCTGATGCGGAGGAACTCGTCCGAACTTGCGAAGGGTGTCAGAGGTATGCCCGTCAATCGCATATGCCGGCTACCGCGCTCAAGACCATTCCAATCACATGGCCTTTTGCTGTGTGGGGACTCGACATGGTGGGTCCGCTTAAAACAGCCCGAGGAGGTTTCACTCATCTCCTTGTGGCAGTGGACAAGTTCACGAAGTGGATCGAAGCCAAGCCAATCATGAAACTTGATGGTCCGACTGCCGTCAACTTCATGAAGGGAGTCGTCTTCCGATTCGGTGTCCCTCATAGCATCATCACCGACAATGGCAAGAACTTCACTGCTGAAGTCTTCCGCCACTTTTGCCGGGATCATGGAATCCGACTCGACTTTGCCTCCGTGGCTCATCCGCAGTCCAACGGCCAAGTCGAGCGTTCCAATGCTCTAATTCTCCAAGGCATCAAGCCCCGGTTGTTAGTCCCATTGCAACGGGCCGCCGGCTCTGGATCGATGAGCTTCCGTCTGTCCTCTGGAGTTTAAGGACAACTCCAAACCGGTCGACTGGCTACACGCCCTTTCTTCATGGTTTACGGAGCCGAAGCCGTTCTGCCGAGTGACATCCTCCACGACTCCCCGCGAGTCGCAGCATACGTGGAAAAGGATGCCGAGTCGGCGCGTCAAGATGATCTTGACCTCTTGGAGGAAGCGCGGGAACTCGCCCTTTCGCGCTCGGCCATCTATCAACAGAACTTGCGCCGCTACCACAGTCGGCAAGTTCGGGGCCGAGTCTTCAACAAAGGAGATTTGGTCCTCCGACTGATCCAAGACAAGGCGGGCATGCACAAGTTGTCTCCGCCTTGGGAAGGCCTGTTCATCATCAACCAGGTGCTGCACAACGGCGCGTACCGACTGGAGGACCCGGCAACCGGCTCGATCACTGAACGGACTTGGAACATTGCTCAGCTGCGTCCCTTTTACACTTAAACTTTGTACTTCCAACAGTTCATTTGTTTCATTATAAATAAATATTTGTTTCCCTCGAGCGGCACTCGGGAAGCACTTTGTTTATTTAATTTCCATTTTCCGACTATGTTCCCTTGGGCAACCCCGGGGGCTACGTCTAATAAATCGAGTGGCTTCACTTCGGGCAATCCCCGGAAGCTACCACAAACCCACTGGGTGATTTATCACTCGGCGCAAGTTATTTCGGATCTCCTAACTTTGTTTCTACACGAGCGTCTAAGTAAACGTGTACGGTACCTAAGGCCCACTCTTCGTCCCCAACTACAGTCGCAACCCGGCTGTCCGGTTGGCAAGAGCAAAAGCTAAAGGTCGGCCTGCACGCGAAAGGATCCGACTCGGCGGAAAAAACAAATTCGGACGAATCAAATAACTTGTGCAAAATCAAAATGAATCGAAAAGCATTTTCATTCAAAGCAAAACAGTCTTTACATTTTTTCTACTCGGCATACCGAGAGATATTACATGATAATTTTTTATTCTTCTGGAGTCGCTTCTACGCGCTCCTCCAGGTCGGTGAAGTCGGCGATCCGGCTGGTGGCGGCGCGGACTCGGGGAAGGAGCTCCAGAGGGTTCACCGACTGACCCTCCTCGTCGACTGGGGGCCCCAGCGGAGATGCTGTCGACATCCGCATCAGGGATGGTGTGCCAACACCATTGCCAGCGCCATGCCGGCTCCCGAGCGGGCTGCCGACTCCTTCCACTTCTCCACCTCCGCCGAGCCTTGTGAGAGCTTGTCGGCGAGGGCGAAGATGCTGGAACCCGGCTCTTCTCCGGGCCATAGTTTGGTGCAGAGGCTTTGGGCAGCCGACTTCATGTTCTGCACCAAGCTCTTGACTTGGAGGAGTCGGTCCTCCATAGTCACGACGCAGCCGGACATCAGCTCGGGTGTCCAGAGTGCGTCGAGAGCTGACCTCGCCGGGTCGGAAGTGCGCGAAGTCGGAGCGCCGCCTGCCTTGCTTGCTCCTCCAGTTCTGGGCAAGCATCTGGGTGCAAATTATTGCAAAGGGAAATGAACAATGAAGCGTGCAAAAAGAGATAAGTAAAGGACTCGGGGGCTTACCGAGTAGAGTCTCATTAGCCTTCTTGAGTTGGCTTATGAGTTCTCCCTCGCGCTTCTCCCAGTCAGATGATGACCGCGGCGTGTCGCTTCTGCGACTCGGTCATCTTCCTGGAGAAGTCATCGACGGCCGCCTGCAGCTTCTTGTTCGCGGCCTGCGACTGCTCGTATTGTGCCACCAGCTTCTCATGCTCCGACTGCAGCATGGTGGCGGTCTTCATTTGTTCGCGAGCTTTGAGCAACTTGTCTTCATACTCGACCACTTTGGCGTCGAGCATCTGTGTTACTTTGACCATCGGGATCATCGACTTCATTTCTTTTTGAAGTCGGGCATTTTCGGCTTCGATGTCTGCCGACTCAAGAAAGTCAATACTAGTAAAACTTTATGAGGCAAAGGAGCTGAAGACCCGGATACTTACTCCCGAGGGCGGCAAGCTTCTCTTCAAGCCGCCGACTCTTGGCCCTTTCTTCGGCCAACGCCTTCTCGAGGGAGGCGTTCTTCTCCATGAGGGCCGGGCCGTTTCCGCCCGAGCCGGATGGCAGCCTGGGCAAGGAAAAGATTTGTCAGTACCCGAATTCATAAGTCTCCAACCGACTCAACCAGTCGGCTGGAGACTCGGGGGCTACACCCACTGGGTGCACTGAACCGTGCTCCCAGTGTTGAGAATTAAACAAAGATTGAAAGCAACTTACCCGGACGGAGGACTCGAGAACCTCGGCCGAGTCCGTCAAGGACTTGGCCGCGTCGGCGAAGTCCCTAAGCTTGGAGCTAAGGGCAGCGACGCGGTCGGTGGCTGCTTCCGCAGCCGTCAAGTCCCCCGTGCTGCAACTCGGCAGCAGCAACGCGGGGACGAGGCTTCCGGACGAAGCCGGCGCCGGCTCTTCAGCCGCGAGAGCCGGAGTCAGGGCCAGGCTCTGCTCGGCCACCGGAGGAGACTCGGTAATAAGTTGCCCTCCGGCACCGCTTGCCGGCTCAGAGGAGTCGGCACCGGCCGCAACCGCTGGCTCCGTCGTCTCCTCGCTGGCAGGAGTTGGCAGGAGCTGCGGGTTGTCAACCGGAGCCTCGGTTGACCCGGTGCCCACGTCTGACTCCGGCACCTCCTTCGCGGATGCGGTAGGCTGTGGCGTGGGGGCAACGGGCTGCGGCGTGCTTGGCGCAGCCGCAGCCGGAGGCGTGGCCGACTTGGCACCTGCGGCCAACTCCGTTTCCACAGCGGGCACGGTTGGTGTCGAAGCGCTGGGCTCGGCTGCAGCCGGAGTTGGGGGAACCGACTCCGGTGGCGGGACCGGAGTCGGGGCCACGGGTGTGCCGGCTGAGGAGTCTCCGTTATCGGAGAACTTCTTTTAGACTCTGCAATGTCAAAAACAAAACCGACTTCAGCATCTTCACCAACCTACTTCGACAGGAGTATGAGGCAAAAGAACTCGTACTTGGTGGTTGTGGGGATCGTCTTTTTCTTCGGTTTCCCCGGGGCGGGCGGACCCCTGGAGGAACCGACGAGTGCCGGCTGTGGCGCACTCGGGTTAGCAGCAGGAGCCGGAGCCTGTGCCGCGGTGCCGGCAGGTGCAGCTCATGCCCGCTTGGCGGCCGACTCCACCTGAGCTGGCTCCACCTCCGCCTGCGGGGTCTTAGACCCGGAGGCGTCGTCGTCACACCTCCGTTTGATGTGCAGGGGGCTCCTTCCGACTCGGTGTCCGAGTCTATTTGGACGCCGCCCTCCGGGGTTTCTTCCTCGACCTCCACATCGTCCAACGCCTCCGAAGCTGAGCTTTGTTCGGGGAGTGGCGGCATGGAGTTCAAATCGAGGAGATTCTGCAGTATAAGAAGACTTGGTGTTAGGAGAAGCAAATAAACAACAAAACTCAAATATCCAACTCGAACTGTGAAACACTTACAGTCGGCGGGGGATTGGCGTTCGAGTACGGCTCACGTTGCGGCGCCTTTGCAGCCCGTGACCCCGATCCTGTCTGTGTGATGGTCTTAACTTAAGCACTCCAAGAGAGCGAAAGGTCAGAATTAATGGATGCCGTAAGACAAGTGATCTGTTCATCTCGGAAGCCCGTGTGACTGACTATTACCCTAGTGCCGAGTGAGCGTGGCTTGATTGCCCTTTCTCTTTCTTCTTTGTGCCGCGTTACTCCCACATAGGTGTTGCCTTTGCCCTTTTTGTTGGCTGTGAAGCGATTATGGTATGCATTGTCCGATCCTTCTACCAATTCTCGAGGGGTAGAGAGGTCCCCCCCCGTTTTGAAACAAGTGATGTTCAATTATATGTAGTAATACTCGCACTGATCCTCTTCTAGTTAGATCGTTTGCGGTTAGAATGTGTTTAAGGGAAGTAAACGTACTAGCTGGTAGGGATGTGTGCGCTTTATAGTCCTCTAATTTTTATGTTTTTTCTCTGGTTTTTTTTGTTTCGTCTTCGCACTGGGGGGTACTTTTCTTTTTTTTTTTCGTTCGTTTTTTTTTCCTTTATTTTTTTTTTTGGGGGACACCTTATCTTGTGTTACGGGGGATATTTTAGCCCTTGCGTGTGCAGTTTTGTGCTTCTTTTTTGTGTTTATTAGTTCTTTTTGTTGTTTTGCTTGTTGTATTTTTTTGCGTTCATTTTTGTTTTTTTTTTTTCCGTGATTTTGGCTTTTACTAGTAGTAACTACACTAGTTCTCTGGCCTATACTTAAGCTATGGGTGTCGTATTGGTTTTAATTGTTGTGTAGTCTGGCAACTTGATAGTAGTACTTGGCGTCCTGCCTTTGGACTTTGGTGATTCTCTGGGTTTCTTCCTCCTCTCGTCATGTTTTTTTTCACGTTGGACTAACTCAGGGCTTCGCCGGCTTTTGCATGGGCTGTCGCCTTTCACCTGTTTGAAGATGTCTTACTTCTCCAACTTAGCCACTAGTCGTCTTTTGTTTTTGGTGGCGTAGGTTCCCCTAGATTAGGATCATTTTGCTACAAGCTTGATATTATTACACTTCCATGGGCAGTCATGGCATTGTGGGCGCTTAAGTGTGGATGTAGTTGGTATGGGTCCGTAGAAGTCAAGGGTTATTGGTTTTTCGCGCAACAAAGGTCATTGCTGTATTTTTTATGGGTCTTGGTCTAGCTGAGAATGTTCCTTTCTTAGGTTGCGTATGAAACTTTTTTTGGCACCAGCATAGCGTCGTTCTGTGTGCTGCTTTTCTTCTTTGTGCGGTAGCGCGGCTTCCTTCGTCGGTGATATAGACGGAGCCCGCCAATTGCCATGTGGGTGGTGTGGTTGGAACAGCAGGTACTCCTGCACGTTACCACGCTGAGGTTCCTGAGGGAGATTCCCGGTTCCGTGTATAACCGCAAGGGGACCCCAATCTCCCTTGTTTCCAGAAATCGGCTTGTTTTTAGGGCGCGGCGGAGGTAAGCAATAGCGTCGGTCTTCTTGACTTTCCTGGCACGATGACAGTGGTCGGAGCGGCTGGAGAACTGGTGTGCGAAACGAGTTGTTTTATTCAGGATAGAGAACGTATTCACTGGCGCGCTTGGTCGGAAGAGCTCTAGAGGGCAAAGGGTTGTTTGCGCGAAATAAAATCAGAGCATGTATGCCGATAACGACGTGTCAGCGCTTGCAGCTCTGTTTTATAGCTGGGAGAAGCAATACCTGGCCTTTTTCTCCTGAGGCAGGATAATCATTTTGGTAATCCGACGTGGCACGGCATAACTCGTCCGTCGTCAAACTGCCGTATCCCTGCTTTTCACGTCGTAGTGAAACCCGTTGGGATTTGTCGGTGCGGTCTTTTCGTACCACGGCACGGGGGCGTTGGCATCTCAGGTCGGACTCGGTGAGCTGTTTGCACGACCATTTACAGTCAGCATCACCAAAAACAATCAAAAAAATTTTTGTGTCAGTCCATGTTTCGTAAATATTCAAAGGTGGCTTGAATATTTTGAGCTTCAAATTTGTCGTAAAATGGTGGTTTTTTCGTCAATATTAAACGTTTCTAAAGTATTAGTTGTCTAACTTTTGTTGTGTTAGTGTCGTAGTCGCTGGGTCTTGACAATAATCAAACAAAAAAAAATAAAAAAAAAAAAATAAAAAATTACAGTTATGTTTGGGTGGGTTGTAAAAGCTGTTTTTGCTAGTGGTTATTTATAAAAAAGTGTTGTGTGTCAGAAGTTGTCTAGTTGTTGAAAGTTTACAAATCAAGTTCCGTTCCTTCCTACATGCGCACGTCCGCTCGCGTGATGTTCGGGCGTAGTAGTCTATGTATGAAAAACATGCGCCTCGTGAGTTCACTGCGTAAAGTCAGAGCAGCTTTTGCGTAAATGTCGGATGCCTCGGGCCGCTTCGTGTGGGAACTCGATGGTGGATAATCATGTACGCCTGCTCGGCACTTTGCAGGCGCGCTGTCCAATCCGACTTGCTGCGCATTAATAGCTGAGGCAGATGTCCGGCAAGCTTCAAGAATGATGAACTGTGTGACATCAAGCATTGGCCTTCGTACCGGTGTTCGATATTCGAGCGGGGGAAAAAGGGTGGGGGGTCGAACACTCTGCAGATAGCCCGAGTCGGAGTGAAGTCGGCTGGATCGCTGAGGACACGTCTCACGAATTGTAACGACTCGCATGCAAACAATCCGATGGCGCACGAGCCGCCCACACGGAGCCTTAGGACGGGGCTCCTGCGAAGGTGATGCGTTATGGACCGACCCAACAATGTACGTCGCAGTACACTCGGCAACACCCTATAGCTAAGGACGATACCCGGCATCCACCTAGGGTGCAAATAAGGTCTTGTTG